>CAUZLF010000576.1:0-70262 GCA_963580285.1 Lucinisca nassula
GCACGGGCCGCCTCGCACCGCGGTTCCTGGACAGGCTTAGATCCTCGTAGCGGTTTACCAGTACTAGTGTGCGGGCCGGATTCAGCTCTGCGTGGAAGCATCATGCAGCCCATATATTTCTTCAAGCCCCTATGGGCGGGGGCGAAACTGTTTCGTTAAATTCTTAAATGCAAGTTTCATCACGCAAACACACCTTTATAATTTCTACCCCCTTGAACCCCACTTTTATATAGTAAAACTGGGTTTACAGGGGTAAACCTTAATTTTCTTTTTCCCTGAGGTGCTTGCTTAACACAGGTTGGGCTGTATTTGTATAGGTGTGTTTTCGTAATGTGCTAAGGAACATAGATTGTGGGTACTCATTAGAACCGCCACGCAATAATCTATGTTTTGAACAGAATTTAGAAAAAATATCGGGATTTTTATCTGAAACATACCATTATTTTTGTGATTTTTTTTTCAATATATTTGAATAATGGAAGGCAGAAATCAAAGCACTGAGGATACTGGTGGTCGATTCTCTCTGAGTAGGGTAAGAAAATATTCCTGCACTGAGTCTTAAACTGTTTTGTTTTTGTTTGTTTGATTTGAGGTTTAACGTCCCAATCAACACTGTTAAGATCATTTGGAGACGCTGCTTCCAATTTTATGGGACTTTTACCCGACATTGAGATTAAATGACCTCTCAAGCCCTGTCGCCCAATGAAACCAATAGGGCTTATTAGCATGCACGGGCCGCCTCGCACCGCGGTTCCTGGACAGGCTTAGATCCTCGTAGCGGTTTACCAGTACTAGTGTGCTGGACGGATTCAGCTCTGCGTGGAAGCATCATGCAGCCCATATATTTCTTCAAGCCCCTATGGGCGGGGGCGAAACTGTTTCGTTAAATTCTTAAATGCAAGTTTCATCTCGCAAACACACCTTTATAATTTCTACCCCCTTGAACCCCACTTTTATATAGTAAAACTGGGTTTACAGGGGTAAACCTTATTTTCTTTTTTCTGCTCTAAAATATAGATTGTCGGGACTCGTTAGAACCGCCTCGATGAGCCAAAATGTCGAAACCTTGATCAGACGCTGCGTTTTGCGGTGCCTTTCCCTTCAATTCCTATTTTTAGCAAACAGTGCAGAACCTGATCAGACGCCACGTTCTGCCTTCCAGTCCAGATTCTATAGATAATCCTACAATGCAACATGCCGAATTTAACGCAACTATTTTCTATGAATACCCGATGGAGTGCCTACAAATCATTGATAGGCAAATGGACATTAGCACTGAAGAGTTTCTTTGCTTAGTAGCTTCGTTGGTCGATTTATAAACAGTCGACCCAAAAGTGGTCGAGAATCTGGGAACGCGGCGTCTGATCAGGGCCTGCACTATTTGCTTACAGAATTTTTCGTCAAAAACCAAAAAAAAAAAAGGCCTGGCACCCCTAGTATGACAAATGGACTTGTCCAACATATAGAAATGGAAGAGGCCAATAGCATACAATTGGTTAAAATCCTCAACTTCCAGCAAATAGTGAATATTCTGAATGGACGCCGAGTTCATTTGTTTTTTTTTTTTTTTTTTTCTTTTGACGTTTAACGTTCCCGTCAACACTGCATTTTGGAGACGTTGCTTCCAATTCTGTGGGCCTTTCATCCGACATTGAGATTAAATGACATCTCAAGCCCAGTCGCCCAATGAAACCAATAGGGTTCAAAAGCAATGACAGTCCGACTCGCCACTCTTTGCCTGGGCAGACTTAGATCCTCTGAGCGGTTTACCAATACTCCTGTGCGGTCGGTTTCAGCTCTGCGAGGAAGCATCTTGCAGCCCATCTATTTATTCAAGCCCCGATGGGCGGGGGCCGAGACGCCGTGTTCTGTGGCGTCTGATCTGGGATTCCATTGTTTGCCAATACCAAGGTTTACCAATTCAAAAAATGAAAAACACGTCCGGGCAATTGCTGAATATTTATTTTCATTGTAGATCTACTACGTTAATTTTGACGGCTTAACTCCCAGCAGGCACACGTCGCTAGGGCAACGTCAAATCAACGTCGGTGCAACGGCATGACGATACACCGACGTAGGTGTGACGTTGCATAAACGTCATGGCTTTGTACCGACGTTGATGTGACGTCACAATTACGTCATGTGCCTGCTGGGATCTTTATTGATCAGTCGCAGTCTCGTGGACATCGTCAGTATAAACTCTATTGTATATAAAACACTTCAGAACGACTAGGAAGCAATCGAAACCAAAATATTGCATTGTTACATCAAAGCAGATAATGCCATCTTAGAAAAGTCAAAATTGACGATTTTACCCCCTATGCCAGCAGGCACACAACGTTAAATTGACGTCGCATCAACGTTGTGAAAGAAATCCAAGCGAAAAAAAAATCAAAACGTTAAGTCATTACCACTTGTTTTACTTCAACTCTACACAAAATTTTCGAGGGTCTCGGTTATATGGACAACAAACTCTACATTTTGTATGACTTTCCAATATGGCCTTCCAATGTTTGAGACAGCAATTCCATGACGTCATGACTTCACATGGTTAAAACACCATGCAACCTTCGGCACGACGTCACAAACATTGGCAATGTCTTTCAAAGACACCAGAGGTACCTACCACATTACACTCCCCACTGCACCCATGGCTTAATAAATACATAAATAAATGACATAATTGTACTACTAAATAATCTTACAATGACATTATCTACTACAACGGAAACATATGGGGTCGTGCTTGATACAAATAAATAAATAAATCAATCAATCAATAAATAAATAAATAAGAATTGGCCTTCGTGGCCCCCGATTATTATCGGCTCGATATAAATCTTTAAATTCAGTTAATTTGCCTTCTAAAATTTACGTTTTCAATAATTTTCCATCAAACGCTGTTGACTTCGCTTCATAAACAATGACGTAATGCGCGGGTTCAAAGTCACGTTATATTACCACCTGCCACTATGTGAGCTTTTTCTGAGATTCTTGCTCATGGAATTTATCGAGGGTATAAACTTTTATTTCAAGCAATCAAATCGCTCGAAATGTACCTTATAATGGAGAACTGGAATTCAAAATTTCATATGAAAAGATCACGGTTGCAAGATTATGTTGATTTTATCGGAGATTATTGTCGAAGACACTACTACTACTACTACTACTAATAATAATAATAATAATAACAACCTAAGTCCATTTCATTATTTCGAGAAAAAACGCAAATAAGATTTTTTTTCTTTTTTTTTTTCTTTTACAAAACGCAAAATAAGTGGATTTCTCTTGCATACCCTCACAAGAAACTTTGAGAAACGTTGACTCTAACCCTTGTCCTGCTGAGCCCGGATATATCTTATCTTTAAAACAATGAAGAAGCCATCTGATCATTGTTTGTCATTCAGCTCATGAAATTGTTGCAATAATTTGTATCAATTAATCTGATTGGTTGAAAATCAGTAGTGGGTGTGGCATATATAAATATTCAGCAGGTCAAGGGTTAAGAAATATTGTGATTATTTATTGCTTTTAAACAAATGAAGTGGAAAAATATTGGTTTCCGTGATTTAGACTGTGCTACAAGGAGCCCAACTCCAAATTCCATAAATCTGAAAACTGAACATCACGTGAACTCATCACGAAAACACGCCTATTTAATGTTGACCCCCTTGAACCCCATTTTTATACAGTAAAACTGGGGTTTAAAGGGGTATACCTTATTTTTCTTATTTCTGCTCTAAAATATACAGTCGAACTTCAATGGCTCGAACACCTTTAGGACAATGAAAATCTGTTCGAGACAGGGGTAGTTCGAGCCACTGAGGGTTACTTCCAGGAGGCATAACGGGGTTAATTTTGGGACATCTTTTCGGTGTTACATAATAAAAATGTATGCTGTGTGTACTCATTAGAATCGCCTCGACAAGGCGATTCTAATGAGCACACACAGCATACATTTGCAAGATAAAAGGCGAAAATGTCCTTAATTATCCCACACTACTTCTAATGTTGAGGAATTCCCTAGGGACTAAAAATGGGTTCGACTTAGCCATGGTAAACGAGCCATCGGTGTTCGAGCCATCGAAGTTTTACTGTAGATTATGCGTACTCGTTAGAACCGCCTCGATGATGCGGTTCTAACGAGTACCCACAACCTATAATGTGAGCAGAAATAAGAAAAATATCACAATTTGTCATCTGATTTTTTTTAATTTTTTTTTTCAGCGATAAAATTTGCAATGTATTTGAATAGGCGTGTTTTCAGAATGTAGTCCGTGAAATGAAGACCCCATATACCCCACTTTATATAGAGAAAACGGGGGTTTACGGGGGGGATATATTATTTTTCTTTTTTTTACTCCAAGACATAAGTTGTGGGTACTCAATGGGGCGGTTCTAACGAGCACCCACGACCTATGTTTGCAGTTCTTATAAGAAAGATATTAGGGATTTTCATCAGAAAAGTAGCCATTTTGGAGATGAGAAATATGCACTACATATGTCGCACGGGTGTATTATCAATATGTATAGAAAGTGTATATCAGTACATCAGAGATGGCAAAGTAGATGAGTATATGCGTGCGCAAAGATAATACAGTGAAACTGGGAATGTAACATACCCGTACACAACGCATATTCTAATATTCTAATGCACGTGCATATTTAACGCGACGTCTGATTGGATAACGTTAAAAATTGCGACACTATATTTAAGAAATAGATCAGCTCTAGCAGTGATTTATTGAGTGATATATCACTGCTTGGCGGTCAGTTGTAATAAAGATCAAATCGAGAGTGCGTAGCGCGAGTGATTTGTCTACTTACAACTGACCCACAAGTAGTGATATATCACTCAATAAATCACGACACTAGAGCTGATCTATTTCGATTCGAAGACACTAAAAGGCGATGAAAATGCTCCTTCAGATTCTCCCTACCTTCCACCGTTGTGGGAAGTTATCCCGCTAATATAACTGACTTTATCATACATTTAGTATAAAATACTTAGTTTTTGAATATGCGACACGAACGTGACACCATTGCACGTATCACGCTCGCGTTTGCTGCCATATCGCACGGGCTTTATCGTACCCCAAAAATCCATATCACTACCCTTTATCGCACACCTAAGCCTTTATCATACCTCTGACGTCACGCTATTCGGAACACGCGGCGTTCTTCCTTTTGCGGCATTTCGCATTTGTTGTTCAGGACGCCATTTGCAATTTGCAATATTTTCGTCCGTTCGAACTGTTTGGCAAAAAAAAAAAAAACAAAAAAAAAAAAACATGGCACGGCGCAGCGAATACTAGAGGAAAATGGGCGAAAGAACGATGCAGGGGATTGCTGACAGACTTTTGGATCTGGATAATATGTGACGCGTCATGAGATTTTGTGCCCAAATGGGGCATTACGTCATTCCGAGAAAACGTGAATAAATCGCGACGTCATAGTTGACGTAGCTAATTTATGACGCACCTGTTGCTAATATTTTTTTTAAACAAGAGCCTTTTATATTGTAAATTATAAAGTTTGCTTAGGATTTATAAGGAAAAAATAAAAAGCCGTTTCTTGTTTTCATACTTAGAAGATATGACGAAAAAGAATTTTGACCGGTAATATTGGCCGTGCCGTTTTAGAAAAATAGTTATAAATGGTCCCGTTTTGTAACAGCGCCGAGTAGCGCAGTCGGTAGAGCACCTCGCCTCCAAATATGGGATCGCTGGTTCGAGTCCCGTCCTGGTCCCCTTTTTTCAGCTTTTTTATTTCTTTCTTTTTAAATAAGAATTTTGCAGGATTGTTGCGATAATTGCATTCCTTTAACACCATATACATAATCACCAAAAGTTCAAAGTACGAAATTTGGATCATAGTATTTCTCGGATAATTGTTCGTTTCAGGTTTGTTTGTTTGTATTGAATTTTAAAGCCCAGTCAACACTAACTAGGTCATTTTGTGCCGGTCAGTTAACCTGTCCACACTTTTCCTGGCTAGGCTAATACAATACGTAAGTTATTAACTAGTACAGTGAAAATTCTTTCGCCAGAAACTGACAACTGCCCTTCTTGAATAAAGGGAAGGGAGAGAATGACGTAGAAAAGATTTAATAGTCAAACTTCACGCAAGAATGTTGCTGAACCTGGCAGGTATCGAACCTGCGTTCTCCTGATCGACTCCGATAGGCTAATTAATTTGCACTTTCGCACGGTTCGGTTTTAATAGATCCCTTGATTCAGAAGGTTTAATACAAAGGGTCCATGATGTCAACAACAGCAGATCTGGCATTACACATTAAGTCTTTCCAATCTAATTTGCCCATTTTATTCAAATAATTTGTTAACTAAATAGCACACGAGTATGCCCCTCATTTTCAGCCACTTCTTTCCAGGTTTAATTCCTGATCAGCATGCAATAGGCTAGCGGTATAGTGGCCATCAATCCAAGCACATTGTAAGATCATATTGTGTCAAAATCAGCACCTTTATGAAGGCGGACGGATAAGTTCATGAGAGCCTTTGGTGTAATCAAACAATAAATAATGTGTTGATTTCCTAAAGGAAAGCATTTGCTCCTGAGTTGCGGAAATGTCCCCTTTGGCAAGACACTTTAATAAATGTTCGCCCCCCTCCCATCGGGGCTTTAAGAAACATATGGGCTGCGAGATCCTTCCACGATCCCAACCCCGCACACGAGTACTGGTAAACCGCTTAGAGGATTTGCCCAGGCAAAGCGGTGCGAGTCGGACCGTCCATGCTGACACACCCCATTGGTTTCATTGGGCGACAGGGCTTGAGATGTCATTTCATCTCAATGTCGGGTTAAAGTCCCACAAAATTGGAAGCAATGTCTCCAAAATGACCTTTACAGTGTTGACGGGGACGTTAAACCTCAAATCAATCAATCAATTTAATTAATGTTACTTTTGCACCTATCACTGGGAACATTGTATATATGTACACGTATATGCACATGTACACGTACATGCACCACTTTCAATTCAAGGATTGCACAAAAAGTTACTTTGAATTCTATACTCCCATAAGTTGGATGTATTGAGAATTGTAGGTTGGTAGAATGACGACTCCAGGCTAACAGATTTTAAAATCGAGATTTAGTCTTACACGAATATAACATAAAGTAATTACGGTACTGAGTCCGAGTCTGCCTCTGGTCACATGTGAGGCACCAAATTATGCAACGGAAGGTCATTTTTTCTCCGGGTACTCCAGTTTTCGCCCACCATTGATTAACGATCGGCTCGATATGTGAAATAATCTTGAAAAGACCGTAAGATCACCTCACCCACCGAATGAAAAAAGGAAAGAAAAAAAAAAAGAATGGTACTGCCTGTGTTACCATTAACCTTACGATTTAGAAAAAATAACCCACAGCATTTAATTTACCAGTACCGAAATGTTCGGTTGTTTCAGCTTAACATTGAAGTACATACACCATGCAGCCTCGTATATTTCTCCAAGCCCTGATGGGTGAAGGAAAACAACACCAGTTTATGTATGTGAATCAATTCAATCACTGCAAGTCAAGTATCATTTAAAGTCATTTGAATTATCATCACTTTTAATGATTATATACGAAATAAATGTTTTGACAATAATTGAAGATAAATGTCAGTCTCGATAGCGCAGTGGTTAACGCGTTCGACTCATAATCGGGAGGTTGTGCGTTCGAATCCGGGACCCGGTATCGAGGTGTGTTCTTGGGCAAGATACGTAATGACACTGCCTCACTCCACCCAGGTGTAAATGGGTAGCAGTGGTATAATAGTCTCTGCCTGTCTCTCGCGCGCGTGAAAACATCCGGAATGAGTGTTCGAGAGCGATTAAATAAGCTTGAAGCTTCCATCGCAATCGAACTAAAATAAATTAGTATAAACTAAATGTTTTGACTCTATATTAATGTGTTTGTTTCTGTTTCTGAAACTGCGAATGCAGCTGCAACTGCATGTTTTGCTTGGTATTAGTGTACTGGTCATGTTTGGTGATGTTAGTTTATAAGTACTTTAATTTTGTTTGTATAAAGTATTACTGTAAGTGCGGGGTCGCCTGTGTCACATATTGCAATGTAATTTTACTCCGAAAATGAGATGACGGTTTTATTGTTCAGAGAAAAAGATAATTTAAGTTATAATTTTAAATAATGGCTGGCGGTATTCACTTTTACTAGGAATTCTCTATGACCCTGGTAGAGCCCACATATGTATTATAGCCGTACAACCCTCTTATTACCTTCTGGTTTATCGTGACAAGTAGTGCCCTTACAATATTCAACAACACCTTCCTGTGTGGAATGGAATAACTGACTTGATTTTATGGCAAGGTTATACCTCATTATATTTAACTGATATGCCCATGTGTCCCACAGAAGGACATTAATCTTTCGAAATTTTGGTACAGCAAGATTGTATCATGCATGATAGAAATGGTTCTTCAAAGTATCCATAACTATGTTAGTTAAAATAACAGATACCCTTATAACCCCCAATTCTCTGTATAAAGCTTTTGTTTGTTTGTTTGTGTTATACAACCTTGTCAACACTATTTATGTCATTTTGGAAACATTGATACCAATCTTATGGGACTTTTACCCGGCATTGAGAAAATATTACATATCAAACCCCCTGCATAAACAAACTGCTGGGGTTTATTTGCAGAACAATCTCGCTATAACTGCTTTGCCTGGGCAAGCTAAAACCTTTTTAGCGTTTTATAAAATTGTGCTCATGTTACGTCAGGTAGGCACGATGTAGCCAGTTTATTTCTCCTAGCCCTGATGGGAGGTGGCGGTATGTAAAGTTTGTTTTGCAAGGATGTCCATGACAAGGAGATGCTATTAGCTTCACTTTTGTACAATTTGCATACGCAATTGCACACATACTCACACAAGGATGTAAATGTCAACTTTACTTCATTCTGCGATTATAGATCCCAAATCATGATAATACTAGTAATTTGTTGGTGGGTGGGGTAATCTGACAAAATACTTATGAATTACATGTATGCCATTATTTAATACAGATTAATGATTTATTTACAATACAAAATGTTGCTATAATTGCAATGATGTACATACAATTTTGTCGAAAAGTAAAGGATTGTGCGTAAATTTTCTGTGTTTTTATTTTTATTATTATTATTATTAATTTTCATATGGAATTCATATTTTATTAGCCACCATGAAATCATTCTATGACCTTGAATGTAGCAATGTGTGTTAAAAAGTCTGCTCCCAAAAGCCAGACTTTGCAGTTTAAGTAATTGGTACAGTCCAACCCTTGGCTATTTAGATGTACGTAGCATTCAAACAAATTGATGTTGGTGACATACATACATATAATGTAAGTAGGTGGGCTACTCTATATCCACTATTTTAAATTTGTTGCCATGGCAACAGAATTCTTCCCAACAAATATATAACGAATGATTGCTACTGGGTGAATAAATAAATGTGTGAAAGCATGATTTGCTGATATTTTGTTTTCTCTGAATGCTTAATGAGGCTTTGAAGTCAAGAATAACTAGCAAATATACATCTAAAATGACTGAAAATGCAATTTTCGCATATTCAGGGTCAGTCTTTAAAGACCTTTATCTCGTATACCGCTCAATGTTTTGATCTGAAATTTCACATGTGCACTTCAGTATTATAAAGCTATCAGAAAATGGCAAAAACTCATTTTCGGTCATGGACCCCATTTGGACCCAAAATCTCATGGCTGGTCACATATTATCGAGCAAAGAAATTCTACTGATTCGGTAAACAATGGAAACGTTGTAACTTTGGTATTAGGCAGATGCAATTAATACAATTTATTTTGAACAATTTAAAAAAAAAAAGTGAAATGTATGATAAATAGATTATGATATGGCATTTTTCATATCATACCCCATATCAGCCCTCGACCCATATCAGCCCTCGGGCCTTCGGCCCTCGGGCTGATATGGGAGTCTCGGGCTGATATGAGGTATGATATGAAAAATGCCAAATGATAATCTCTATGTATCACATGCGATTACCTGTTTTCATAACATTTCTGATACAAGAAAACGACGTTACACAATTTAACGTCAAGGAAACAATGAATGAAGTCATGAAAGTATAAAAAGGCGGCTCTTCGTGACGCACTCTTCCGCCCAGTGATTTATCACTCAATATATCTCCAGATTTATTCATTGGGTATATAGGGGACCAGTGTTAGAATCTGCGATATACCGTCAGAAACCGTATGTCATCGCGTAACGTCGCTTTTCATTGGCTGGTATTTGGTTTCACGCAGCTCACAGCGCTAGTCGTTTTGTGCAAAAAAATACAGTTTTTAACAAAACAACCGTATAAGTACATTAGAATGGGGATAACAGTATTGCAAAATTGTGATTTAGGGAGGTAAATCGTCGGCTTTACGATCGCAAATTACGTTTAACGGCTCCGCTGACGTGTCGCCGGGAGTGAGTGCTTGAGTTTTAAGTCCCACCAACAGCTAAGGTCATACGGAGGCGGGACCTCGGTTTAAAGACTCATCCGAAAGTCTGGAGAAGCCCGGGACCGATCCTGCGACCCCTGGTCTACAAGGCGGGTAGCGTAACCACTACACCTAGGAGGCTTCTATACGCGTCGCCGTAAAATGAAATTTCCGACCGTAAAACCGCCGATTTACCTCCCCAAATCACAATTTTGAATATAGTAATCCCCTAAATTTTCGCAGATTTGCATCGGTTTAAATTACACAAAGGTCCTAACTCCATCGTCAAAATTCAATCCATGTCAAAATTACTGAAATGACTCTATCGGACTTGAAATGAATGGTTTCGTATAAAATATTGTTCATTTCAGCGTAAAGGACGAGAACCGATATTGGTAGACAATGCAACTTTGAAATTAACCCGGAATAATGAATTCATATTGAGTTGGATCCAGTGTTGCATAAACCTCCAAAATGGAGTTAGGCCCTTTGTGTAATTCGTTTAAACCTACGACTGTCTGCAGCAACTCTGTGGTCAAAGGGAGCTAATACGATGAGGAATAGGGCTTTCTGCACGGTATATTTTGCCCAAAAGTGGACATGCACATCCCATCTTTTTACAGTTCTGTGGTGTATTCCTTGCTTCCAAAGGATAACCTTTTTATAGAACATATTTAATGTCACTACAGATGGTGTTTGGGAATGTATGGCGGCCGTAAAAACGTCTCCCTGCCCTACATCATAGTGCAGTGTATATTTTCTTATCCTTTGGGATCATTGATTCCATTGTGGAATTTTGAAAACATTTGAGGGTCACTGATGAGGCGAAACTAGCTAGTCTGGTCTAGAAAACATGCACACCCCATATGTTTTCAGTTCTATGGTGTGTTTCTTGCTTCCAAAGGATAACCCTTTTATAGAACATATTTAGGTCCCTTGTTGCACTGACCCCTTCGAATTTCAAAAGAATTTCAAGGAAAACAGCATCGCGTGAGTCCGTGAATTGAACACCCCCTAAACCCCACTTTATATAGAGACAACTGGGGTTTACGGGGGTATACATTATATTTCTTATTTCTGCTCCAAGACATATGTTGTGGGCTCTCGTTAGGACCGCCTCAACGAGGCGGTTCTAACGAGCACCCAAAATCTCTGTTTGAAGTATAAAAAAGAAAAATATGACAGATTTTCATCGGAATAGTAGCCATTTTCGAGATATGGAAAAATGTACTATGCCGCATATACGTTGCACTACAGTAAATAATTGGTCTATATGAAAGCTGTACTTGCTTTGGGGAGAGCTTTCAGTACAGAATTGAATATTCTGCTGCTTCTGATTGGATTTGGTGCTAAGGCATTATTTTTCTGAGAAGTATTATTGTTTATTAGAAGAAATATTAGTAGGTATTTGCTATTGTAAAAAGCAGCTGATTTAAATTGAACCAGAAAATTGTGCTGACTGGCCACTGGAAATGCCTGGATGTATTCGCTGCGGTATGGATTTGTTGACACTGACTGCCGAAAAGGCCAATATTTGCCGCACAACACCCAAATTATTAGCTACTTCTGGAAGGTAAATGGTCTTCCTGTCAAATTATATGCCTCATAATGGAAGCATTAGACTTTCTGAAATGTGGTAGAAGATGGAATATGCCCTAATTTACATTGTGAGTAAGGGGATTTTTTTACTGTAGCGTCACCTAAACCGAAAGTAGAAAAATCAGCTCCATTGTCCTGTTTTCATTCATCGCATAATATTTTCACACATTTATAGGTTCCCTCCAATTCTGTATCTTAAAATGGATCTTCCTGGCATGTTTTTTGTCATAGAAACTATACAAATTGTACGTTTAGTGCTAATTTAGGACTAAATGGGTGTATCTTATCAGTTTTTGCTTCTGTTCCATGTAATGGGGGGGGGGGGGTTACTTCAAATCCATGTAAATCAGTTGTCATTGGTCTGTTTGGAAAGCAGACTTTCAGTAAGTGCATAGACAGGAATACAAGAAAAAGAATATACTCCATCTTGAATATAACACTGAGGTTACTTGGCACTAGGCAAGGGTCTAAAGCCAATGCAAAATTTCAAAATTGTCTCTCCGAAACAGCCCACTGCAATATCGCAATAAGTTTTCTCAGCCATTGTATGTTCTTATTGGTTGGGTTCAGGTTACAGGATTTGAACAGATATATTCAGGCATTTCTCATGGCATTAAGGCATTTATAATCATTTTCATCAAAGTTTTGTCTCCAAAATATCCTCAAAATGCCATTTTTTTACTGAAATTAGGAGGTATAGGTGCGAGAACAGCCAGCATTTCTAGCATGGGTGCTAATAGGGCATGGTTTAGTGCATTTTAGGATTAAAGTATTCCAAAGACATTGGAGAAGAAGCACTGATGCAAGCCGGTTTCTGGGTTCCATTCTGGAAAGAGGTAAACTTTGCGCTTTTTCACAAAACATGGTTTGTTCGGCTTTCATCGTAGAATCTTGAAGCGATAACCTTTTCGCAAAGTTTAAAGATTCTTTGTCACTGAACATTAATTATGCATGACTATATTAATAGATATGGTCTAAACTTGTGTTGGGCAATTCTTTTGATGGATCATAAAGAAATTAGGGTTTGGTATAGGTTGCACTACAGTAAATAATAATAATTATTGGTCTTTATGAAAGCTGTTCTTGCTTTGGGGAGAGCTTTCAGTACAGAATTGAATATTCTGCTGCTTCTGAATGGATTTGGCGCTAAGCCATTATTTTTCTGAGAAGTATTATTGTTTATTAGAAGAAATATTAATAGGCATTTGCTATTATCAAAAGCAGCTGATTTAAATTGAACCAAAAAATTGTGCTGACTGGCCACTGGAAATGCCTGGATTTATTCGCTGCGGTATGGGTTTGTTGACAATGACTGCCGAAAAGGCCAAAATTTGCCGCACAACACCAAAATGTTATAGCTGCTTCTGGATGGTAAATGGTCTTCCTGTCAAATTATATGCCTCATAATGGAAGCATTAGACTTGCTGAAATGTGGTAGAACATGGAATATGCCCCAATATACATTGTGAGTAAGGGGATTTTTTTACTGTAGTGCCACCTGGATGTGTTATCGTAATGTTAACTCTATAAAAATATTTGCGAAAGCCAGAGGGAACCAGTCTAATCGTAATAGAGAGTTGTCACGGACAGTATCATGACGATACGCGGCAGTAACCATGTGTTATTACATGTGTGGTCATATGATTTTTATGACATAATAAATAGAGAATACCAGGTTCGTGTCATTTGATATCAAGTTTATCAGGCAAGGCTTTGAGAACGCTTGTAGAAACGCGAGGCTTGCCGAGCGATTCTACATGCGTTCTCGAAGCCGAGCTTCGGGAACGCATGTAGAATCGCTCGGCCAGCTTCGCGATTCTACAAGCGTTCTCGAAGCCGAGCCTGATAAACTTGATATCAAATGACATGAATCTGGTATTATATTTATCAGTTAATCCCCTTCTTCACTCCTACAGTTTTGCCATTTTTCCAGTAGTCCAGTTCATAGAAATGCAATTAACATAGGGGATAACTAATAAGTCCGATTCTCTACCATTATATACATTTCGAGCGATTTGATTGGTTGAAATAAAAGTTTTATACTTCGATAAAGTCCACGAGCAAGAATCTCAGATCTGTTTTACATAGCGACAGACAGTAATATGACGTGACGTAAAAGAGCACGTTTAGAACTCGCGCGTTACGTCATTATATATGAAAGACGTCAACAGCGTTCCCTTAGAAGATGGAAAACTATTCAAAACGTAAATGTTAGAAGACAAATAAACTGAATTTAAAGACTTGACGTTTTTTCGCTTGTTTTTTTTTTTTTCCTTCAAAGATGGCAGCTGCTAATGGAATAATTATTCCACCTTAGCAGATAAGATAAGATAAGATAAGATAAGATGAGATGAGATGAGATGAGATGAGATGAGATGAGATGAGATGAGATGAGATGAGATGAGATAAGATAAGATACATACATACATACATACATACATACATACATACATACATACATACATACATACATACATACATACATACATACATACATACATACATACATACATGGCTAAATGAGGAGAAGCGTTTGCCAATTAACAAAATAAATCTTTTGCCTTAACTCTTTTTACAAGTAATAATTTTCGAAATCTAATGAATACCCACAACGCATTTCTTTGAGCAAAAATAAGATAAGAATGTATACCCATGTAAACTCCTGTTATCTCCGTATAAAGTGGGGTTTTCAGGGGTTAACAATCTTTTTGTCTTAGACGAGATTGAAACATTCACATCTGTAATCCATACAAACTTCCAATTTATCACGAAAACACAACTATATAACTTTGACCCCCTTGAACCCCACTTTTATATAGTAAAACTGGGGTTTGCAGGGGTAAACCTTACTTTTCTTATTTCTGCTCTAAAATCCCTAAAATATAGATTGTGGGTACTCGTTTGAACCGCCTCGATGAGGCGATTCTGACGCGTACCCACAATCTATATTTTGAGCAGAAATAAGAAAAATATCACAATCTTTCATCTTAAAATTTTCATTTTTTTCGGCGATAAAGGTAACAATGTATATATATAGAGAGGATCTTACACGAGTGGTCATTTCATATGATATTTATGAAACGAGCCTTCGGCGAGTTTCATATGAAATGACCATGAGTGTAAGATTCTATTTACCATATGACCAATTTAAATTGGATTTTATCGCCTTTAAATTTTATAGTTTTCCCCCAAAGTATGCATGGTTGACATGGACGTCGTCATGACGTTACTTTATCCCGCCAAAGTGTTATTAATCGTGTGGTCATACGATTTTTATTACACGACATTATCCACTGCTTATCAACGACGTCATATGATAAAGGCGTGTTTTCGTAATATGCCCGGTCATATGATAAATTCATGCTCCGTTCATGAACTTCTTTTTGAACTTGTTTGATAAATCCAATCATTGCCCGCAAAAAAAGAAACACAAAAAGATTCAAATTATTAAATGACATATACTAGGAAATGAACATGCATGTAAGATGCTATGTCCGAATGAATCGACTATTTTGTTGCAATATGTGTGTGACAAAGTGTATACATGTAGTTTCATCTCCTAAAATTTGAATTTGTTTCTCACAATGATTTCTGACCGGCCCCGATAGCTCAGTTGGTAGAGTGTCCGCTCTGGGGAACGGGAGGTCACGGGTTCGATCCCGGGCCGCGACATACCAAAGTCGTTAAAAATGGTACTAGCTGTTCCTCGCTTGGCACTCAGATTTACGGGGTAGAGCTAGGACTGGTCGACCCAGTGTCAGGATAATGTGACTGGGAGTGGAATCATGTAATGTGTCTGGGACATGATACTTCAGTGAGGCAGCACTATAAAAGTGAGCATTGAGCTCCCTGTCGCAACCAGACACCGTCGTGATATGACTGAAAAATTATTGAAAGCGACGTTAAACCCGAATTCACACACACACACACACACACACATACACACACAATGATTTCTAATATTATTATACTTTTGCTATAAAAAAGGAGATTTTGAGTATTCGCTGGATGAGGCGGATCTAATGAGTACTTACAATCTACGTTTCTGAGCAAAAATAATGGAAATAATGTAAACCCTCCTTTAAATATAAAGTGGTGTTTATCTGTAAAAATGTATACATTACACAGATTCGACGTGATACCATATCTTATCATATGACGTCGCGTCTGAGAATGTAATAACGTCATGTAATAAATTAGGTAATCCACTAGTGGATTAAATATGCAAATTAGTTATATACGAAACGTAACATTAAACGTATGGCGTCCTTAACGGCGTCGCGTTTACTGATGGCGGAATATTGACATTTGCTACAAAAATCGCGAATTACATGTAGATACGTTTTAAACGTCATATGATAAATAGAATCCTGCATTCGTGTTGATGTATTGTCGAATTTATTAAAGTCGTTGAGGAAAAGGCATAAAATGCTCGGCGAAGCCTCGCATTTTATCCCTTTTTCTCAACTCGTTTAATAAATTCAATAATACATGAATACTCATGTAACGAGAATCCCAATCTGATTGAAACCCGATCTAAGCTGAATTATGTACGCCTAGCCGCAGCGAGATCGGATTTTAATTAGATTGCGAGAATCCAGACTTGAGTACCTTCAGGTCTTCTAAAATTGCAAAGTAAAGTGATGATATCTTGAAGTTCTTCCATTCTCCGCATACAGCGTAGAAATCTGTCTGTCCTTGACTTTTCTCCGAGATATGAACAGTCTGGTTTAACACTTCTTCCACAAATGCTCTTCAGCATGACGAAAAATATAAACATAAACGCAACCATGTTTATTTGTTTCATTTTTTTGTAGACTTTTCAGACACAAGTTTACGCCAAGTTTTAATTGTTCACGTTGATTGACGTCGCTTATAAATGCATTGAAATATGTATGACTTTATTTATTTATTTTTATTTATTTTGTTTTTAACTTTTTTTTTTAATTTTTAATACATCTATTAATGAACAAAATAACAGTTTGTAAAACTCCTATCATTCAATGTTCTGTTGTTCGTTCCAACTGCACTTAGATTTGAGACGTCGAATGGCGTCCAGTTTTGTTTCAAATCAGCGGCCTTACGAATACTGTCAAGAAGTATAATAATAATTGAGCCTGCGCATGACAAAACCTAAAATAAGAAATGTGCGCCCAGCGAAGAATCAGATCAGCCTGCGTATCAATATGGTACGACAAGAAACTTATCTTGCTGCATGAAGGTGCATTGGGCGTTAGCTATCCTTTGAGCCCCCAGCGAAGACTCTGGTTAGACTGCGCGGATGCGCAGGCTGATCTGAGTCTTCGCTGGGCGCACATGTCGTATTGTAGGTTTTTTCGTGCGCTGGCTCAGAGCCTGTGCATGACAAAACCTACAATAAGACCGGCGCGTCCAGAAGAGACTAAAATCAACCTGCGCACCCATCCACTATTACAAGACCTTTTGCTCATGTCTCTGTGCATAGATACTAGCCTATAGTAGGAACATGAGATCAGCGAAGACTCTGATTAGTCTGCGCGAATGCGCAGGCTGATCTGAGTCTTCGGTGGCCGCTTAATCATTCTTGTACATTTTGTCATGCGCTGGCTCATTATTATTATAAGCCACGTCACAAATATTCAGTATTTTAGTTCAGGCCTACAGTAAGGACAGGTGGCCAAAAATAGCCTTGGAATGCAAAGCGTTTCTGAAATACGCACGTGGACAGCAAAGGCTCCGATCAGACTATGCATCGCCGATGCGCAGTCTGATCAGAGCCTTTCTGACCACATATTTCTTCGTATTCTCTTTTGTCTTCCTTTGCGAATCAGCTTATTTGAATACCACCTGATATGTGAAAAGGTACACAAAAAATAACAAGCCCCCAAACGCACGCATAGGCTCTTCCAGTCGGATGTTTTGCCCCCCCCCCCCCCCTTTGTTGTAGCAAAGACCTGATAAGATTATGTGTATGTGTAGTTTCACCTAGGGTCTACACTGTTGACCTTTAGTATCCCCGTTAGTACCAGGATCTACCGCGCAAAAATTCATGTTCATTTACTTAGCATAAACCCGCAAATGGTACAAGTAAAAACTGACGAGGGCTTGAATAAGGCTGCGGGGAACGCGAGCTGGTTCGAGGCTCGTCTTAACCCTTTTTGTACCACCTTATGTATAGCAGGATTCCATTTCAAAATTTAGGGGTGGCAGGTTGTGTTTTCTTCAAAAACAGTTTGGAAATAGGCTGCACATTTTGCCAACTGTGCCGGCCCTGATCAGACGCCGCAGAACTGCGGCGTCTGATATGCGCCTGCACTGTTTGCCAACTACCAGTTCTGGGATTTCCGGTACAAAATGGGTTGATGCCCACTGTTGATGGCACGTTTTTCCGTGCCACGATCCACGCCCACATGACAGTTTTATGTTTAATACTAAGCAAATAATGGCACATTTAGAAAGGTATCATTTTTTTTCTAACATTTTAAACGTAGCTGTGTCCTTGGGTTTTGTCTATTTCGGTCCAGCGTCAAAATAGTGAACGCGAAGGTTTTGTTTTTGTTAATTAAGTCTTTAAGAACTGACACTACCTCATTAACAAATGAAACACGAAGGACTATAAATAAGTCATGAGCACGTATTATAGTTAGTAATTAGGTGCGAGCAATTAATTAGCATTTTAACTTTGTTTATTAAAACAAGTCCTTTAGTTCTGAAGGGACATTCAATTTTATTTTTAATATGTTGTGTGAACAAGATACAGTTTTGTTTGTTTGATTTGAGGTTTAACGTCCCCATCAACACTGTAAAGGTCATTTTGGTGACGTTGCTTCCAATTTTGTGGGACTTTTACCCGACATTGAGATGAAATGACATCTCAAGACCTGTCGCCCAATGAAACTAGGGTTTATTAGCTTGGACGGTCCACCTCGCACCGCGGTCCCTGGACAGGCTTAGATCCTCTAAGCGGTTTACCAGTACTAGTGTGCGGGCCGGATTCAGCTCTGCGTGGAAGCAGCATGCATCCCATATATTTCTTCAAGCCCAACACGAAAAAAAAAAAATCCACTATTAAGACCACCTAAAATAAAGTCTTATTCTGCTTTTAAAAGTTTATTTAGTATAGGTTGCAGTTATTCTTCCTTTGTGTTTTGTCTTAAAGACCACTTTTGAATAGTCCCAAAGGTGGTCTTAATATGAGGAATTTTACTTTATTAGGTTGTCCGCACAAGATAATATCTTTTGCGCACAAGATAATATGTTATGCGCATAAGATAATATCTTGTCCGCACAAGATATTATCTTGTGCGCACAACTTATATATAAACCCGCGGAACCCGGGAAGGGACATGAATTTTATTTTTAATATGTTGTGCGAATAAGATATTTAGATGTGCGCACAATATATTATCTTGTGCGCACAAGATAATATATTGTGCGCACAAGATCATGTGCGCACAACATAATTTATATTGTGCAGACATGTTATCTTGTGCGCACATGATAATATCTTGTTCGCACAACTTAATATCTTGTGCGCAAGATATTACCTTGTCCGCACAAGATCTTTGTTGTCCGCTCTTGTCCGCACAAGATATTTGTTGTGCGGACAAGATAATATCTTGTTCAGACAAGATAATATCTTCGGTTTGCACAGCTTCATATCTTGTGCGTACAAAATAATTTGTTTGTTTGTTTGTTTGAATGGAAGTTTAACGCCCCCTTCAACACTGTAAAAGTCATTTTGGAGACGTTGCTTCCGATTTTGTGGGACTTTTACCCGACATTGAAATGGAATGACATCTCAAGCCCTGTCGTCCAATAAAACCAATAGGGTTTGTAAGCATGGACGATCCGACTCCACCGCTTTGCCTGGGCAGGGTTAGATCTAAGCGGTTTACCAGTACTCGTGTGCGGGTCGGTTTCAGCTCTGCGTGAAAGCATCATGCAGCCCATCTATTTCTTCAAGCCCCGATGGGCGGGGCCGCGTGCACTAGATAATATGATGTGGGAACAAGATATAATGTTGTTCGCCCAAGATAATATCTTGTTCGCACTAGATAATATGTTATTCGAACAAGATATTATCTCGTCTTGTGCGCACAACATATTAAAAAAAATCATGTCCCTTCCCGGGTTCCGATTTCATTTCAATACATTTACAGTCGAACTTCGATGGCTCGAACATTTTGGGACCACGAAAATCCGTTCGAGACAGAGGTTGTACGAGTCACTGGGTGCTACCTCCAGGAAGCATAACAAGATACTTTTCTTTTGGACTTTTTTTCGGTGTATTATAAGGAAAATGTATGCCGTGTGTACTCATTAGAATCGCCTCATCGAGGCGATTCTAATGAGTACTCACGGCATACATTTGCAAGATAAAAGACGAAAATTTCCTAAATTATCCCCCAATATTTCTTATGTAGAGGATTTCTTTAGGGGCTCAAGAACGGGTTCGACTCAGCCATGGTAAACGAGCCATCGGTGTTCGAGCCATCGAAGTTCAACTGTATCTAGTAGAAAAGTGATCAGCTTCTTCTTGTAAAGATATCTCAGGAACCTGAAATCGGACCCAATCTACGACATAGTGAGTCCGTGTATACCACTGGCAATATATTGAAATAATCTAGAAAAGCCTTTCTTGCACACCAGACAAGGAAACCCGTGATTTTACTCTGGGGTAGAAATTGATGTTCTGACCCTGGTGTTCCGACCCAAAATCGAATATTCCCGCGTGTTTGATAAATGCACTGGTTGAATACGACCTCGTATGCGCCGTCGTTAAGACTGACCTCATGCACATTACGTGACGTCATTAAACATTCCTGTAGTGTCATCACAATATGGCGGCCGTTGGTAACCGAAGAGACTGCAGCATTAAACATCCGCGCTAAAAATGGAAGGTATGCAAGAAAAAGAAACCTCGGCAAGCCTCGTGATGCCGTAGAGTGACCCTTGGGACGGATTTTTCCATCCACCCCTCACACCCATATAAGATTCTTATATTCTTTTGTTATGAGGCTCGTATAAAGTGACAAGTCGGAGAAACTGTTACTTAAGCAGCCGGTCTCGGTAGCTCAGTCGGATGCGCGGCCTCAGTAGCTCAGTCGGATGCACGTCTGACTGGTGATCAGGAGGAAGCGGGTTCGATACCTGCCGGGGTCGGCAACATTCTTTCGTGGAGATTGATCATGAAATCTTTTCTACGGTCATTCTCTCCCTTCCGCTGATTCGAGAAGGGCAGTTGTTAGTTTCTGGCGAAAGAATGTGCACTGTACTGGTCAACCGCTTACATATAAGCTTGCCCGGGAAAAGTATGGATAGGTAAATTGACGGACTCAATAAAACAACCTTAAGGAGTTGTTAATGTTGACACCAGTAGCAACAGTTGTGGATTATTTATTAAGCAGTTGAACAATATGTAACTGTATATTCTATTTGTGGCATTACGAAAACACATCTATACAAATGCATAGTAAACTTTAACGCCGAAAAAGCGAAAAGTTTAGGATGTAATTTTTTTTTCTTATTTCTGCTCAAAATATAGATTGTGGGTACTATTTAGAAACGCCTCATTGAGACGGTCCTAACGAGTACCCACGCATTATTTTTTGAGCAGAAATAAGAAAAATAAGGTTTACCCCCGTAAACTCCAGTTTTACTATATAAAAGTGGGGTTCAAGATTGTCAAAATAATATAGGCGTGTTTTCTTGATGTGGAACAGAATTGACAGTACTTGAATAAGGGAGAAGCAGCCTGTAAAAACTTCATAGAAATTAAGTGTTGTACGCTATTATTTGTTTTGTTTTGATGTATGAGTAGTATAGGCGTCTCTTTAGGGTCAATGACGTCACAAGATTGCCGACAAGATGGCCACCATATAAGGAAGTCGGATGACACTCCATGACCTCACGGGGGTCGCCGGATGACCCGCCATGAGGTTTGAGACCAAGATGGCCACTATTTCTGACCTTGTTTGACCATCGTTAACCTTGCGCGGGGTCACTGGATGACCTTTGTGAGGGGGTTGACGCGTTTAGTAGAAACACCCTAGACCACGGGAAGGTAGAGTCACGTCCTAGGGCACGGTGTCGCCGACCAATGGCCATCCGTTTCGGGTATCTTTCTTCTTGCATTAATTAAGAATAGCGCTTCGGGTAACAAAGACTCGTACTTCAGGGGCCAACGTACCAGTACGTGTACTTCCTATCAACCCATATTCCGCGAAGGCATTCACTTCGATCCGAGCCATATGGAACCGGATAGGAGCAGTGAAGCTACGAGCCCCTCTTCTTCTTCTTTTGACTAAATAAAATGCCAAAATATTTAGCACATGACAAATATCTAGTAAATAACTCGCATTATTTTGACTACTCTCTTTGCTGCCTCGTCATTAAATGATTGAAAATTGGCTAAACTCTTTGTTTAATATGTCGGCTGACCCTAGGTGACCTTTAAGACCGATCTAGGTCTTCACCTCCCTTTCCACTAACTATCGGAAAAAATGGAACACTCCATACTTATAAGGCGGGGATAGTCCATTGTCACCATTGTCTTTTTACGATCGGAATGGAATTACAGCCTGCCTTTTCTTTATATACACGGCACATCTTTGTCGCTAAACCTTATGTCATAGGGTGCAATAAAAGACTTTTTCATTTTATATGTCTTGGTCTTATTTATATATCCCACGCCAAGTTTCTTTAATTTCCCATCCGTTTTTACCTGACACAGTCCCCAAATTTCGGTTAGTTGTAGTAGGATAGCTGGTCAACCGTATACTGTATGTCTACGTAGTTATTATCAGATAGGTAGTGCTTTAGGTGTATTGACCTATTGATCTATTGCATATGGTTTACACATCTGTTCACCCGTGTATGCATCGGTGCACTTAGTTATACGCTATCGATGCATATACATCTCATTTTACATGTCATTTAATAAATACATTTATATACTGTATTTGCAGGCTTTTGCTTCAATTCGAATCCTATTAAACGTCAGAGCCTGGTTGGGGCAACAGCATTCAGCCCCAGCGTAACCAGAAGCCCTGTAGCAGTGGTGGCCAGTGTACTTTGAAGCCAGCCGATGATGATGGAAACAACGTCGATGGTGTGACGGCACGACTACGGTAGCCGTGGAACCTGAAGTGTCGACTTGTGGATCGACCTGATCGTTTTTCGGGACTTCCGGAAGGAATATTTTGTGCACATATATTATCATGTTGAGCTCAGTGTGACGCGCGTAATATTCTTTGGGCCCAGGATACTGATATTCTACTACAATCAACGATGGTGGATGTTCGGTGATATCGCGTGTGGTTACCGCTGTGTACTCGTGATTGTGCTGTTTTGAACATACTGGATGTTCATTATTTTGTGTGTTTATTTTAATTTTGTGCATTCCATTAGGATTGATTGGATATTTTTAATATTTGGATATATTTGTTGAAGGTACGATTTTAATTGCCTTGCCATCACCTTTTGTTTCATTCCTGGTTATTGTCTGTCTGTGAATTGCTCAAGCTGTGTGTCTGTGAACTTCACAATATAGCAGAAATGGAATAGTCCAAATCCGACCGTTTCATGGTCTCCGATCGCAGTTCATGTACACATCGCTTGGGTTGTTTACATACATGTATTAAACGCAACTTGCTTTCATGTAGACATCTGTTTATCGCTTGTCTGTGAATCGATCGAACGTTCTGCCTGTGAGCTGCACACTGAATACACGTGTAGCTTATATCCGATCTACCGATCATTGTGTTGTCTCTGTTTGCATCGTTCGGTTTGTTTACATACATGTACTGAACAGCTGTTCTACTTTTGACAGTTCCAAAAATAGAAACATATGTACATGCACCATCCATTTCATTTATCACCTTTTCCTCATTAATTCATTGCACATCGGGTCGGAGCTGGCTTGTTAATGTGTGATAATTCATTCCCTAGACTGTAGTGTAGCGTAGACCCAGAATATAATGTCCTTCCCAGTCTAGTTATAATCTTAAAAACCCCGCATCTGTGTCATCTGTGTTAGGAAAACCCATCATTTCCGCCGTCGTGTATTATGTCACGTGACCTCCCGAATATATCCGTAACTTCCCGCCCAGCCCAAAATCCCAGCCCTTTGCGTTATTCGTTAATTCCTGGTTATGCCTGTGTTCTGATTGTTATTACAATTAAACTCCCGTAAGATTTTGGTCCGCAAATTATTAAATTGAACCCCAGTTTGCGTGAAAATTAAAATTTTCCGGAAAAATGCGGAAGTAGACGAAGCTGCCGTCGGCTTATCGAGAGTTTAATGTTATATACCTGTGATAAACAATATATCGTATACGATCCCTACTGGCCCAACGGTAGAAGCGCTGGACTTGTGAGCTGTCGAAGCGAGATCGAATCACCGCAGTGTCATATATTTTTTCTTTTTTTTTTCCTTTTCTTTTTTTCTGAAGCTCTTTTATTATTTTGTGCAACGTCTTATTCCCAGATTGTTTTTTTTTTACCCAAAAAAGTGCACAATTTAATTGGAAGATGAAAAACACGATGGTATAAAATTTAAAATTTTTCCGGAAAAGTACGGTAGTAGTCGAAGCTGTCGTCCGCTTAGCGAGATTTTGTTGTTATATACCCGTGAAAAACAGTGAATGTATACGAGCCTCTCTGGCGCAAAGGTGAGAGCGCAGGTTTTGTAATCTGGCGACTCGAGTTCGAATCTCCGCTTAGTCAATTTTTTTTTTTTTTTTTTTTTTAGTTTGTTCTTAGATTTTGCTGAAACATATTTTGTTTATTTGTGCCACTTATTGTTTCCAATCTATTTTTTTCTAAAAGAACTCAATTTATTGGTAAGATGGTATACATGTGTGAACTCCATTATATGGTCGTTTTTGCTTTGCATTCCTTATGAAGTATAACAGTCTTGAAACAATTTCAAGAAATTACTTTTCATAAAGGAAGTGAAACACCATCAAACTGTTACGGAATTTTGCTTGTTTTCGACGTGTGTATTTTTGTTTAAAGAAAAATAAGACATGTAAGTACGCAACGTATCACTGTTGAGTAGGTGCTACGTTATTTTTGTTCATTTCCTTAATCGTTTGCAATGCAGACTAAGAGTAGATTGTTGTAGCATAGGTGCTGAATTACGTTACTGTACAGTAGGTAGTACGTAATAGTACGGGGCTATAGGTATACTACTGTACAATAGGTAGTACGCCATTAAATAAGTGAAGGAGGAAAACAGGAAGATAATTAAAAAAAGGCGTGAGTTATTATTCTCACTGAAAAATAATAAAGTGAGTTAGTCTTCTCAAAGGGACAGACAGAGGACAGAATTGACAGTTTTATGCTTCAGAGAAATGGACGGAATGTCAGAAAGAGAAAGAAGACTTCTAAAAAGACAACAAACTCAATTAGAAATTGAGAAAGAGAATTTGTTAATAGAAATAGAAAGACAAAACAGAACTATAGAACTGTTAAGGAGGCAAAAAGATAGTAAGGAAACGGACATGGACAAGTCACAGGACACGAGTCATAAAGACACAGAAGCAAGGCAAACTGGAAGCTCATTGGCAGTAGGTGGAGCTACAGTCGAAACAGAGAGACAGAATACAACTAAAAGAACGGAGTCTTCAAGATCTACTCCAACCGATTGGAAAATACTAGATACAACAGAAGGCTCCCGTGATCATGATAAAAGTACAGAACATGTTACTAGGCCAAAGGAATTGAGTGCTTATGATCCCGCTTTCACTCAGGATTTAGAGGAAAGATACGAAAGATTGAAGAATGCTACTTCGTTCGGAAGCGTTGGAAAATATAAGAGTAGCGGAGACAGACATACAATGGATAGAGTAGATTTGGATATTAGCGAAAGATGTAAGAGGCTGACCAAATCTTTAACAGAATCGTTAGAACGCACACGTGCGTTAGCAAAATCCAGAGAGGAACAGAAGGAGAAATCTGAAAAGCTGAGGAGTGTGTTACACAGCACAGCGTTTGAAAGTGAACCGCGTGCATCAACAGGTGTTAGTGCAGATAAAGAGCACCTGAGTCTCACTCCTTACCTCAAAAAGAATATGGATAGTAAAGGGGTAGAGAGTGAAATCTTTAAGCCGCGGGATCCTGATCCTATGAGTGGAAGCTACTTGGGAGATTACTCAACCGTTGAGAAAATCATTCCAAGAATCAGCACTCTAGATCCAACAAGGAAAGAATTATGGGACGTTGAGGTCCAAGAAGAAGAAAGAAGCATCACAGAGCGGGTGAAGAAATTAGAGTTTGAAGAACGGTTATTAGATCAATACAATGAAAGAAAATCGGCTGAGGAAAAGAAAAGAAGGTCAAGATTAGAAGAAATAAGGTTAAGAAAACATGCAGAAGAAGAGGAGAAGGAACGTTCTGAGAGAATCTCGACATTAAAAGAAAGAGAGAGAAAGGCTGAATTGCGCTTGAGAGAGAAGCTGAAGGCACAGATAGAGTATGAAAAAAGATTGGAACAGCTTTCAAAGGAGGAAGAAGCTTTAGGATTAGAGGAAGTACATTGCAGGGATGAAGTTGAGAGACACAGTATGCCATGGATTAAACAGGAACTCCAACCTCAAGTTGAAGAGCAACAGATAACAGACAGAGAAACAGAACTCAAAAGTAGGGCGCAGCAACTGAAACAACTCGAGCCCGAGTTTCAGCGGAAGAAAGAGGATATTCTATCAAAAGAAAGGGAATGTAGAGACGAAATTTTGAGACATAGTCTGCAGATAAAGAGGGAGCTCCAACCCGGAGTTGAAGAGCGACAGATAGCAGAAAGAGATATAGATCTCAACAGGAGAGAGCAGCGTCTAATAGAGCTAGAGGCTGAGCTTCAGCGCAAAGAAGAAATATTTCTTTCAAAAGAAAGGAAATACAATGAAGAGGTCAAGATAAAAACTCTGCCAAGTAAACAAGACTTCCAACCTAAATTGGAGGAGAGACAGACGACAGGAAGAGAGCAAGAGCTAAACAGTCGCGAGGAGCATTTGAAACAGCTCGAGGTCGAGCTTCAGCTGAAAGAGGAGAGATTAAGAGAAGCTGCAGAAATTAATGAGCGTCTTCTACCGTACAGAAGGGACTCTCAAAGTCAGGTTTTAGAAGAGCTAGCTCTGAAAGAACAGGAATTGAATAGACGAGAAGAATATCTAAGGCACTTAGAGGCGGAGTTGGTACAGAAAGAGGAAGAGATGAGGGCTAAGTTAAACTTGAAGTCAAGAAATATTGTACAGGAAGAAATGAAAGAACAGTCTTGTGAAGGTGACAGCTTGAAAGTGGATCTGAGTAGTGCCGATGCAAAACAAAAGGATGACAGTATTTCTGCTAAGATACAGAGAGAAATATCTCCATTTGGTAAGCCCTACATTAATTTTTTCTCTGGGGCAGAGCCTGTGCCAAAGAACGAAATCACATTTGAGGAATGGAAAGTTGAGATAAATTGTCTGAGAAAGTCTCCCAATATACCCGAATATGCGATAAAGCAATCTTTACGCAATTCACTAAAAGGTGACGCCAGAAAAGCTGTTGTTATGCTGGGTTCTGACCCAACAGTAGAACAAGTTATAGAGAAGCTTGAAAGAACTTTTGGAAACGTGGCAAGCGGTCAGTCAGTACTTCAGGAGTTCTATACCGGTGAACAGAAAGAAAATGAAAGTGTTGCATTATGGGGCATAAGGCTTGAGGAAATTTATCAAAGAGCTGTTGAGAAGGGATTTGCCAGCAATGAACAGAGAGACAAACAATTAATAGAAAGGTTCTGGAGATCGCTTCGAAGTATTGATCTGCAGAATGCCACTAGTGTCTATTACCATTCTGCAACATCATTCGAAGCTTTAAAGCAGAAAGTCAGAACAGAAGAGTGTGCTATGGCAACTCATAAGAGTGCCTTAGCAAAGGGCGCACAGAGAGGAAGGGAAGGGTATTCGAATACTAAAACTTTCGGCAAATCTACTGTGTTACATTCTTCCCCTTCCCTAGAAAAGGGTGACAAGGCAGGAATACAACACCAACCTATTCTACAAGATCCTGTCACATACAAAATGGTTAAAGACCTTGCAAAAGAAGTTGAGGCAATGAAAAAACTTTTGGAACAAGGACCACGGTTTCCATTTTTTGGAAAAAGACAAGGCCAATTCAAAGGAAAGGAAGAAACAGGAAAGAATGTAGAGAAAGACAAAACAGTGCCAAAGCAAGTTAATGACGATGCAAAGAAGCAGTCGTCAAACAAGTAGGTGTCCTCATTGAAGGGCAAATGGGAGACACTATAGGGATAGAGATAGGCCCTAATAGAAAGTTTATGAATTTGCTTGTGGGCAGAGATAATGTCAGTGATATTTGTATCGAGGGTGTCACCACAAAAGGACTCATCGATACAGGGTCACATATCACTACAATAGCTGAAGAATTTGTCAGATCACTGGATCCAGTCCCGACACCATATGATATAGAAGATCTTGGACTGAAAGTCAATGTTGCTAATGGCCAAACATTGAAGTACTTGGGCTGTGTTGTAATACGTGCAAGCGTTCCACGTTTTGGGGAAGAGACTGTTCTTGTGCCCTGTCTAGTTGTCCCTATGACAGAATACAACGAAGAGGTACCTGTCATAGTGGGAACTAACTTAATCAACCGGGTATATCAGTGCATTGAAGAAAATGCAGATGATATTCCGACTGAATGGGCAACAGCTTTTAAAGCGATCAGAAATGATCAAGTTGGAGTTGTCAAGACAACTCGAAAGATTGTACTGCAGCCCAAGGAATCTAAGACAATCACTGGATTAACAAGGAAAATCCGTAATTCAGAAGCAGCACTGACAGAACCACTTGAAGACGGTTTGTCGTCTAAAGTGTTTCTCTGTCCAAGGGTGGTGAGGACTAACAAACCTGGTACAACCGCACGTATACCAGTACGGGTTTGTAACATGTCCGCCAAAGTTGTGACGATTCCAGCTGATGCGCCGATTTGCAATTTGGCTGAAGTAAAAGTGATGAACAGGGATCCAGTGAAGGAAATGACTGAAAACTTCACCGCTGAACATCATCAGCAAGTAGTGACCACAAGCAACTCCGACTTCAATCTTGAAGGCACTGTATTGACGGAAAATCAAAAGGCCGAGGTCCAGTCATTTCTTTCGAAATGGACTCATGTGTTCTCAAAAGGACCTACGGATCTAGGGAGAACAAGTTTGGTCGAACATGAGATTCACCTCGACGATGAACGGCCATTCAAAGAACCTTACAGAAAGATCCCTCCGGCACTGGTGGAAGAGGTCCGAGAGCACCTAAAAGAAATGCTGGAAATAGGTGCTATTCGCGAGTCCACCAGTCCTTTCAGCTCTAATGTTGTGATTGTCAGGAAGAAGGATGGGACGATTCGTTTCTGTATAGATTACAGGAAACTGAATCAGCGTACCGTCAAGGACGCATATCCCATACCTCGCATTGATGACACACTTCATTCACTTGCCGGATCCAAGTATTTCTCCACTTTAGACCTAAAAAGTGGATATTGGCAAGTGGAGCTGAAAGAAGACGATAAACCGAAGACTGCCTTTCAGGTGGGATCTCTCGGTTTCTTTGAATGTAACCGGATGCCCTTCGGGTTGTGTAATGCGCCGGCAACCTTTCAAAGACTGATGGAAAGATGCATGGGAGAGTTAAATCTCCGTGACTGTCTCATCTATCTTGACGACATCATCATTTTTTTTATCAACATTTGAAGAGCACCTGGAGCGCCTTCAGGCAGTGTTCAAGAATCTTGAACGACACAACCTGAAACTGAAACCGTCCAAGTGTGAGTTCTTCAAAGAACGGGTTACATATCTTGGACACGTGGTTTCAGCAGATGGAATACAGACCGATCCATCAAAGACTGAAGCAGTCAAGGACTGGCCAGTCCCTAAGAACACAAAAGATGTGCGCAAATTCTTAGGTTTCACCGGTTACTACAGGCGCTTCGTCAAGGGGTATGCATCCATTGTTCGACCACTGAACGATTTGCTAGTTGGACACCCAACAAATGCTCATGGCAAGAAGAAAACATCTTCAGACAAAGCCACACCGTTCAAATGGACTGACGGACAGCAACAGAGTTTTGAAACCATTAAGAATCGGCTCATGAACCCTCCTGTACTTGGTTATGCAGATTACCGTTTGCCATTTACACTTCATACAGATGCTTCGGGCACCGGTCTTGGCGCTGCTCTTTACCAGCAACAGAATGGTGCCAACCGAGTGATTGCTTTCGCAAGTCGCAGCCTGAAGCCATCTGAGAAGAATTATCCAGCACATAAACTGGAGTTCTTAGCTTTGAAGTGGGCTGTTACTGAGAAGTTCCATGACTATCTATATGGACTTAAGTTCGAGGCGGTCACCGACAACAATCCCCTCACTTATGTTCTCACTACAGCCAAATTGGATGCAACTGGTCAGAGGTGGATTGCTGCATTATCCAACTACAACTTTGACCTGAAGTACAGGAGTGGGAAGAAAAATGCCGATGCTGATGGGCTATCCCGAATTCAGGAAGCGGAAGAAACACAAGTTGTGTTTCCAGAGGTGCTGAAAGCAATTTCAGCTGCTTCTCAAATTGTCTCTGAGGAATCTCCTCTTGTAGAAAGTGTATCACTTTCTGACACTGCGCCCAGTGATGGTACACCAGAGAGGATACCAGAAGAGACAATTCAGTCGCGTGCACTTTCCGAGAAAGACTGGCGTTTGGCACAGAAGGAAGACCCAACAATAACATTGATAATTCAGCATCTGAAGACAGACGCTAGGAACCCGCTCCGCAGGTCCTAGCGAATCCTATGTATGATGCTCGGTATGTCAAAAATTGGGACAAACTGTACCTGTGCAACGACATTCTTTACCGGAAGGGGACTGTCAACAACCAGGAATTTCAACAACTGGTTGTACCGCTTGCACTTCGGGATGGTATTTTCAAAGCTCTGCACACCGATCTCGGCCATCAAGGTCGTGACAGGACGACCTCTCTCATTAAACAGAGGTTTTACTGGCCGGGGATCGACAAGTTCGTTGAACAGAAAGTGTGGAGCTGTGAGCGATGCACACTTCGGAAAGCCAATCCGGGCATTAGCGCCAAATTGGTCAACATCGAATCCACCATGCCAATGGAGATCGTGTGTATAGACTATCTCAGCTTGGAGAGGTCTAAAGGAGGGATTGAGAACGTGCTTATGATCACGGATCATTTTAGCCGTTATGCTCAGGCCTTTCCCACCACGAACCAGACTGCCAAGACAACTGCCAAGGTTCTGTTTGAAAAGTTCATTGTGCATTATGGCTTCCCAGCCAGACTGCACAGTGATCAGGGTCAAACGTTTGAATCTAACGTGATTCGGGAGTTGTGCAAGATCGCTGGCATTGAGAAGTCGCGGACTACACCGTATCACGCCATGGGCAACGGGCAGGTTGAACGTTTCAACCAGACGCTCCTGCAGATGCTAGGCACTCTTGAGGAGTATCAGAAGAGCGATTGGAAAGCGCATGTACCCACTCTTGTACATGCTTACAATGCTACCATGCATAGCTCAACTGGATACTCCCCTTATTTCTTGATGTTCGGTCGACATATACGTCTGGCCATAGATGCCTTTTTAGGGTTGACGCCAGATACCATGCCAGCAACGGATAAGACCGAATATGCAAAGAAATTGAAGGAGCGCCTGCAGTTTGCTTACCGGACAGCCGAGAACGCAGCCAGGAAGAGTGCCACCAGGCAAAAGGCCTACTATGACCTTAAGGTCAGGCACTCATGTCTCGAGCCAGGAGACCGAGTTCTTGTGAAGAATGTCGGGTTGAGGGGAAAGCGGAAGATCGCTGACCGTTGGGAAAAAGTACCCTATGTGGTAATTTCCCAACCGCTCCCCGATATTCCCGTGTACGAGGTTAAGTCTGAGAAACCTCGTGCAAGGAAGACAAGAATTCTTCACAGAACCCTTCTGCTGCCCTTCTCGAGCATATCTCCTCGTGTTGATAGGATGAGGCCGGTACAGAGCAACGGTGGTGGATCGACAAGTGTGCCTGATAGTCAACATGACGTGGTTGACACTCGGCCACCTACGGAGGAACCTGATTCCCCTGTGGAAGATTCGGATGGTGGTTATGATGCCAGCATTTCGAGCTGTAGCCAAACAGACGACATTGCCTTAGCTGACACAACTACCAGTGTCAATGGTAGAAATGGCAAGTATGTTGTTCCTGCGAAGCGAAAGCCCGGACAGCCAGACTACAAGCCACACTACACATCTTCCCATCTGCCTTCCGAATCTTCATACAGTGGAAGACGTCGCGCTAGGCCACAACGGGTCCGCAGGAGGCCACAGTGGATGAACCCGACTGTATGGGACTTCAGCCAACCATACACTATTACTGTTGACAAGGACGACGTCGCATTCTTGTAGAGCAGGTTGGGAAAGCAGTAGAGATGGACAACATCGGGTGTGATTCCAGAACCATTGTAGCCAGTGTGTACATAATTGTACAAATGGGTTTTAATTATCAAATCCTCATACCATCATTTGTTTTCATTCCCATGATTCCCACTGCTCAGTCCATTTTTACATTTTATCCCATTTGGTAACACTTTAGGCGGACTGAGTCTTAAGGTGTTATATCCTATGTACTGTCCTATGAGATAAGTCCATGGGAAGTTATGAATTTACCCTATTCGCACCATTTCTGAATTATAATTAACGAATCATGTGTGGTTTAATTGCAGAAAGAACTGGGTGACTTACAGTGATGTCATGGTGCCAAGGGACAGTATATTAGCAACCATTTTTGTCAATATTATGCCATGTCAGCAGTGGATGTCGTACCATCATCATCATCATCATCATCATCATCATCATCTATTGACATTACATGTGCTAACCTTTAAATTTTATGACATGATATGTTTTCAGATCTAAATGTCGGGACGCCATTTCAGAAAGGGGGGAAATATGTCATAGGGTGCAATAAAAGACTTTTTCATTTTATATGTCTTGGTCTTATTTATATATCCCACGCCAAGTTTCTTTAATTTCCCATCCGTTTTTACCTGACACAGTCCCCAAATTTCGGTTAGTTGTAGTAGGATAGCTGGTCAACCGTATACTGTATGTCTACGTAGTTATTATCAGATAGGTAGTGCTTTAGGTGTATTGACCTATTGATCTATTGCATATGGTTTACACATCTGTTCACCCGTGTATGCATCGGTGCACTTAGTTATACGCTATCGATGCATATACATCTCATTTTACATGTCATTTAATAAATACATTTATATACTGTATTTGCAGGTTAGTAATGTCAGCTTTTATTTATCACACGTAAAGGATTATACTGATATTATTTCAAGTCAGGAATAATGTATTTCTGAAGGTTTTTAAAACATTTATTCATTTTCATTGTTGACGTTCTGAAGGTGCCGATGGCAAGGCCAGTAACTCTTGTATGTTACTCTGTTTATAATCTTGAATAGGCACTTAGTTATACGCTATCGATGCATATACATCTCATTTTACATGTCATTTAATAAATACATTTATATACTGTATTTGCAGGCTTTTGCTTCAATTCGAATCCTATTAAACGTCAGAGCCTGGTTGGGGCAACAGCATTCAGCCCCAGCGTAACCAGAAGCCCTGTAGCACTTACAACGTTACAACTTGTTAAAAAGACGGAAAAATCCCTCTGTCGTAGATGGCTTTATGATTATTGAAAATTAATGAGAAAAACATTCGCCATTTTCGCACTTTGAATTGTCTTCACTCGTCTAAGACGACAGAACTCATTCGGCTTAAATAGGCCTAGGTCAGTTTTATCCTGTTAAGAATGTTACGGCTCATTAAAATTAGCTCGCATTAATTGTTTTTCAGTACTTACTCAGGTAAATAAACGCTCAATTGACTTTTATGAATTCCAATGGTCACCACCATTTCTATTTAAAATTTCAGCCGCCCCCCACCCCCACACTCATCGGGGCTTGAAGAAATAGATGGGGCTACGAAGAGCTGAAACCGACCGCATACCGGTAAGGTACTAAGGCTGCCAAGGCAAAGAGGTGCGAGGCGGCCCCTATAAATCCTATCGGTTTCATCGGGCGACAGGGCTTGAGATATCATTTCGTCTTCGTATCGTTTTCTTTCTTATACTGCGATCGGTCACATTTGACCATTACTCGCAGGTGTACATTACATACACTCCAGGATGCTTGGTTGTAACCTATACAGTAATCGCGTAATTACGGTAGGGGTCTTTAACCTGCACAGGAGATGGCTGTTACTGCATAGGAGGCCTCCAGTTAACGTCCCGATTCGAAGGACTGTGCACATTTTGGCTTTCACCCCCGCAAATGATGCCAATGGAGCGTGTTCGGACACCGACCGAATTGGCTGCACTCGTCTAAAATGGAATAATTCATTCGGCTTAAATGGGGTTAGGTCAGTTCCTTTAAACGCAATTTGATGACTTTTATGTATTATAACAAATCTTTTCTCATTTTCAATACACGTTTTTCACATATGCCTAGTCATTTGCAAACAGTGCAGGCCCAGATCAGACGAGGCGTTCGAATTTGGTCTTGACCTCAATAATCTCGCAAAGCTTACCGCTTTAATTGGAAAGTGGAACACTCCATAATTATTAAGCAGAAGATTCCCTTGTCATATATGGGTTAGACCATTTATGATTAATAATGAGAAAACATTCGTCCAGTCATTAAATTCGGACCCATTTCAAGCCTAAATGGCATATAGATTTATACGCTGTTTTTTTGTTGTTTTTTTTTTTTGTTGATTTTTTCCACATTGTTCTCTAACTTTACGAGGACTGTTCAAATATGAATGCAAGTAGAACGTTTTCTCATGCATTAATGCGAAAATCACCTGGAAATAAATTTCACAGCGTAGAAAAACATTTTACCAATACATTGATACCAAACCTGTTAAAATCCGTCCACTTTAGCCATGTATATCGTTCGATAAACACTGTCTTCTCTTGTATACTAATACAAAACATTGTTGGAAGAAGGTCAGAGTACGCCATTGAAATACGGTCCCATATTAAGAATCGTTGTATTCTTGGTATACGGTGCAAAGACATTTTGATGAAATATGTTCGGTTTATGGGCATAATGAAATGTCTTTTCCGTCAGTTTTTCGTTGGTGTAAGAAATTCAGCTGTGGGCTAGGCTCAACAGAAGATGCACCACATGATCGTCGGCCGAAAAGAGCAACATCTGCCAAGATGGTTGCTAGAGTGAAAGAAATAGTTGCTACCGATGCACGATACACCACTAGGCAAATAGCTTGTATGGTTGGCATCTCATTAGGAGCAGCTCATACAATTCTGAAACGGGATTCTAAAATGAGAAAGATCTGTGCTAGATGGATTCCCCATCTGTTGACAGATGAGCAGAAAAAGACACTCGTTCAGTGCGCCAAGAAGTTGCTTAAAAAGTTTCCAAATTACAATGCAAGGTCTTTCGCTAATGTCGTCACAGGTGACGAGACATGGGTTCACTTTTTTGAGCCAAAACGAAAGATTCAGAACAAAATAAGGGCAACAAAGTATTGCAAAAGACCATGCATTGAAAAGAGGACCATGAGCGTCAAGAAGGTAATGTATGCCATATTCTTTTCAAATCAGCGCCCTGCTATTCAGGTTGCTGTGCCTAAAGGCAAATCTGTAAATGCGAAGTTTTACAAGAATAAAGTTCTTCGAAAATTGAAGAAATATTTCAAAGAACGAAGACCCGCAACTGGTTTGGCCAATGTCAGATTGCTAAATGACAATGCGTAATCGCACAAAGCGTTCATTGTGCAAGACTATCTGAAGCAGGAAAAGGTTGTTGAACTCCCTCACCCCCCGTATTCCTCTGACCTTGCCCCGTGTGACTTTTTTTGTTCCCGAGGCTGAAAAAATACCTTTCTGGTCGAAAATTTGTACAGCGCAAACACGGTTCTGCAATATTCCAGTGCCTTCATAGTATACCTCGAAAAGGCTACCAAAAGCATTCAATGATTGGATCAGAAGACTGAAAGTTTGTTTATCTGTTAAAGGGGAATACTTTGTGGGGACAAAATATTCATATTTGAACAGTCCTCGTATAACGGTATGGGTCTTCCTCCTCCTCTCTCCGCCTCCTGCTCCTCTTCGTCCTGACTCACTCAAACACAGTCACAATATAACGGTGTACAAATCTTCGCGATGTTGTCTTTCATATACTTCTATCCATCGTTCTGTAGCCATTCTTGGTTCTCTTCGCAACTGACGACATCTAAACCACCAACACAACTCGTCTAATATCACCAGTGCCAGACACACAAATCCATACATTGTTCACATAGGTTCTCTACGTTTTTTAAATGTTTTTGGATCAAATGTTTTCAAAATTGTTTGATCCTGCTCCAGAAGCTGACCACGTGTGTCATTTTCGATACAACCGTCTCTTCCTCAAGCGCTATATAATGTCAGAAACCTTCTCATCCTACCTGTAACAGTGCGCGTCGTGTTTTCTCTTTGCGGATTCGTTTGAGAATAGTGTTCTTTATTACAACGTTAATTATTTCTTCGATGATTTCATAACGAGACTTTGTTTGATTTGAGGTTTAACGTCCCTGTCAACACTGTAAAGGTCATTTTGGAGACGTTGCTTCCAATTTTGTGGGACTTTTACCCGACACTGAGATGAAATGACATCTCAAGCCCTGTCGCCCAATGCGACCAACAGGGTTTATTAGCATGGACGGTCCGCCTCGCACCGCGGTTCCTGGACAGGCTTAGATCAGCGGTTTACCAGTACTAGTGTGCGGGCCGGATTCAGCTCTGCGTGGAAGCATCATGCAGCCCATATATTTCTTCAAGCCCCTATGGGCGGGGGCCATAACGAGGCTGTCATTTGTTCACAGCATAAGTATGTTAGGTCTGTTATTAATAACAACCAATCGGTATGTGCCGTAGTCATTGTTAAAATAGATTTTACTTATTAGAGTTCATTGTCTGATAGAGCGAAGTCTATTTATAGTAATCATGGTTTGACCTTCATGAGGTTGTTATTTTAGAAACAAATGTCAGTTACTATAGATAGACCAATTGAATCTGTTTTAACGTGCACCCACAACATGTTTTTGAGGGACCACCTCTAACAAACGCCACGAACTTATGCGTTACGAGCCGCCCCACCGAGGCGAAATCCCGAAACCGTTATTTACTGATCCGCCTCAATGCGCGACATACCCGAACTTCGCTCTCCTATCGTACAGGAGGGAGGTGGAGGAGGAGGGGGGAATAGAAGGGGATGGGGAGAAGGAGGAGGAGGCGTAGGGAGGAGGGTAGCAGATAGAGGAGGAGGAGGTAAAGGAGGAGGAGGGAGCAGGAGGAAGAGGAGAAGGAGAGAGGAGAAGGAGGGAAGAGGTAAAGGGGAGAAGGAGGAGGGAGGGACTAGGAGGGAAGAGGAGGGAAGAGAAGAAGGGGAGATATGAGATGAGGGAGGTGGAGGGTGAGGGAGGAGAAGGATGAAGAAGAGGGAGGAGTAGGGGGAAAAAGAGGAAGGTGGATGAGGAGGAGTGGATGAGGAGGAGGCGGAGGGAGGAGGAGATGCAGGAGGGAAGAGGAGGAGGGAAAGAGGAGGGAAGAGGAAGGAAAGGAGGAGGAGGGAGCAGGAAGAGGGAAAGGAGGAGGAGAGAGGAGGTGTATGTATGTATGTATGTATGTATGTATGTATGTATGTATGTATGTATGTATGTATGTATGTATGTAATCTGTCTTAAATTGGAATTAAGGTACTGTTAGTACTTTGATGTGTTTTAATATAAATATTTAAGGTGTTTTTTGTACTTGATTTCTTTTCTTTCTCAATATAAGTATTTAAAGTGCTTTTAGTACTTTGATTTTTTCACAGTATTGGCGGTACTTTTAGTACTTTGATTTTTTCACAATATTAGAAGGATTTGAGGTTCCGTTAATACTTTGATTTTTTTTCGTTGCAAGCCTTATGCACGATAAGGTAGATTCTCGGTACTGCTATTACTTTGATTTTTCTTCGTAGCACGCCTTATGCACAATAAGTAGATTCCTGGTACTGATAGTAGTTTGATTTTTTCGTAGCGCTCCTTATACAAGATAACGTAGATATTCGGTACTGTTGATTTTTAACATGTCTTTGAGGGATCACCTCATTCTAACAAACGCCCAGAACTAATGCGCGCCGTCTCACCGAGGCGGGATCCCGAAATCCGTATTTAATGATCCGCCTCAACCCGCATCCACAACGTATATTTAACGAGATGGTTCTGTTCTATGTATGTATGTCTGAGGCGGTGATTATTTCGATGTCCGAACACGCTCCACTGGCATCATTTGCGGGGATGAAAGCCAGAAAGTGCACCGTCCTTCGGATCGGGACGTTAACTGGAGGTCCCCTGTCCAGGTAGAGTCATCTCCTGTGCAGTTAAAAGGCCCTTACCGTTGTAAAGTTAAAGAACAATGTGAAACAAAAACACAGCGTATAAATCTATATGCCATTTAGGCTTGAAATGGGTCCGAATTTAATGGCGAATGATTTCTCATTATTGATAATAAATGGTCTAACCGATATATGACAATGGAATCTTCTGCCTAATAATTATGGAGTGTTCCATTTTCCAATAAAAGCGGTAAGCTTTGCGAGATTAATTAGGTCAAGACCAACATTGAACGCCTCGTCTGATCTGGGCCTGCACTGTTTGCAAATGACCGCCAAAAAGGGCCACTAGGCATATGTCGAAAACGTGTCTGAAATTGAGAAAATTTGTTATAATACATAAATGTCATCAATTGGCGTTTAAAGGAAGTGGCCTAACACCTTTTAAGCCGAATGAGTTCTTCCAACTTAGACGAGTGCAGACAATTCGGTCGGTGTCCGAACACGCTCCATTGGCATCATTTGCAGGTGTGATGGCCATAAAGTGCACAGTCCTTCGGATCGGGACGTTAGCTGGAGGCCTCCTATGCAGGAAGAGTAATCTCCTGTGCAGGTTAAAGATCCCTACCGTAATTACTCGATTACTTTATAGGCCTTCAACCATGCAACCTGGAGTGTATGTAATGTACACCTGCGAGTAATGGTCAAATGTGACCGATCGCAGTATAAGAAAGAAAAAGATACGGAGACGAAATGACATCTCAAGCCCTGTCGCCCGATGAAACCTGTAGGGTTTATATGCATGGACCGCTTTGCCTTGGCAGCCTTAGTACCTTACCGGTATGCGGTCGGTTTCAGCTCTTCGTAGCCCCATCTATTTCTTCAAGCCCCGATGTGTGTGGGGGTGGGGGGCGGCTGAAATTTTAAATAGAAATGGTGGTGACCATTGGAATTCATAAAAGTCAATTGACCGTTTATTTACCTGAGTAAGTACTGAAAAACAATTAATGCGAGCTAATTTTAATGAGCCGTAACATTCTTAACAGGATAAAACTGACCTAGGCCTATTTAAGCCGAATTAGTTCTTCCGTTTTAGACGAGTGAAGACAATTCAAAGTGCGAAATGGGCGAATTTTTTCTCATTAATTTTCTATATACATTAAGCCATCTACGATAGAGGGATTTTTTCGTCTTGTTAACCAGTTGTACATAACGTTATAAGGTTTAGCGACAAAGATGTGCCGTGTATATAAAGGAAAGGTCGGCTGTAATTCCATTCCGATCGTTAAAAGACAGTGGTGACGAATTTAATGACTCAGTGCGAATGTTTTTCTCAGTATCGATTATAAATGATCTAACCCATATATGACAATGAACTCTCCCCGCCTAATAAGTATGGAGTGTTCCAATTTTCCGATAGTTAGTTGTAAGATAGGTGAAGACCTAGATCGGTCTGAAAGGTCATCTAGGGTCAGCCGACATATTAAACAAAGAGTTTAGCCATTTTTCAATCATTTAGTGACGAGGCAGCAGAGAGTAGTCAAAATAATGCGAGTTATTTACTAGATACGTGTATTTTATTGTCGTCTGCTAAATATTTTGGCATTTGTTTTAGTCAAATGAAGAAGAAGAAGGGCTCGAGCTTCTTCGCTCCTATCCGGTTCCATATGGCTCGGATCGAAGTGAATGCCTTCGCGGACTATGGGTTGATAGGAAGTACACGTACTGGTACGTTGGCCCCCGAAGTACGAGTCTTGGTTACCTGAAGCGCTATTCTTAATTAATGCAAGAAGAAAGATACCCGAAACGGATGTGAAGCGCCATTGTTCGGCGAAACCGTGCCTAGGACGTGACGCTGCCGTCCTGTGGTCTAGGGAGTTTTTACTGAACGCATAACCCCCTTACAAAGGTCATCCAGCGACCCCGCGCAAGGTGATCGAGGGTCAAATAAGGTCAGAAATTACGGCCATTTTGGTCACAAACCCCATGGAGGGTCATACGGCGACCCCCTTGAGGTCACGGAGGGTCATCCGACTTCCTTATATGGCGGCCATCTTGTCGATCATCTTGTGACGTAATTGACCCTAGAGACGCCTATACTACTTATATATTTATCATATGACGCCGTTGATAAGGAGTTGATAACGCCGTCGTGTAATAAAAGTCGTATGCCCACTAGTGTAATAACATTTTGGCGGGATTAAGTAACGTCCATGTCAATCATGCATTTTATTGTTGAAGGTTTTTAAAGGCGATACAATCCAATTTATAGTGGTCATATAAAAAACAGAATCTTACACTCGTGGTCATTTCATATGAAATTTATGAAACTCACCGAATGCTCGTTTCAATAATTTCATATGAAATGACTACTGTGTAAGATCCTCTATGCATGTATGTTTGACTTAAAGTTACATCCCCGTCAACACTATCTAGGTTATTTTGGAGACTTTCATTCCAGTTCTGCTGAATTTTCAACCGAGATTGAGATTTAAAAAAAAAAAAAAAAAAGGAAAAAGGAAAGAAAAACGCCCCCCCCCCCCCCAAAAAAAAAAAAACACACACACAAAAAACACACACAAAAAAAATTTAAAGCCCTAGTTCGGTCCGATTCGCGCCACTTTGTCTGGACTGGCCTAGACCGTCTAAGCGGTTTACCAGTATTCATGCGGCGTTAGTTTCAGCTCTGCGTGGAAGCACCATGCAGTCCGATCTATTTCTTCAAGACCATATGGGTGAGGGCCCTATATATGAATGTCATTTTCGAGCATGAATATAGAGGATATTTGAATTTTTCAGATCGAATTTTATTCCACCGAGTGAACACAAAAACAGTATTTTCACGAGTGGCGTAGCCACGAGTGAAAATACCAATTTTGGTGTTCATGAGTGAAATAAAATTTGATTTTACATTAAAAAACATCAAATTTTCTGTTTCTAACATGCTTCAAAACGACGATATTTAGCTTCACTAATCGCATCACTCACCCTCAGATAAAACAACTTTGTTCCTGGTCGTTTCGCGTCAGTTTAGTGTTGTCCAACGTATTTACTGGGTATAATATTGTTTGCACCTGAGAAATAGCCTGGGATTGCATTTCTATGAATGGTTACTGAAATAATTGAGAGATTAGTTTCCCAAAGAAGGTGCGGACAGATCTAACGTCGCGCGACAAAATACGTGACGCCAGCGTCGAAAATGACATCATTAACGTCCTCGTGAACGGGCTTAGCGTCAATTCTAACACAGTTCATTAATTTTCAATCATCTGACAATAAAAACACTGATCACAGAATTAGATTTCGAGATATAAGTAGTTACAAAACAGTGAAAAAAAATGATATCAGTCACTGTTTGAAACAGTGAAAATATCGTTTTCGATTTCACAGAGATATCTCTATACTACATTTTTGCTGCTATTTTAAGCAATTTTTGGGGGAAATAAAAATGATATTTTCCTGCAGGGAAAATATTCCTTTCAGGCGGGGATATATTTCCTTTCGAACATCATCATGCACTACGACGCGTCAGAATCGTAACAAATTACGTCAAGTCAGAGCGCTAATTACGTTAGTTTTAGACATTAGAAAGACCAAAAAACGGCCGATATAAACATTAATACATCTTTAGTTTTGAATACAGGAAATATTTCCCTCGAAACTTGCAAATCTTATAAACAAACTCGTGCATTCGCGCTCGTTTCTTTACTTGATTTGCACGTCTCTCGGGAAAATATTTCCCGTATTTAAAACTAAAGATGTATTAATCACTATATATTTCATTGAAAAGCATGTAAGAAAAAAATGTGTTCATTATGTATCTTTAAGTGTTAGAAGCATTCTCATTACGAAAACACGCCTATACAAATATATTGTAACCTTTATCGCCGAAAACGAATATTTTAAGATAAAAAATTGTGACATTTTTCTTATTTCTGCTCAAAATATAGATTGTTTGTACTCTTTAGAACCGCCTCATCGAGGCGGTTCGAACAAGTACCCACAATCTATGTTTTAGAGCAGAAATAAGAAAAATAAGGTTTACTCCTGCAAACCCCAGTTTTACTATATAAAAGTGGGGTTCAAGTGGGGGGGTCAAAGTTATATAGTTGTATTTTCGTGATTAATTGGATGTTTGTTTGCATTGGAATAATAAGGAATGAATTATCATTTTTGTGGAATAATTATTCCATTAGCAGCTCCTATCTTTGAAAAGAAACCAAAGCGAAAGAACGTCAAGTCTTTAAATTCCGTTTGTTTGTCCTCTAACATTTACGTTTTGAATAGTTTTTCATATTTTGACGATGTTGACTTCTTTAATATGAGCCCCGCCAAGTGAATTTGTGTCTTCGAGCATTCCGTCATGACAAATTTTAACTGCGCATGCCCAGCCATTCAGAGGGGCCAGGGATATGGCTTTCTGTCTGAAGGTTCCTCTTGATTCACTGCTTGTATGAACGAGCAGCGAAGGTTCAGGCGAAACTGTGCGGATGCGCAGGCTCGCCTGAACCTTCGCTGCTCGCATAGGCGATAAGTACCAAAATCGCTTGACGGGGCCCATATAATGACGTAACGCGTGGGTTCGTCACGTCATATTACTGTCTGTCGCTATGTGAAACAGATCTGAGATTCTTGCTCATGGAATTTATCGAAGTATAAAACTTTTATTTCAACCAATCAAATCGCTCGAAATGTATATAGAAAATCGGAATTATCAGTTATCCCCTATATTAATTGCATTCTTACATACTGGCGTGATAAAGATATGCTATCTCTGAAAAGGTGAGCATTATCAGGTCAACGTGATATTGCACTTCTATGAACTGGACTACTGGAAAAATGGGAAAACTGTAGGAGTGTAGAAGGGGAAATAAATCTCTTTACCTGGAACTACTTTTTATACAAGATACAAGACACGGTTTTTACAATGAAATCGTCATATTAATGCGCGGGAAAGTTTAAGTCACGTGACGTCATCTAAATGGCGTTCGAGAAGGTGTCAACAAACGTTCAGAATGCGTGCAATGTTGAAACAAAGATAACATGGACATAAACATTGTATAGGAAGTTAGTTGTCCTTTCTATAATCTCACATTTTAGTTGTTTCATCACTGAAACACTTTGTTTCTCCATTTTTTCGTTCAGAATTGTAGAAAGCGCTTTCAAACGAGCGCCCATCCAGTTTTTCTTCCACTCATTTTCTGTAGCACTACCCTGACTGAACCGTTAATGTGCGCTGTAAACAGTCAACTAAACCAAAATTATATCTGAAGTCCAAGATCCAAACTGATCCTTAAAGTCAATGTAATATACAGATTATTGATTATTGACTGAACCGTTAACGTGCGCTGTAAACAGTCAACTAAACCAAAATTCATATCTGAAGTCCAAGATCCAAACTGATCCTTAAAGTCAATCTAATATACAGATTATTGATTATTGACTGAATCGTTAACGTGCGCTGTAAACAGTCAACTAAACCGAAATTCATATCTGAAGTCAAAGATCCAAACTGATCCTTAAAGTCAATCTAATATACAGATTATTGATTATTGACTGAACCGTTAACGTGCGCTGTAAACAGTCAACTAAACCGAAATTCATATCTGAAGTCCAAGATCCAAACTGATCCTTAAAGTCAATGTAATATACAGATTGTTGATTATTGACTGAACCGTTAACGTGCGCTGTAAACAGTCAACTAAACCGAAATTCATATCTGAAGTCCAAGATCCAAACTGATCCTTAAAGTCCATGTAAGTACATGTAGTATACAGATTATTGATTTCTCCTGACTGAACCGTTAACGTGCGCTGTAAACAGTCAACTAAACCGAAATTCATATCTGAAGCCCAAGATCCAAACTGATCCTTAAAGTCAATGTAATATACAGATAATTGATTATTGACTGAACCGTTAACGTGCGCTGTAAACAGTCAACTAAACCGGAATTCATATCTGAAGTCCAAGATCCAAACTGATCCTTAAAGTCCATGGAAGTACATGTAATATACAAATTATTGATTATTGACTGAACCGTTAACGTGCGCTGTAAATAGTCAACTAAACCGAAATTCATATCCGAAGTCCAAGATCCAAACTGATCCTTAAAGTCAATGTAATATACAGATTACTGATTATTGACTGAACCGTTAACGTGCGCTGTAAATAGTCAACTAAACCGAAATTCATATCTGAAGTCCAAGATCCAAACTGATCCTTAAAGTCCATGGAAGTGCATGTAATATACAGATTATTGATTATTGACTGAACCGTTAATCTGCGCTGTAAATAGTCAACTAAACCGAAATTCATATCTGAAGTCCAAGATCCAAACTGATCCTTAAAGTCAATGTAATATACAGATTATTGATTATTGACTGAACCGTTAACGTGCGCTGTAAACAGTCAACTAAACCGAAATTCATATCTGAAGTCCAAGATCCAAACTGATCCTTAAAGTCAATGTAATATATAGATTATTGATTTCTCCTGACCGAACCGTTAACGTGCGCTGCAAACAGTCAACTAAACCGAAATTCATATCTGAAGTCCAAGATCCAAACTGATCCTTAAAGTCAATGGAATATACAGATTATTGATTATTGACGGAACCGTTAACTTGCGCTATAAACAGTCAACTAAACCGAAATTCATATCCGAAGTCCAAGATCCAAACTGATCATCAAAGTCAATGTAATATACAGATTATTGATTATTGACTGAACCGTTAACGTGCGCTGTAAACAGTCAACTAAACCGAAATTCATATCAGAAGTCCAAGATCCGAACTGATCCTTAAAGTCCATGGAAGTGCATGTAATATACAGATTATTGATTTCTCCTATTTTAAAAATGGGATTTATAAAACTCGAGAGGTAAAACTATCCGGTAATTTTTATCGGATTGTTTACCGCCCTCGTTTCTTTCTCGGCTTCTTTTACCTCCCTCTGTTGATAAATTCCATTTCAAAATAGGAAAATGAATAAACTCTATGCAATAAGTGCGATTAATATATACCCAGAAAATGTCCCGTTTACTTTGTACAGAAGTTACCGGTCAATATTTTTCCATCTTGCCCGTAGTCAAGTTCATATTGCCCGGAGATAAGCAGTCTCGTGCATAATAGGACTACTTTCAAATTTCTCAGTTTTGAATCTTAAAAATCGGCAGCCATCTTGTCGTGCGAGTCGATTGACAGAACGTAAAAGAGAAGAAATATCGACTGTGATAAACAACATGAGGCGCATTTTATGCTAGAAAATATGACCTACCTGTAATCTGTAAAGACTTAAAAAAAATTTTCTCACAAAATCAGGAGTACTTTGAAAGAAATAAAACGGACACTTCGGAAAAAATGGCGTCCTGCGTTGGGAAACGTCAATGTTTTTAATGACGTCACATCCACCAACGTTAACGTAATCTTCACACTGGCGCCATTGGGCTTGATTTTACAATGTGTAGGAAGACACTGAGCGAGCTGCATTATTTTCAATTTTAGACCACCTAAAGATATATAAATTGATTTTACACTCACAGTTCTATGCTAGGCAGTCCTGAATTCTAACAGACAGTTCCAGTTTTGGGTATATAATAAAAAGGTTATTGACTTTATATTGTGAAATATTCGGCACTCGTTCATATGGCGGAGACGCACTCGCAAGCTCGTGCGTCCTTCGCCATATGAACTCGTGCCGAATATTTCACAATATAAAGTCAATAACCTATAATAATCGTCCCCTAACGTTACATGTATGGCGTCATTTACAACGTCGCGTTTAGTAGTGGCGGAATATTGACATTTTCGTTAATAAAGTATGTTTTTAATGTCATATGATAATTAGAATCTTGCATTCGTGTTCATGTATAATAATTGGATTTATTTAACTCGTTGAGGAAAAGCGAAAAATTGCTCGACGAAACCTTGTATTTTATTCCTTTTCCTCAACTCGTTCAATAAATTAAATAATACATGAACACTCATGTAAGATCCTCTATTTCTCTTACTCGTCAGATTTCTTTCCAGCCATTGAAGTCTGGCAAAATTATTTGGGGCTCGTTCGGCATTAACCGTGTTTGAGCATTTACGGGATCAAACTATTTTTGAATACTATTTGTTTTTGAGCTTACATTAAAAATGTCAGTGACCAAAAAGCTACACTGGGTTCTCAGTTGTTTTTGAGCTTACATTAAAAATTTCAGTAACCAAAAAGCTACACTGGGTTCTCAGTTGTTTTTGAGCTTACATTAAAAATTTCAGTAACCAAAGAAGCTACACTGGGTTCTCAGTTGTTTTTGAGCTTACATTAAAAATTTCAGTAACCAGAAAAGCTACATGTACACTGGGTTCTCAGTTGAAGAGAATACTACGAATCCAACTATTGAAAAAAAAAATCTCTTTTAAAAGGGATTTCATCTTTTTGTTGCTTCTAAATTGGATTTTGAACTTGGACCAAAACCATTAAAGTTCAAAATAAATCATTATAATTATACCTTCAGAGTCGACCAGTTCATTTTGGATAAACTTACCCTTATGAAAACACGCCTATACAAATACATTGTAAACTTTACCGCGGAAAAACGAAATTTTTAAGATGAAAAATTGTGATATTTTTCTTATTTCTGCTCAAAATATGGATTGTGGGTACTCGTTAGAACCGCCTCATCGAGGCGGTTCTAACGAGTACCCACAAGCTATATTTTAGAACAGAAATAAGATAAATAAGTTTACCCCTGTGAACCCCAGTTTTACTATATAAAAGTGGGATTCAAGGGGGTCAAAATTTTGTAGGCGTGCTTTCGTGATGCTTAGAGTACTTACGCCTATATAGTTCTCACCTCCTTGAACCCCACCTTTATACAGTAAAACTAAGGTTTACAGGGATAAAACCTTATTTTTTCTTATTTCTGCTCTGAAATATAGATTGTTGGTACTCGTTAGGACCGCCTCGATGAGGCGGTTCTAACGTGTACCCACAATCTATATTTTGAACAGAACTAAGAAAAAATATAACAAATTTTCATCATAAAATTTTCATTTTTGGCGGTAAAATTTACAATGTATTTGTATAGGCGTGTTTTCGTAATGCGAAAAAGAATTACAGGCATTAAATACAAAAGATTAGCAACTAAAGCCAAAACTAAAAGCTATTGACTTAGGGAAATTTAAAATTGGACAAGAGCTTCAAAAGCCTTAAAAAGGAATGGCAACAGAACTTGAACTAGAAAAAAAATAAGATAAGCAAAAGAAAGAGAAATTGAAATAGAAAAATTAAGGTCAAAAAGAGGCTTAAAAATTCAGGTTATTTAGAAAAGATCTTGGCCAAACACGTGTGCAATTCGCGAGAGAAAAGTCAAGTTTATTTAACAGGCGGGGCACAATTGAAAAAGTTGAATAATATTATAATTTTTGAATTAAGTAGTTTTGTAAGAAGTCTTACGACATGAAAGTCGTAACAAAGGAAAGAAGCATAGCCTGAAAAATCCCTATGGTGGGAATCGAAACCGGGCCGCTCGGACGATAGTCCAGTGCTCTAACCGCTGAGCCAAAGAGTCGACTCTCTGAACCTATTGTCAGAGAGTGGTGATAAACCTATAAGCTATGCATGTAGATAGCTGAAGGGAGGCAATGCGGTCCGTAACACACCCCCTCTTCCAGGAAGTCATCATTAATGATGACGTGAAGCCAACTTCGGCACGAAGCCATTTTCGGCGAAATAAAGTCCGATCCCGGACGAGCCCCCATCTTACGACATGAAAGCCGTAACAAAGGAAGGAAGCATAACCGGAAAAAATCCTCGCCTATGGTGGGATTTGAACCCGCGTCGCTCGGGTGATAGTCCAGTGCTCTAACCGCTGATCGAAACAGTCGACTCTCTGACGCAGTTGTCAGAGTGGTGATAAACCTATAAGCTATGCATGAAGATAACTGAAGGAAGGCAATGCGGCCCGTAACAGAAGCAATTCAAAACTTTGGTTAATACCGATTATTCAAAACCCCAATCAGGAACAAAAGGCTAAAACTTTAACGAAAGCAGCAAAAACGGCTGACGAGCTTTTTCCTTTCACATAAACACATTTTCTACCACACATTCTTCAGTCATGTCCATTCAAGAATACTTATTCGTCCAAAAATAAGGGCTCTTGTAAAATCTAATCATATACCTGTAGCTTTCCGTTATATTTCTCAAGATAAGCAAAATGGTCTTTTTGCAGATACTGCAAAACTAAAGGCCACCCTTTACCTGGTTGACCAACACTTAAGACGTAGAAAAGAAAAGGAATCCACTGCTCGCCCTACTGCACTTACTACTGCTAAGTCAAATCCTCTGGATAATTGGGCATTGTCAAAGACTTTCGGTTTGATCCTTTGAAGAGGGGTTCCAAAATAGTAGTGAAGGCAATGATCTGAACGGAACTATTTCAATTATGGACTGTAGTCAGTCGTAATCTGTTAAGGTTTTGGCGGTATTGAGTGATACCGTTGCTTCTCAGACTTCTTCCCAGTGGAATTCGTTTCACTGACCGTCGCAGGCGGTTCTTCTGTGGTGGTTTATTCATGTTATGGTTTGTCTTTGATTGTGTGTATCGCTTTTAATGTTTTTTTTTTTTGTTTTTGATAGCAAGTTGGCTTTCCGCTATTGATTTTCCATTCGGGTCTAGTTATTTCATGTTCGTGTTTCTTTCCCTTTGGTGTATCTGATGGGAGCTGTGGATTAATTGTATCGATTCCTGATCATTGCCTTACTTCTATTTATTGTGACTTTTCCCGAGAAGACTTCTGGTGGGAGTGTTTTACGCGAAGGTACATGTATATGAGGATTTGTAACAGTTCCTTCACCAGGTTCGTTTAAAGTCAACTTTTGTTTCTTGTCAAGTTTTAGTAGCGGTATGATCAACTTTACAAATAGAGGGAGTTCATTTCCCTTTGCATTACGATAACACATCCTTGCGAATTGGTGCATTTTTACACATCTCCAAAATGGCCATTTTTCTGATGAAAATCCGTGATATTTTTCTCATAAATACTGTAAACATATGTTGTGTCAATGAGGCGGTTCTAACGAGTACCCACAAGCTATGTCTTGGAGCAAGAATAAGAAAAATAATGTATACCCCCATAAACCCCAGCTTTCTCTATCATATAAATTGGGGTATAGGGGGTCTTCATTTCACGGACTTGTTCACGTGATGGGTAAATGCCTTTAAAAATAGCTTGGGAAAATTAACCCTAGCCACAACTGAGCAATGTCACTGACCTTATTTAAGAAGACATCACTGTTTTTATCCTTCTAGTACAGTCACTCATACTATGGATAAAAGGGCCAATAGAATAGAAAACTGTTGAAAGAAAAACTGATTTTGAGTACAGTTTGTCTGATGCAATAAGTCCTCTATTTCTGAAAATCAAGGCATTTTACCGCCGAAGCAAAGCTTTTCACATTACCATTATGTTCATTATATTCAATCCTCTTAAACGTGTACCACTGGACTATCCGCACAAGGACTCCAATGAATCAAAGATTCATTTTCAAAACAAATCTTTCAACTTCTGTTGTCCAGAAGTCTGCGAACTATGTTCTTCTTATTGACGATGCGACTCTTTGTTTGGTTTGAGGTTTGACGTCCCCGTCAACACTGTAAAGGTTATTTTGAGATGTTGCTTCCAATTTTGTGGGACTTTTACCCGTAATTGATATGAAATGACACGTCAAGCCCTGCCGCCCAATGAAACCAATAGGGTTTATAAGCATGGACGAACCCACTCGCACCGCTTTACCTGGGCATGCTTAGATCCTGTAAGCTGTTTACCAGTACTCGTGTGCGGGTCGGTTTCAGCTCTGCGTGGAAGCATCATGCAGCCAATATATTTCTTCAAGCCCCGATAGGCGGGGGCCGGGCGATGGGAGTCTTTCTCTATTTGCAAATTTCCCAACTAAGAATTTATTGCATGAAGCATCGGATCATTATGCGTTACATTGGCAAGGACTTTTAACATTGGCAAGGACTTTTAACAAATAATTCAAATTCTCCACTTTGGTCTCACAGGGGTAAACCTTATTTTTCTTATTTCTGCTCTAAACTATAGATTGTGGGTACTCGCTAGAACCGCCTCAATGAGGCGGTCATTGAGGCGGTTCTAACGAGTGCCCACAATCTATTTTTGGAGCAGAAGTAAGAAAATATCACAATTTTTCATCTTAAAATTTTCATTTTTTAGGTGGTAAAATTGACAATGTATTTGAATAGGTGTGTTTTCGTAATGTGAAGCATCAGATCATTATGTGTTACATTGGCAAGGACTTTTAACAAATGATTTAAATTCTCCACTTTGGTCTCAGAATATATTGAATTAAACTTTAAAGACATTCTAGAAATTATCTAGGGAACATTTGATTTCTTTAAGAGTAGACCCCTTTTTCAGTGGGACAGGGCTTATAGAAAAGAGAACAGGAAGTCCCAAAAGCTGTGTCCCTTAGAAAAACGGCAGAACAATCTGCTTATAGAAAAGAGAACAGGAAGTCCCGAAAGTTGTGTCCCTTAGGAAAATGGCGGAACAATCTGCCAAGTGTCTCCATTCCCCTTAAGCGAAATAAATAACAAAATAAACCGTGACAGAAGAACCGCCTTGGAACGGTTAGTGAAACGAATTCCACGTTGGGTCTTAAATCGATTTTACGGGGCCGCAATCCTCGCCCTTACTTCCGTCGTGACTTAGAAAAATAATTTGGTCAGTCCGCATGAAGGCCTCCGTACTCATCAGTAGAGCATCTCCGAGAACACAAAAATCAAACAACCACAGACATGAAACAACGGTGAGAACTCGACAGCAAGGAACCACTGAAATGCTGGAGCAAAAGAAACCCAACATTTAGACTCCGATGGATCCGACCAGAGACAGAGCATCAAGTCTTAAAACAAATTACTAAGCCATTTCGTTTGGACACGTATGAAAAAGGTTGTTTCCTACTTCTGTAGGTCCTGTCACACTTGCCAGGTTGTAGGAAAACCTCATCAGAAAATGCCTCTTGCTACCCTCCATCCTGTTACTTCTTTTGAGGAGCTTGGTATAGCGGGTAGTGTGCAAGATGTTTTCGAGGTATCGAGTTAAACGTATCATTCAGCCAGGAAACGTCAAATTTGTTTTCACTTCAACAAAACATGGATGGTAATATATATGTGGCGACACCAGAGAATTTAGACACTCGTAGTCATCTAGGAGAAGTTCTGTCGGAGCTGAAAAACCAACGTCAAGAGGTACCGACATTGAAGGAAGAGCTTCAGGATAGCATTATATAAATCTTATATGGGTGTGAGGGGTGCATGGAAAAATCCGTCCCGAGGGGCACTGTCCGGCATCACGAGGCTTGCCGAGTGATGCCGGACAGTGATCCAGAGTCACGGATTTTTCTATCCACCCCTCACACTCATATTGGATTCTTTTTCTTGCATACCTTCCATTTCTTAGCGCGGATTTTTAATGCTGCAGTCACTTCGGTTACCAATGTCCGCCATATTGTGTTGACACTGCAGGAATGTTTAGTGACGTCACGTAACGTGAGGTTCAATTTTGGGTCGGAACACCAGGGTCAGAACATATATTTCTATCCCAGGGTAAAATCGCGGATTTCCTTGTCTGGTGTGCAAGAAATTTACTGCTGCCACAGAGGTAAGAAAGTTGAAAAAGAACAAAACTTTAGCTGGAAATATCAGGTTACCAAGTTCAATACAGATTTAACGAGGAGTTGGAAATATTGCAATGCAAATACTTTGGGTTCTCGAGCACATAAATTTATACAACTTTTGAAAGACCTATGTCGAACAAGTTAAAGAATCGCATTAAACTAATGTAAACTGCGGCTTTCATCAGCTAGCGGTTGGGATACAGCCCGTTTGTATGAAGTTTATCTAACAACAAGAGACAATTACAGTCAACCCTCTTTATACCTACATTCGTTACAACGGCAAAACTCGTTATAACGACAATTTCAATGAAATGGAATCTTAGCATAAGTCTTAGCCTCGATTCCGAGCGACGTTGGCTTCTCTCGGGTTTGAATATGCCCAAATCGAATCCATAGTCATGAACGATTGTTGTAAACCAATACTCCAAGAAACAAATGTCGGTGAGGCAATTCTAACAAATATCTATAACGTTTGTTTCTTGGAGTATTGATATGGAAAAGACTTTTTATAACCTATCATATTCCTAACTGGGATTCTTTTTAACGGCAAATTCATTACAAAGGCACATTAGTAGGGAACATATACTGTCGTTATAACGCGGGTCCTCTGTATGATGTAACTTAGATCTACACGGCTAAAGATCGTGCCCTAAAACGTAAACGGTCCAGTAGTAGAAGAAAGATAGAAAGGAAGATGACCAGGAATCGACAAATAGCCTCACAGCTCCAAGGGAAAGAAACATGAAGATAACTTCACTGTAATGAACGCCAAAAACGAAAGTTTCTTTCTTTTTAATAAAATGGCAAACAACTATACAAAATACAATAGTATTAGCAATACGTACAATATAAGACGACTATAACAATAATAAAGACCACGACCGAAGAACGACCTTGGATTTTTGTTTTACTTACGGACTCAAAAGTACAAAATTACTGAAATGCGGGACCTAAAGAAAATCAACAGTTTGACCCCGGCGGCGCGAACAGAGACAGAGGATCAGGCACAAAACGACACTACCTAAATATGTACGTTTCATAATTCAATGTTGGTCTTAAATCTCTTCTGCTTCAAGGCATAACGGACTCTTTCGGCGGATGGAAACGTCATGGAGACTGAGGCCTGACCTATTTGCGTGCAATTAAAGAGGGAATCAAATCGAGACTGAGTTAAATACCATGTATGTAGTCTGTCGTAAAGCATTTATATTGAACCCAATCTTCTTATATGGAAGAATGATGGTACTCAATTGAGTACTGAAATCATTGAATATTTTTGTCTGCATGTAATGCAAAGTTACCGTAGAATTCAGAATTCGGCAGGCTTTTTGGCAGAAGAGATTTAAGTCAAACATTGAATTATAAAACTTAGGAAAAACTTTACGAAGTTTATGATACCGATAACCCTGATAGAGAAGTTAAGCAGTTAATAATTTATTGTGAGTGTTGAAGTCAGTTACATGACAAGATACTCTGTCAAACCGATTAAATTGCGATATATAAACACTGTAGGATGTGACACGAGGAACGTCATCGACAAAGAAATGAAAATAAAAATCTCAAAAGCAAAACCATCGCATTATCATAAATTTTGTATGAAACAAATCCATCTAAAATAGATAAATCCCCACTTCCCCACCCGCACCCCCCCCCCACCAAAAAAAAACAACAAAAAACAAAAAAAACGACGGGGCTTCGGTATCTCGGTATCAGAAGAATTTGCTTTATTGAACTGAAATTCTCCGAGGTAAATTTGACTGATCAATCCATAGAAGTAGGTATTGTCAATATTTAATACACAATCCAAGTATCTAGATATCGAGCTAAAAGCTTCAATATCTACAGATTGCTTTTCAACAGACAGGGACATCACATTACGAAAACACGCCTAGACAAATCCAATGTAAATTTTACCACGGAAAAAAACGAAAATTCTAAGATGAAAAATTGTGATATTTTTCTTATTTCCGCTTAAAATAAAGATTGTGGGCACTCGTTAGAACCGGTAACCACAATATATATCTTAGAGCAGAAATAAGAAAAATAAGGTTTACCCCTGTAAACCCAAGTTTTACTATATAAAAGTGGGGTTCAAGGGGGTCAAAATTAGATAGGCGTGTTTTCGTGATCATGAATATGTTATATGAAAGGGCTATCCTTTGGAAGCAAGGAATACACGAAAGAACTGAAAATAGGCAGGAGCCCAGAGGATATTTTTTCGAAAATGGTTACCTAGAAAGTAGGACAGTTTTTGATGATTTACCATTGAAGTTGAATCTATGCTACATATGAAACCACTGTATGGACAACTTCTCTGGATTGCATAACGTCGTCATAGATAATAAAGTATGATAGCCCGTAATGCAATTTTAGTGTATGAGTCTCAAAAATCCGATATCATCTCAATTATGCGTTAACACATTGAAACAAAAACAGCGTTCAGGGGTTATAATGTGTCCGTTCTATTGATTAATCATATTCCCTTATCATTTTAATGGCATATGTTTTAGCATGATGCAATCAAAATTGTGTACTCTACGTAACAAAAAAACATTAAAGTTCTCTTTAGTCTCATTTGTATATTAGACGACCAAAGAAGATCATTTCCCCACACGCAATTAATAACTGTTCTAGAATCATATTATCACCAAAAGCGGTCAGATTTTTTTCCCCAATATGGCTGCCATTTGGATAGGTCATGTCAACATATATTTGTGAACGATTCCGTAAACTTTTAAATGGCCGCCCTATAATTGCGTACGTATACAGTGGCACATCCGTCCATCAACGCCATAAACAAGTTTTTAATTCCCATGCAAAATAGAGACTTTAAGCGGCATTTAATTTGACACGACTGGCTAAAAAATGAAATCGCTTGAAAAGAGCCGAATTCAGATTTGTATTAGAACCTATGACATAGAGGTTGTTTATGCAGTGTAATTTTTTTACCAATTGACCAATTTAAATGTAAATTCAGTAAACAACAAAACGAGAGAAAGAGGTATTATAAAATGCGGAGTCCCACAGGGATCTACTTTAGCAAACTTGCTATTTATTTTATATTTATAAATGATTTAATACTGTCATTTTTCTCATGCATACGTTTCATTTGTTTATAACCATATTTTGTTTGTTGATAGTTGTTAATATGTATGATTAATGGAGGGTCTCGTGGAAGATTGGTCTAACCAAACAAGCAACCCGCTCTAAATAACGAACTACGTTAGATTGTTGAATTAAGATTAAGGAACTTACTTTTTACTCACTCAACCACTCACACAATCAATCACTCACCACTTAATTCGTTTTCATTAAATCATCATGGCAATTAGTTTCAGGAATCTATTCATATAAAACAATACTATGGTTATGTAAAATTTCTGTAATCGGGTTTCCACGTTGCTAAATAGAAGTGGAGGCAATGATCAGGAATCGACACAATCAACCTACAGCTCCCATCAGAGACACCAAAGAGAAAACACAAACATGAAACAACAGACCCTAATGGAAACATCAGTAGCGGAAAGCTAAAAGGACAGTTATTTTCCCCATAAAATAGCCAATAGGCTATCCAAAGTAAAACAACATAATCGACACAAACACCCAAAGACAAACCATAACAAAAATAAACCGCGACAGAAGATAGATATTGGATCAGATGTCTTTCTATCAAAATACCGATGCAACCAATATCCCTTTCGAAATGAAGTTCTAACACAAACTGTTTAAAATATCTCAGTTAATAGTTTCACTTACAGTAAATTTTACCGGCTCCGATAGCTCAGTTGGTAGAGTGTCCGCTCCGGGGAACGGGAGGTCACGGGTTCATTCCCGAGCCGCGACATACCATAGTCGTTAACAATGGTACTAGCTGCTCCTCGCTTGGCACTCAGATTTACTGGGTAAGCTAGGACTGGTCGACCAAGGTCAGGATAATGTGACTGGGTGTGGTATCATGTAATGTGTCTGGGACATGATACCTCAAAGAGGGAGCACTTTCAAAGTGAGCACTGAGCTCCCTGTCGCAACCAGACACCGTCGTGATATGACTGAAAAATTGTTGAAAGCGACGTTAAACCCGAATCCACACACAATACTCACAGTCAATGTTTTACGGACCAGGATTGCAAATAGATCTAAAATGTATTGGGATCTCTTTAACAGATTCTTGTGTATAGTAAAGATGACGAAAAAGCCTAGTATATAATAACAACAAACGTATAGCTTTGCATCGTTTGAGCTACAAAGTGCAATTCCTGCAAAAGTATTCCTGCACCCCATGTCGATAGGAGAAATGACTATTGGAGGCAAACTATAAAGAAATACTTCTTTCATATCTGAGCTGATGTTCTTGTAAATATAGTTATAGAATTATATTTTTGGAATTATTGAGCTACTATTCAAGTGTATATGAAAGGTAATGAATTTAAAAAGCAGTCTATAAAAAGATATTTTGATTTGAGATGTTCTGTAAATATAAATATGGGTCTATGTTTAATGTTTTTTTTTTGTTTTTTTTTTTTGCAATTACTGAGCAACTAAGATAAAGCTAAAATCAAAGCAGGTGTATACAAGGGAATTTAATATAAACGTCAAACTATAAAGAAACAAAGAAACATATGTAATCTTCATAACGTAGTTGTGTAAAGGTATGAAACACAGCTTAAAATATGCCAGAATTTAGTATATTAATTGTAAAAGTGTTTGGTATTTTGTCAGCGTATTCACATATGTAGCGGTGGGTTGATTGTATCGATTCCTGATCATTGCCTACGTTTCTATTTTTATGTTTCGCCCCATTAACCATGATATATCTTTATACTTCAGATTTTGTTATACTGCTGCTGTGTATATGTGCAATATAAATTATGTAGAAAAGCGAAGTGATATATTTTATGTGGTGCTGCTTACATCATCACAAGTAGTTTTTCAAAGGATCAAATTTTCTTTGTTAAAACTCATAGTTTTTATGAATTGGTTGATTCCTTATTACTTTTACCTGTTTTATTTGAGTTTATTGTTGGGTATATTTTGTATCGCCATTTATGTAACAATACATGGAAATTGATGACGCTTTTACAAGCTTTACAAACATTCCGTAAGGGAAAATGCTCATGGAGGGCAAAATATAAAATAAAAAGTAACAACCAAAAACAAATAACCTATTTAAAAATGAAAGCTGAACAAAAAGTATAATAAGAATTAAATGAAAAAAAAATAAAATAAAATAAAACAAAACTAGTAGTTCATAGGTCAATAATGCCCCCGCCTGAAAATATATTAATGTTAGTATTAATCCATTGAAAGTTTTTTTGACATTTCACTTCTAAGTATGACCTTGACCTTGGAGGTATAACCATGCGTTTTGCGCATGATGCATCACTAATCGTGATAAACATTTCTGCAAAGTAATTCAAAACCAATACAAAAATTTGTGTTTAAGTTTTGGGCCTATGTTTCTCGACATTTGACCCTAAGTTCGACCTTGACCTTGAAAGTACAGACCTTGGTTTTTCAAGCGACACATCGTTTCACGACGGTGAATATTTCTGCAAAGTAATTTCAAACTCCATCCAGAAATAAGAAAGTTATTGACCGTGCTTAAGTTTTTGACCCATTTTTTGACCTTTGACCTCTACATACGACCTTTACCTTGGGGGTATGGACATTGGTTTTGTGTGTGACACATTGCCTTGTGATGATGAATATTTCTGCCAAGTAAATTCTAAATCTATTTAGAAATAAGAAAGTTATTGACTGCTTTTATGTTTCGGGCCCCGTTTTTCACCTTTGACCTCTAAGTATGACCTTGACCTTAGAGGTACGGACCTGGGTATTACGCGTGACGTATCGTCTCATGATGAATAACATTTCTACAAACTAATTTTAAAAGCCATCCGAAAATAAGAAAGTCATTGCCTGCGTTTAAGTTTCAGACGCAGGGACGGACGAACTAACAGACGAACGGACAGGGGCAACACTGTATGCCCTTTCCACCATTCTTCGAACGGCGGGGGCATAAAGAATAAAAATTATCGAGGAGATATCTATTGTAGATTGTTTATTTATTACATGTTACAGCAGAACAGCATACTGAAAAAAATATGAAAAATTATCCCTTAACTTCAGTTTTCTTTTCAAGTAATCTGCAATCACCACCTGATGATGACTCGAAGAGTAGTCGAAGTAGTTTTTAATGCCAAAAATCGAAAAAAAATATCTCGTGATTTTTGTCTTATATTGAATAAGTGACACGTACAATGACGTTAACATTATACTTTGCAAGGCTAGTTTATAACACCCAAAACGGTAGAAAATATAACCAAACATAGATTTTAAGGGTCCGGAGCCTGTTGAATATAGTGTTATTCACCGTGGGGCAAATATTTCGCTAAACTGCTGTATTCTTAACGGGTTTGTTGGTGTTTGTATTACAACTGGGGTTACAATATGTATTACTTATTCTTTTTTATTTTCTGCCCAGATGTTTAATACTTTCACGACAAACTGTTGTCTCCTCTTTGCAGAACATACAAAAGTATTTATTAAGCAGAACAAATGTCATCTATGATCCTGTTTGCGTTATTTACAACACGTTGAAGGCCCTTTAGTAATTCTAATAACAAAACGGCCTCACATACAAAAAAGCACTTTAATGCCAATTCGCAATGCGCAACGGATGTCCATACAGTGGTTTTGAATTAACTATAGTTTAAGCAGTTTGTATGCAAAAAATCAGCTGTCCTACTTTCCAAGAACAAATCAAGCACAAAGGGTGCATTATTCGTACCCATCGGAATTCCCAAAATTTATCTACATAACTTAGTTCCAAATCTTATATGAATATTGTTAAGTAGAACACTTTCTGATGTTACCATAATGTGTCATTATCAGTCTTTTCAGAAATGATAAAAAAAAATCTTACATTACATGCAAGATAGCGGGAATCGTCTCTATGCAATGTTCATTCAGTTTAACCATTAAGCTTTTTTCTTGTATTAGAATATAAGGTAGTGTAGCGTAAAGCGTGCAGAAATCATACGTAGGCAGACTAAAAACACGAATACGTCTGGATTTTAGTATCTTTAAAAGCTCATTTGAATTTACAGTATAATATATCAAAAAGATTTCTTCCTGATCTTTCATAGACTTTGTCGCAATTTTAATCATATGTTTTTCAATGGCTGTCAGGTACGAATTTAGAAAGTTCATTTGTGGTACAATAAATAAAGAAGTTTTGAATAAATTGAAATCCAGACATTTTCATGCTTCAAATAATGACGTTTTGAATAAACTGAAATCCAGACGTTTTCATGCTTCAAGTCTGTCTACTAATGTTTTTCCAACATTAACACTACTCTTCCTCATAATCGTATAAAATAATGATTTAACTGAATTAACAGTTCAAAGAGAAGATTTTCTCTATCTTGCATGTAATGTAAGAAATACTTTTGTTCCACTTCTGAACAGCAAACAAATTATACATTATGGTCATGTTAGAAAGTGTGTGAAGCTCTCAACTTTCTACTTGACAATATTTGGCAAAGTTTGGGTATTCCGATGGTTACGAATTGCGCACCCCTTGTGGTTGATCTGTTCTTGGTTTGAAAGAAACTTCATGACGTCCCTTACCGTTGAAAACCAATCTGAAATCATTGAAGCATTTTCATTTTTTGTGTTGGTGGTTCTGATTCTTTCTCTAATTATACAATGCTGTTACGTTGGTGATTCGGATTCTTCCCCCTTTTTAGTTGTTCATTTTTAGTTACATTTGTCCTTCTAGTTTAATGTTTGTCATGTTGGTGATTAAGATTCTTTCCCTTATTATGTATATTGCTCGTTTTAGTTAGGTTTGGATATTCTGAGTCACCACCTGTTTGGAAAAAGGCCTCTGACTCGGTTTACCTGTGTTCCTTTCGTTTCCTATCGTCACTTCATGTTTCGACTTCTTTCAGTAGTGTTATTGCGGGAGGAATTTGGGGTCTGATTTTTAATTTTAGGTCGACTTCTAGATATTTGGATGATTTATTAAATATTGACAAGATCTGTTTCGATGGTTTGATCTGTCAAATTTACCCCAAACCCAGAACTTTAGTTAAATAAAGCAAACTCTTCTGTTACCGAGACCCCGTTTTTGGATTTCCATCTATCTTTTGTAGATGGGTCTGTTTCCTGCAAAATGTATGACAAACGTGATGATTTTTATTTTGAGATTGTAAATGTTCCTTTCTTGGATGGTAATGTTACTCCTGCGGCACCCTATGGCGCTTATATTTCACTGTTAATTAGATTTGCCAGCGTGTCTAGTCATGTAACTGACTTCAACACTTGTAATAAATTGTTAACTGCTACATTTCTGAATCAAGGTTATCGGTATCATAAACTACGCGAAGCAGTTTGGCTCATCACGAAAACACGCCTATATAATTTTGACCCTCTTGAACCCCACTTTTATGCAGTAAAACTGGGGTGTACAGGGGCGGACCTTATTTTTCTTATTTCTGCTCTAAAATATAGATTGTCGGTACTTGTTAGAGCCGCCTCGATGAAGCGATTCTAACGAGTACCCACAATCTATATTTTGAGCAGAAATAAGAAAACTATCACATTTTTTCATCTTGAAGTTTTCATCTCTTCGCCGATAAAGGTTACAATGTATTTGTATAGGCGTGTTTTCGTAATGTAACCAATATAGCGTAAGAAACCTACCTTGACCTTCTATTATACATACAGCTAACTTAGTGGCTGAATGATAAATATAGAGGATCTCACATGAGTGTTCATGTATTATTGAATTTATTAAACGAGTTGAGGAAAAGGGATAAAATGCGAGGCTTTGCCGAGTATTTTATCCCTTTTCCTTAACGAGTTTAATAAATTCATAATGCATGAGCATGAATGCAAGATTCTATTTATCATATGACATTTAAAACGCATATTTTATTCACGATTGTTTATAAAAATGTCAATATTCCGCCGTCAGTAAACGGGACGTCGTTAAGGACGTCGTACATGTAACGTTACGGGACGTGTTTAGCTAATTTGCATATTTAATCCACTAGTGGATTATCGAAAATATAACATGGCGTAATTACACTCTCAGACGCGACGTCATATGATAAATACAGAGAACGTAGTGGCTAAATGATAAATATGATCATTAACCACAGACCTAAAACTGCTTCAGCTACTTCTGGGTCGCGTTTTGATGATTCTGGTATTGCACCCCTCAAAAGTTTTGGAGTGCAGTTGCGCATTCTCCCAGTCCTTCAGTGGCATCAACTTCGACAGCAAGGCTTTTTGTGCTCCATTCGACACTACTCCATTCGTCCCGACTTCCTGGTTCGGGACAGGGCCGTGTTTTACCTGTGGAGAGTACAACCATATTCGACGACAGTGACCTCATGTCAACGAAACTTCTTAAAAAAATCCATCAACAACCAATAAATCAGACAGGTAGAGACTTGAAAGTTGAGTATTTTTATTATTATGAGCCATTTCACTAAATGAGCTGTATAAAACGCACATTACGAAAACACGTCTATACTAATACATTGTAAGCATTACTGCCAGAAAAATAAAATTTTGAGATGAACAAGATGTGTTTGTGAAACACCGATGCCTCCGGACAGCGCATGTGAAATATGAAAGCCCTATCGTTAACCAATCAAAAGGTATGGCCAATGTTCAAGTCTTAAAAAAGGAGGTCAAGGTCACAAGGTCAAAAATTATGGTACCTTTGAAAAGGTCTGTGACAAGGAATGCTCATGTGAAATATGTCAGCCCTATCACTTACCAATCGATAGTTATGGCCAATGTTAGAGTTTTTTTAAAAGTAGGTCGTCAAGGTCAAGGTCCAAAAGTATGGTACCGTTGGAAAGGTCTTGTTACAAAGAATGAACATTGGAAACATGAAGGCCCTGTCACTTACCAATAGAAAGTTATGGACAATGTTACAGTTTTTAAAAAGTGGGTCAAACGTCAAGGTCAGGTGGTCAAAACTTATGGTACCACTAGGAAGGTCTTGTGACAAGAACTGCACATGTGAAATATGAAAGACCTATCACTTACCAATCGAAAGTTATGGCCAATGTTAAAGTTTTTGAAGGGCGGTCAAACGTCAAGGTCAAGGTTACAAGGTCAAAAATTATGCTGCCACTGGAAAGGTCTTGTGACAAGGAAGGCACATGTGAAATATGAAAGCCCTATCAGTCTCCATTCAAAAGTGATGCCCAATGTTAAGGTTTTTGCGGACAGACAAACAAACAGACAAACAGACGGACAGACAGACAGACCAAAAACTACACCCCCCCCCCCGCGAGTCTTTGATTCCGGGAGCATACAAATTGTGATATTTTGCTTATTTCCGCTTCAAATATGGATTGTGGATACTCGTTAGAACCGCTTCATCGAGGCGGTTCTAACGAGTACCCACAATTTCTATTTTTGAGCAGAAATAAGCAAAATTAGGCTTACCCCTGTAAACCCCAGTTTTACTATATTAAAATAGGGTTCAATGGGGTCAAAATAATATAGACTTTTTTCATGATGATACACTTGTGAGAGGTAGATTAACGAAAACATTCCGTTTCGCCGCTATATTGAGACAAATGATTTTTTTTGGTTTGGGTGTTAAAGAAAATGGGTATTAATTTTAAATTTTCTTTGCCGCCTCCGTATTTCAGTGTTAATCATCAACCTGCCATTTCTATGGGGCGACCTTTTACTATTTATTCCCTATTTATAGATATCCTTTATTATGTATGGATATCCATAATTCGAATTATGGATATCCATAATTGATTATGGATATCAATAATTATTTATGGATATCCATAATTCGATTATGGATAACCATAATTCAGGTCGATTTACGAATATCCATAATTCGAATTATGGACATCCATAATACGGTCGATTTATGAATATCCATAATTCGATTTATGGATATCCATAATAAGTCTTGGCAAATAAATGCAATAGATATTGACTTAAACCAAAGGCCTTTGCGGTGAATTATGGATATCCATAATTCGAAATATGGATATCCATAATTCAGCCCGATTTATAGATATACATAATTCGATTTATGGATATCAATAATTCGAATTATGGATATCCATTATTCGGCTGATTTTTGGATATCCATTTTTCGAGTTATGGGTATCCATTAATCGAATTATGGATATCTATAAATATGCATTAAATAGTAAAGCGGCATCCCATACATTTCTGAATACGATTTTGCATGCGAGGCAATTAAAGATTTGATAGATGTTTGAATTGAGCTTTAACGTCCCCGTCAAATTATTTAGGTCATTTTGGAGACGTTGCTTCCAATTTTGTGTGACTTTTACCTGACATTGAGATGAAATGACATCTCGAGCCCTGTCGCCCAATGAAACCAATTGGAGATTCGACTCGGGCAAGTTTAGTCCTTCTAAGCGGTTTACCAGTAGTCTTGTGTGGTTGGTTTCAGCTCTGCGTGGATGCATAATAGGTTTTAAGTTACAACAAAATTTGTGACTCCTTTGACTGTACTACAACAAAAGGATTATCATTGACTTAAGAGTAGTAAATCAACACCTTTATAAGCAATCTATCAAAAGAAATTATTTGAAAATGATCTTATCATATTTACAAAATATTTCAATATGATTCGGTTTTATATATAGAGAATATTTACATTTTTGAGGTAGATACCAAAAGATATGTCATCGAGATTGTTGAAAACATCCAAAGGTTCACGAGTGCGAAGCATGAGTGAAAATACAGATGTTTTTCAACACACGGGATACAATACATTTTGTATCCGCCGAAAAAAAGGCAAATTTTCTTTTTATTTAATAATTAAGTAGGATACTTACGGTAATTGATCGATTGTATCGTACGTCACAATTTTGACCTGACTATGACGTCACAACTGTCAGTTTCAAAACATAAACAGATCGCCAATTTGAATACAGCATTTTTACAGTTCAAAGACAGCTTTTCAGGGTATTTTACAGATTTATTTTGTCGATTATATGACTATTGGTGAGAAAAAGAAGTCCGGGCTGCTACTGTGAAAATAACAAGGTCAGGTTATTTTTTACAGTGTGAAATAGATCTAAACTATATATTTTCACAGTGTGACAATAACCTTTTTATTTGTTTCAGATATACATTGATTTCACTGCAAAGTATAAACTTACACATCCGCCTATCACTTAAATTTCACATTTTTTTCATGGATAGGAACGCACAAGCAAAAAGAAGGTATAATTTTTAGTGTCGCAATGTGGCTTATTAAGCACATGCTACTTATTTATTGAGATTGCTTTCATTTTTTCTTTATTTAGTTTTTGGCCCTTTTAAAATTACTACACTCATTTCGAGTCGATCGTTTATCAGAGGTGGCGAAGACCGGAATACCTGGACCAAAAATATCTGACGTTTCGTCGCAAAACTTGGCGTCTCACATGACGCGCTCCACATCGTGAGAGATTTAGTGCTCTTTCACTTAGATCACACATCTTTGAATTAACCATTGACCTGTTGAATATTTATATATGCCACGCCCACTACTGATTACTGATTATCAACCGATCAGATTACTCGATGTAAATTATTGCAGCAAATACTTGTGCTGAATAACAAACAATGAAGATCCTGATCAGATGGCTTCTTCAGAAGCCATCTGATCTGGATCTTCATTGTTTGAAAGATAAGACAAAGCCGGGCTCAGCAGGGCAAGGGTTAAAAAACAGATGGGAACGAGAAACTGATTCTAATATACATCGATGTTGGTTTTGGGTGTGACTAGTACAATCTGGTTTGTTCAAATCTTGTTTGTTTGTTTGATTTGAGGTTTAACGTCCCCACAAACACTGTTAAGGTCATTTTGGAGACATTGGTTCCAGTTTTGTGGGACTTTTACCCGACATTGAGATGAAATGACATCTCAAGCCCTGTCGCCCAATGAAACTATTAGGTCCTAGGCAAGCTTAGATCCTCTAAGCCGTTTACCAGTACTCGTGTGCGGGTCGGTTTCAGCTCTGCGTGGAAGCATCCTGCAACCCATCTATTTCTTGAAATCTGGCTATACATGTATTCTAAAAGGAGCCCGTTCAAGTCCTTGAATTTTAAGAGGTATTTTTTTTTTATTCTGAACAGGAATTAATTTGCATTCACAAACGAAGAATAACAAAAGCTCAAACCACAATTTCTGACATTTCTAACGCCTAGAAAGTTCACAAAAGAGTAAGAGATAGACAGGTATCGACTATAGTAGGCTAAATCAAGTCGATAGTAAATTTTAAGAGCTGGAGCTTCCAGTTCTTAACTGTTCATCTAAATGTGGGGAATTAGTTCAAAACACAGGAGACAGGATAAGGTTCTATTTTCCAGTTTTAATAATGTTCATCAAAAACTCAATCAAATAACAAAACGTTCTTTCAATATACGACAGTAACTGGTTATATCCAAATTACATATAGATTAAAATTCACAATAATTTCAGTCTTATAATTTCAACAATATTCTGCTGGTAACTCCAAGACTAAATTATATGTACTTTATTTTGCTTCTGAATCCTCCAGTTGGAAATTCCTAACTGACTTGTATTTTTTCAAAACTCAACAAATCCACGCTAAAATGCAAATGTAACGCCCCTAAACAAGCAAACAATAACTTTTTAACCCATGCATTTGTTTGATTTGAGGTTTAACGTCCCCGTCAACACTGTAAAGGTCATTTTGGAGACGTTGCTTCCACTTTTGTGGGACTTTTACCCGACTATTAACCAATGGAGTGTTCGCGTTAACGTGAGATGCTTATTGCACAAAAAGTATGAAAGACAAATCAAAACAAAAATGGCTTTCGCTACCAACTGACACATTGAGTATGAATTTCATCTCAGTACCTACATACATGTTTGTTTAACAAAGTGAAAACTTGATAGGCCTATTCCTCTATTCAATTTACGGCTTCCTTCTTGAGATGAAAATATAATTACTTAATCCTATAGCAAAACATGTTAAAAGCTAGCCCGATAATCCTAAAATGAGACCCGTTTCTTTGTTTCAAAAACAACAAAAAAATAAATCAAAAGTATCTTTATTGACAAAATTTTCAAAATTCTAAAATAACAGTTTCAGAATCCACTTTTCATAAGGAACATTTTGATACCAAACATTATCGTTTCATTTACACATTTAAATTTATAGCAAAATACCAACATTTTACATCATAATATTAAAGGCCATGTCCATTACGATAACACACCCGTGCGATATAGTGTATTCTTCCCATCTCCAAAATGGCTACTTTTCTGATGAAAATCCGTGATATATTTCTTATTTATACAGCAAACATAGGTTATTGGTGCTCGTTAGAACCGCCTCCATGAGGCGGTTCTAACGAGTACCCACAACCTATGTCTTGGAGCAGAAATAAGAAAAATAATGAATACCCCAGTTTTCTCTATATAAAGTGGGGTTTAAGGGGGTGTTCATTTCACGGACTTGTTCACGTGATGTCAGTCAAATTATGAGCAAGCATTGACATTGGGAAAGCGTATCCTTAGGACTCCTACGTTTCTCTTTCATATGAAATTATTAAACAACTGAAACGCTGGAAAAGCAATCTAAATAATCTAAATATTGGGCACGTTTGTTATAACGACAGTATTTGTTCCCTGTTATGGTGCCGTTATAAAGAATTGGTCAATATAAAGAAATTGCCGTTAGTTGTAAAAAAAAAAAAAAACGAAAAAGAATAGCTGTGTTTCCGCTAACAAGCTGAAAAAAATTTTGTTCGGTAGGTAGGAGTAACTTTTTTTATTATTTTAATTTTTTTCTCCCGGAAAAAAAAAAACAGGGTCGGGCCTTTATTTGTATGTGTTTTTGTTTTTGTACACGTTTTGTGTTAATAAAAATGTCATGCTGAGACTTGCACTGTATATCATAATTCATTTTAGATGCTCAAAAATGTCAGCTCTGTATTTTGGAAGGTACTACATGCCGAAAACTACAAAAATATACTTAAAACGCGAAATTTTTATGGGAAAATGCAAAGACGACACTAGATAGGGTCGGATATTGAAAATGGATGTGTTGGTGTTTTAATTTTTTTGGAGCGTGCTGTTACAGCGTAGCTCCAGTGAAATGAGAAGTAATTTCGGCACTACTTTCGGTGTTACTGCGTATGAACCAATCACCAGTGAGAACATAGTACCCCGTGTTAACATAGTAGATTATTACGCCATGCGGTATCTTCTTATAGACTGCTTCACAGACCACCTATTTCAAACGGAATAGATGACTATTTTAATAGACTGTGTAGCAGTCTAATCTTTTTAAAGTTCAATTCATATAACCCAGTTTACAGTCCATTTGTACCATAAAATCCCAAACCTGGTAACTTGCAAACAGAATAAACCCAGATCAGATACCACAGAACGCTGTGCCTCATTATGACCTTCACTGCATACTTACAAAAAGGTTCAGCCATTTTTGCCAAACATTTCATGGAGGCCACAACCTGACATCCCTGATTTTAAATTGAACTCATTTCATACTGATATAAGGTGTTGAGGATTCCATTCGTTTAAAATGGGCTAAAAGTACGCCGTGTGGGTCGATAATGTATTACTAAAATAAGACAGTTGGAATGAGTTTGGACAGGTGCACGTCAAGGCTTATATTGTAAGCAGTAAATTTTGCAGTTTAGACACAGACGAGACGCCACTTGTTGTAGCGTCTGATCTGGGTCTGCTATGTTTGTCCCTAAAAAGGCTGCTAGACATATAATCAGAGTATGGGTTAATGTGTGTGTGTTGAGGGGGGGTGGGTGGGGGGGGGGGCAATGTTACTTTTTTAAAGCGACCTGTCTGCGTCCTAGGCATGTGACCATAAATAAAGCAAATGATCAGCTCAGACGCAAGTTCGATACCTGCCGGGTTCGGCAACATACTTTCGAGGAGATTGATCGTGAAATCTGTTCCACGGTGATTCTATCCCTTTCGCTGATTCAAGTAGGGCAGTTGTTGGTGTCCGGTAAAAGACTGTGCTTTGTGCTGTATTGACAATATCTAACAAAAGAAATTGCCTTAAAGCCAGACCATTTCATAAATGGCCTCGTCGAGGCAAATTATATTTATACAATAATACACATGTGGACACAAAAGCGTTCAAACTCCTATGAAATAACTTTCAATGAATCTCTTTGCATCAAGTTAGTTTGACAAGCAAATGTAATTTATTCAAAATATTCTAAAACTAGATCAAGCAATTGATTGGTCTCATTTTGGAAAACACTTTGTGGGTGACATCTGAGATGTATTTTGATTGGACAGTGCAGGAGTCAACAATGAAATGTACACCACCTTGTGTTTTGAATTTATTTCTGTCTGGCAGCTGACTGATAGGATGTTAGGATATATTGAATGATGTTTCAAGTCAGAATGAAAAGAAGCTCATCAAAGTTTGAACGCTTTTGAGTCCACATGTGTAACGGAGTATAATGTCTAAACCTCTTCAAATATTCATATGGATTGATATTGACAATAACTAACAAGAAACTGTCGTATGCAAGATCACTTCATAAATGGCCTCACCGATGCAATATATATTTAGAAAAATGTTAACAGAGTATAATGTTCAAACCGCTCTGAATATTCCGATCATTTTTGGCATTCGGATTGATATTGACAATACCTAACCCATGAGGCTGTTTTATGCAAGATTACTTTATGAATGGCCTCGCCGAGGCAAAATAATATAAAAATGAATACGGAGTATAAAATCTAAACCCGGCTTTGGTCATTTTCGGCATACAGGTTGATATTGACAATACATAACCCGCAAAATTGCCTTATGCCAAATTACTTAACAAACGGCCTCGCCTACGCAAACTGAAAAATTATTTCGAAGTGTAACTTCTAATCTACTTGGAATATTTTGACAACTGTTAGAATACAAATAGATAATGTACAGATCTAACCAACGAGATTCCTGAATGCCCAATTTCTTTATATTAGCCTCGGCAAGGTAAAAACTTCACCCACTGCCACGGTCGTATAACTTTCAAACCGACTGGTATATTTTATAATGTTTTGCATGCAGATGTAAATTGACAAGATCAAGCTAATGATATTGTCTAATGCCAGAGAGCTCTATAAACAGCCTCACCGAGGCAATTTTAAAAGACTGATTACGGATGTATAACTTATAAACTGCTGGGAAAATTATGATAATTTTTCACATGAAGATAAACATCATCAAGACGTAACCAAGGAGAATGTCTAATAGATAAATAACCTCCTCAAGGTAATTTTTCAAAAACTGATTACATAAAACAACTTTTTTCACACACAGATTTGCCCATTTTCACCAGCACCCCTATCACACAGCGCCCGGAGCAGCGAACAGGACAAAATAGCATTTCAGCGCCTATTGTACAGCGTCCTGAGCAGCGGACCGAACAAAGTGACAGTTCTGCAAACGCAACATATAACGGCTGTGTACTTAACATTTTCAACACGATGAAAGAAATGGAATTAGAGTTGAAAGATATTAAGCAGAACGTGGTGTCAAATTTAGAGGCCAAGATAGACGAGCTTAAGACGACGATAATACTAATGGTGGATAGGGCTACATCACAGAGGTCTTATGCAGACGTTGTATCGACAGAACCCAACCCACCATAGAAGTCTTACGCAAACGCTGTATCGACAGAACCCAACGGTAATACATCAGGCGCCAGTGACGAGGGTTTCTGTAACAGCTCAGCGTCAAGAATTATGTCGCATACATCACAGACACAACTTAAGACCGTCCTTGAGGGCTTGCCATCTACACCAACACCATTTACACGACAAGAAGCCCAGCAACTACATGCATCGGCAGCAGAAGCGAGATTCATGGGTGACGAACGACCCAAAAGAAAAGCATCAACAGCTGAGAAACCCATGCGACAGGAGCAGACCCACAGCCACTCATATGGAGGGAGACCTCATCAGGAAAGAAGACAATCCTGGAGAGAAGACCGAGTCAATCAAGATAAGATACCTCCTCAGGACGACAGGTTACAAACTA
>CAUZLF010000576.1:70285-120061 GCA_963580285.1 Lucinisca nassula
AGAATATATATATATATATATATATATATATATATATATATATATATATATATATATATACAGCTATGAGGTGGTATATGGGTACTCTGTCCGTGAGGTGTTTTATGGGACATCGCCTTTCTAATAGGCCTAACAAAATGAAATTTTGTATTCGGGAGTAGTTTGATGCACAGATTGTAAATATAAAAAGATTTTATTGCTTAACCTTTAAACATAGAAAAACTGTATATAGCACTGTGGGATACCGTCACTATGGGACATTTCATATATAATATCCCATTAACTTTCCAAAAACAAAATCTATATATAAGCACTGTGGGATACCGTAACTGTGGGACATTTCATATAACATCCCATAAATCTTCCATTAACAAAAATTGTATATAAGCACTCTGGGATACTGTTTCATGTAACATCCCATAAACATTGTAGATACCGTCATTGTCAGCCATTGTCATATAAATTCCCATAACCTTCCACCAAAAAATGTTTAAAAGCACAATGGGATCCCGTCGCTGTGGGGCATTTCAACATAATATAGCAGAGCTTCCTAGCAATTATTTTTTTACAATCTTTCACACATTATCTGGCTAAGCAGATAAAACCAGAAGTAAAACTGTGTCCATATTGTTTTGTTTGTTTGTATTAAGAGTTTAACTGTCCAGTCAACACTATTTAGGTCATTGTTGAGCAAGTCAGTTTTCCTATCCATACTTGTGCTGGGACGGCTTATAAGAAATCTGTTTACCAGTACAGTGCACAATATTTCACCAGAAACTGACAACTGCCCTTCTTGAAACAGTGAAAGGGAGAGAATCGTCGAAGAAAAGATTTCATGATCAATCTCCATGAAATAATATTGCCGACCGCGACAGGTATCGAACCCAAGTCCACCTGATCACCAGGCAGACGTGCATCTGACTAAGCTACCGAGGCCGGCTGTGCCCAAACTGTAGTCCATAAAACACAATTGGGTGTATGTTACAAGGTTGAAGAATTCCATTTACACGCCCGTTTTGGTCACAGTAATGCAGCATTTATACTCTATGTGTTGATATTGGTGTACCTGCCAGTCCTAAATTTAATTAATGCATCCAGTATACATGTTCCTTATACAAGGTTGAACATTTTAGACAAAAACGTACATGATTGACCACGTGAGAAACAGCTACTGTTTTCATCTTGACTATCTTACAATTTGAGGGAAAAGTGAACAAATTAACTGCTAGGATGTCCTTTTTAGTGAATAAAATGACCTTCAGAGTTTGGTTTATTTTCAATGACCATGTTATTTTTTTTTCTGCACAGAAAATTACCTTTTGATCTTTCCACGATGGCCTTTTAATCGTTCACCCGAGTCATTTAAAGCAATACGACCTGATGACTTAGTCTTTAACCCGATTTAACCCATAATTCCAACTTAACCCATATTCTAACTTAAATTCTGTCTTTTCAGGACAAACACTCTGATTAAGATTTAAGACATCTTAATCCAATATTCAGGTGGAGATTCATTAAGACTGAAGCAAAAGAATGTGCACTCTACTGGTTAACCGCTTACGTATATGCCTGACAAGAAAAATTGTGGATAAAAAAACTGACCGGCTCAAAAATTACTTAAATAGTGTTGACTGGGCCGTTACATAAGCTGAACGTTTGTTTTGTTTGTTTGATTTGTGGTTTAACGTCTCCTCAACACTGTGTACGTCATTTTGGAGGTGTTGCTTCCAATTTGGTGGGACTTTTACCCGACACGGAGATGAAATGACATCTCAAGCCCTGCCACCCAATGAAACCAACAGGGCTTATAGACATGGGCGGCCCGACTAGCACTGCTTTGCCTGGGCAGGTTTAGATCCTGTATGTGGTTTACCAAAGTTTTGCCTGGGCAGGCTTAGATCCTGTAAGTGGTTTACTAGTACTTGGGTAAACCACTTACAGGATCTAAGCCTGCCCAGGCAAAGCAGTGCTAGTCGGCCGCCCATCTTTATAAGCCATATTGGTTTCATTGGGTGGCAGGGCTTGAGATGTCATTTCATCTGTCTCGGGTAAAAGACCCGCCAAACTGGAAGCAACACCTCCAAAATAACCTACACAGTGTTGAGGAGACGTCAAACCACAAATCAAACAAACGTTCAGCTTAAGTTTCATGAAGATTGAAGCCAAACTGTGGCCTCTACGGTGCACACAAGGTTTTAAATATGACCTAGTGACCTAGATTTTCACCTCACAAGACCAATATTCAAAATTGATCCAGATATCAAGTCAAACACTCTTGTGAAGTTTCAAGATTGAAGAAAAACTGCAGTTTCTAAGGTACACACAATTCTTTAACGAAATTTGACCCAGCAATCTCATTTTTGATCCGACATGACCCATATTCCAACTTGACTGAGAAATCTCAAGACAAACATTCAGGTGAAGTTTCATGAAGATTGAAACAAAACTGCGGTTTCTAGGGTGCACAGGTTTTAACAAACTTTGACCTAGTGACCTAGTTTTTGATCCAACATGACCTTATTCGTACTTGACTGAGATATCATCAAGACAAACAAATTGGTAAAGTTTCATAAAGACAAGATTAAAACTGTGGCCTCTAGAGGTTGCACAAAGTAAATGTTGACGACTTACGACGCACGACTGACGCACAGCTCACTTAGGATGATCACAATAGCTCTCCTTGTGCACTTTGTGCTCAAGTGAGCTAAAAACACTTTTTAAACAGCATGTCTATCTTTTTTATATTCCAAACTGTAGAGAACAACCAAAATATAAATAAAGGGTTATCCAATACACCACAGAACTGAAAAGCATGGAGTCTACATGTTTTCTGTGCCTGACTGTCTAGTTTTGGCCAATTAGGCCTCATCAGTGACCCTCAAGTATTTTCAAAACTCCACAATGGAATAAATGATCCAGAAAGACAAGAAAATATAAACTGCACTATGATGAAGGGCAGGAAGACATTTTACGGCCACCACACATTCCCTTAACATCAGCTGTCGTGACTTTCTTTAAAAGGGTTATCCTTTCGAAGCAAGGAATACACCACAGAACTGAAAAGTATGGAGTGCACATGTTTTCTGGGTCAGACTAGCTAGTTTCGGCCAATTAGGCCTCATTAGTGACCCTCAAATATTTTCAAAATTCCACAATGGAATCAATGATCACAAAGGACAAGAAAATATAAACTATTCTATGATGAAGGGCAGGGAGACTTTTAACTGCCATGAAACATTCCCTTCACATCAGCTGTTGTGACTTAAAGTATGTTCTATAAAAGAGTTATCCTTTGGAAGTAAGGAATACACCTAAGAAAAGTATGCTATTTTCAGGGAGATATGTTACTTTTATAGTTTTATTCAGATTTTTGTATTAACTACAAATCACTACCATAAAACATTTAACATAACAGGTCCAAGTCCATAACCTTGACCTTAAGGTCACAAGCAAGAGTGGGGTTATTGCTGAACAAAAATTTGTCCTATCACTAGCATCATTCCAGATCCATCATATGAGATATTAAAACTTATAATACAAATGTTGATATAAAATTTCTAAGTCCATGACCTTGCATTTGAGGTAGGTAATTGCTGATCATACCAGTTATAAACCAAATCCATCAAACATTTTGGAATATGTGAGCTGTTTGAAAATTTAAGGCAAAACTTTTAACACTTAAGGTATAAGTCCATGACCTCGACCTTAAGTTCATTGGCATGGATGGGGGTTTGGTTAAATATAAATTTGGACCCAAATCTGTCATAATAGAAAAAATAAACCAAATCCATAATATGGTCGGGTGAAAATTTCAATGTAAAACTTTCAAATAAAAGTAACATCAATAAACATCAATAGTTCAGTCAGTGACCTTGACATTAGGGATAGATTCAACTAAAATGTTGATATAAAATTTCTAAGTCCATGACCTTGCATTTGAGGTAGGGTATTGCTGATCATACCAATTATAAACCAAATCCATCAAACAGTTTGGAATATGTGAGCTGTTTGAAAATTTAAGGCAAAACTTTAACACTTAAGGTACAAGTCCATGACCTCGACCTTAAGTTCATTGGCATGGATGGGGGTTTGGTTAAATATAAATTTGGACCCAAATCTGACATCATAGAAAAAATAAACCAAATCCATAATATGGTCGGGTGAAAATTTCAATGTAAAACTTTAAAACTAGAGCTGCCGCCTAACGGGCGCCAATTATACCCCCGCATGCGTTGTCAGATAGTAACTCCAATATCAATCTTAAGTACTAGTAGCAAGGTGTGTGGTGTGTGAATATTAAAGAAATCGGTCAAAGAATGAGGAAGTTATGTGCAATGTTAAAGTTTTTTGTAACGGACCGACGACGACGACAAATTTTTACAAGTATTTGACCTTGAGGAAGGTCAACGTAAAGGTCAAGGTCAGGTTTGTGTATATCAATCTTAAGTACTAGTGGCAAGGTGTGTGGTGTGTGAATATTAAAGAAATCGGTCAAAGAATAAGGAAGTTATGAGCAATGTTAAAGTTTTTTGTAACGGACCGACGACGACAGACGACAAGCTGACTCCTATATACCCCCTTCTAACTTCGTTTGCGGGGGTATAATAAAAGTAAAATCAATAAACACTAATAGTTCAGTCAGTGACCTTGACATTAGGGTTAGACTCAACTTGAAAGGGATTGTTGTATCATGGCGTGTGGTGCTCTAATGACCTAACAAGTTCATGGGATAGACAAGATTAAATGGAGGAATATGTATGTCCTATGGAAATTAGCTTCTAGAAGAGAATCACTCTGGCTGGTATAAGTGATTACTCTACAGAGGTAAGGATTCCACTGAAAGTCCTGTATGTATTTCTATGGTTGCAAGACAGAGAATTTTCCTTCCACAACAGTCCCAAAGATCTAGATCCATCTTATTAGAAGGATATAGATCTTAAGGATTGTTTTGGAAGAGAATAATCCGTTTTATAACAGAATTACACAAGACTGACATATATCTGCAGTAATTTTGGGCGAGTTTAGCAGTCTTATAACCAAATAATTATAGGCCCCCGCCCATAGGGGCTTGAAGAAATATATGGGCTGCATGATGCTTCAACGCAGAGCTGAATCCGGCCCGCAAACCGGATTGCTCACTGGGTTACAGGCAAGAGTTCCGCTTGACATGAGTTTTCGTTCATATCTAAACATGTCTTCATTGCACTAGACCCTTCATTATCATGTTGGAATGGATGCAAGACCTTATAAAAATCATCAAACCTGCATGTAAAGAAGTGCAATTGCCTTAGCTTGAATCTGAGTAAGGTCTTCAAGGGGCAGCCCCTATGTGCTTATAGCGTCCGGTTACCCTAAAAACCAGTTCAGTCAGTCAGGTCTTCAAAACAATAAACAACCATTTACTAATAAAGTTTGTTTTTATTTTCATCATTTAAATTGCACATAATGTAAATTTCCTAAAAACACCCCCTTCCCTTCCACTCCCCCAACATCGGGGCTTGAAGAAACAGATGGGCTGCATGATGCTTCCATGCAGAGCTGAAACCGACGCACAAGAGTACTGGTAAACCACTTAGAGGATCTAAGGCTGCCCAGGCAAAGCGGTTGGAGTCTGACCATCCATGCTTATTAAACCCTATTGACCCTATTGGGCGACAGGGCTTGAGATGTCATTTCATCTCAATGTTAGGTAGAAGTCCAACAAAAATTGAAATCCACATATACCAAAAATGTATACAGTGTTGATAGGGACATTAAACCTCAGATCAAACAAACAAAGCTGATTGTGTTTCGTTTCACTGACCGTTCCAAGGCGGTTCTTCTGTCGCGGTTTAATTTTGTTATAGTTTGTCTGAGTATCTTGGGTGTTTGTGTGGCTTATGTTATTTATTTTGGATAGCCAGTTGGCCATTTTGTGGGATAGTGACTGTCCTTTTGGCTTTCTGCTCTGTTGATGTTTCTATTAGGGTCTGATGTTTCATGTTTGTGTTTCTTTCCCTTGGTGTCTCTGACGGGAGCTGTGGGTTGATTGTATCGATTCCTGCTCATTGCCTCCACTTCTATTTTCTACATTTTGTTCAGCAGAGCAGAACCATTTTAGCAGTTTGGGTGGAGGGTCACCCAAGGATATTCCTGTGAAACTATTTTAAAATTGGCATTGTGGTTTTGGAGATGCCATTTGAAGTAATTGTTGATAAACAGACGGAGGGCCGGACATTTCGACAGGGACGGACAGAAGACAGAAAAAAGGCGATCATAGTAACACACCTTGAGCACTTAGTGCTTATATGAGCTAACAATTGGCTCCCATAGGAGAACATTTTTCATTATGAGTCAGAGTAGGCCCTTTTGCAAGAGCTGTTTTGCTTTGACAAATGGTGAAAAATGAGATGCATCACACACCTTTAATATTGATAGTGAAAACAACCTAAAGCTGTCAGAGGATCTTATTATAGCCCCACTGCAGCACAATTAGGCAGTGTTGAAATATTTTCAATTCCAGCTTTATACCAGAAAACATCACTGAAGAGCTCGAGCATGGTACATGGCAACATAAAAACTTTTCAAGGGCTTTTACTCCATAATTTCTGGGCCATTAGACCTAATTACGGTATACACAATTCATCAAACCACTGTTCATATGTGTACCAGGTTTCAACTTTGTGTAACCCTTACAGTTCTTGAGAATAGGTAAAAGCTTCATCAAAAAGGACAACAAACGTAAAAAGTTAAGCAAAATGTACTTCAAATAGTTGAAAACCTACTAAGGGACAAAACTCCAGGAGTGATGGACCATTGATTCTTATTCCAGCTTTCATAGTTCCTGTCAAGAAAATTTTCAAGAATAGCAAAATTTGAGAAATTACATAAATAGGTAACTCCATGGGTCATGGGCCCTTGGCAACTGTTCTGCCATTACAACTTTCTTATTTAAGAGACCAAGTGTGGTAAAAGTTTCATTGAGGCAGGACCACAAAGATAAAAAGGTATCAAACAAAATGTATTTTATTTTTCTGGAACCTATTGAGGGATATAACTCCAAGTGTCGCAGGCCCTTGGTCCCTATTAAGGTACAAAGGAAACAGCTAGTTAATGTCTGTTTATACAAACTTTCAGCATTCATATTTCCTGAGATATCTTATTAGAAAAAAATTCAAGAATGGCAAACTTTGAGAACCTATCAAGGGATATAACTCAATGAGTTATGGACCTTTAACCCCTACCCTTATATACTCAAAACATTCAATCATTGTTCATGTTTATACAAACTTTCAGCTTTCTAGCTTTAATAGTTCCTGAGGTATCTGTCACAAAAGTTCTTGTGAAAGGCACTATTGGAAAACCTAACATAGGACATAACTCAAAACACAAACGTTATGTTTTGTTTGTTTGATTTGAGGTTTAACGTCCCAGTCAACACTGTAAAGGTCATTTTTGAGACGTTGCTTCCAATTTTGTGGGACTTTTACCCGACATTGAGATGAAATGACATCTCAAGCCCTGTAGCCCAATGAAACCAATAGGGTTTATTAGCATGGACGGTCCGCCTCGCACCGCGATTCCTGGAAGGCTTAGATCCTCTAAGCAGTTTACCAGTACTAGTGTGTGGGCTGGATTCGGCTCTGCGTGGAAGCATCATGCAGCCCATATATTTCTTCTAGCCCCTATGGGGTTCGGGCCGACAAACTTTGTCTAAGGGGCCCCGGGGTGTGGCTTATTTGGACCCCAGGGGCATGATTGGCCGGATTTTTGTAGGTGACCACTTGACATTGTTACAAGCTAAATATCCAACCTCTGGGTCCTGTGGTTTCAGAGAAGAGGATTTTAATATTTCCCATTGTAAGTCTGTGGGAGCTTTATGTTGCCATGGCAACAAGAATTCCAATCGGATCAGCCCAAAAACCTCATGCAGCCTTTCCCCATACCTGATGATGCTTCTTATGAAATTTCATCAATATTGGCTATGGGGTATTAGAGATATACCTACTTGAAATTGTTTGCTGACGCACGGACGCACGCACGACGGACGAAATGTGAGCACAAAAGCTCACCTTGTCACTATCGAACCGAAACAAAATTCAGGAAGTACGTACTACAGATGGACAGAAAGATGAATGAGCAAGCAGAAACACAAACTGCCAAAATGAAAACATAATACCCTGCCACTAATGAGAGGCAGCATATAAAAACTTGGGTATAAAACTTTAAAGTGACACCCTTGCCATGGTGACAAAAATAGCTCCCTATATTTTTATAGACAAGCTTATATGCAAAAACAGGTTCATATAACTTGAAATGTGACTACAGGACACAGATGTCCCCGCCTGAGTGAGTGGGTGTTTGAGTTTTACATTTCACTAACAGCTAAGGTCATATGGAGACGGGACCTCGGTTTAAAGACTCATCCGAAAGTCTGGAGAAGCCCGGGATCGATCCTGTGACCCCTGATTTACAATGCGAGTAGTAGAACCACTGCACCAAGGGGGCTTCTATGTCCCCGCCTGAAAATATGTTGATGTTAGTAGTTGACCTTTGACTGATGTCTGACCTTGACCTTACAGGTACCGACCTGGGTCTCGCGTGCAACAAATTGTCTCAAGATGGTTAACATTCCTGCCAAGTAATTTCCAAGTCCATCCAGGAACAACAAAGGTATTGAGCAGACACAACAGACACATTTCTTTACCTTTGACCTCTAAGTATGACTTGATTTTGGAGGCACCAACCTGGGTCTTGCGCATGATACATCAACTCAGGATGATTAATATTTCTACCAAGTAATTTCCGAATCTATTCAGAATAACCAGACACAAGAAAAAGACATTTTCTTTACATTTGACTGCTAAGTATGACCTTGACCATAAAGGTACCAACCTGGATATTGTACATGACATATCCTCTCATGAAGGTTAACCATTCTGCCGAGTAATTTAAAAAATCCATCCAGAAATAAGGAAGTAATTGACCGTGTTTAAGTTTCTGACCCTTTTATTAACCTTTGACCTCTAATAAAACCTTGACATGGAGGTGTGCACCTGGGTTTTGTGCGAGATAGATAGTCTCATGCTGGTTAACATTTCTGCCAAGCAATTTCAAAATCCATCCAGAAATAAGAAAGTTATTGATCATGTTTAAGTTTCGGACCCAAATTTTACCTTTGACCTCTAAATACAACCTTGACCTTGGAGGTACATACCTGGATTTTGGAGGCAATACATTGTCTCATGATTTTAACATATTGACCAAGCAATTTCCAAAGCCATCTGGTAATAAGGAAGTTATTGGCCATGTTTAAGTTTCGCATAACCAAAAACACACCTATATAATTTTTACCCCCTTGAACCCCTCTTTTATATAGTAAAACTGGGGTTTACAGGGGTAATCAATTTTCTTATTTCTGCTCTAAAACATATATTGAGGGTACTCATTAGAACCGCCTCTAGAGGCAGTTCTAATGAGTGCCCAAAACATACATTGTGGGTACTCGTTAGAATCACCTTGAAGAGGTGGTTCTAATGAGTACCCATAATCTATGTTTTGAGCAGAAATAAGAACAAGAGCTGTCTCATGACAGCATAGCTTGTTAGCAACAAATTACAAAGATGTCAAAGATTTTGACCCCTAGCTGCACCCCATCCCCACTCCCAGGCATGAACCCAAGGGTGTGTTGTCTTGGAATCTCAGAAGACACTCCCAGGTACCCAAGTTGTAAATATTAATGCTTTGTGAGGAGTGGCTGTTGAGATATAAGCATTTCAAAAACTTTTAACAGTTTTACAGAAGTGTTCTAGATTTTGACCCCTAGCCCCACCGCGGGGCATGAACCCAGGGGTCTGTTCTCTTTGAACATCAGAAGACACTCCCAGGTACTTTAGTTCCAAATATGAGTGGTCTGTGATGAGTGACTGTTGAGATATAAGCATTTGAAAAACTTTTAACGCAGTGTGATGGGAACGCACACACAAACGTGCATGCCGAGATGACAACAATAGCTCTCCATGTACTTCATACTGGCAAGCTAAAACTAGCACAATTTTTCATCTTAAAATTTTCTTTTTTCTGTGGTAAAATTTACACTGTATTTGTATTGGCAGGTTTTCGTGATGGGATCAACATTTTGACCTTTAACCTTTTATACGACCTTGACCTTGGATGTACTGTCCTGGTAATTTCAAAATCGATCCAGAAATAAGCAAGTTATTGACCCTGTTTAAGTTTTGGACGGACAAAGGAATGGACAGACAACAAGAGGACCAAGCTAGCTTGGTCCTGTATCGCTCACCTGAGCTAACAGATTCAGTTTAAGGAAGTGCCAACCTTTACTGAAGGCTTTATGGGAGGACATGGTGATGACAGGGTAAGCATTTTCTGAAAATCAAGTAGAATTTAACTCTATGATAAACAGGCTGACCTCACCGGTTTTCAAACTCATTCAAGCTTTTATTCCTGACTTGCTAAGAAGATCCGATCTAAACTGAAGTGGCTATGGTGATGACAAGTTCAAAAACAAGAGTTTTCAAACTCCTCCAAGCTTTCTGCCTGACTTCCTTGTTTGTAAGTTTCATGAAGATCCGTTCAAAACTAAAGGGGCAGCAGTGATAACAATGTCGAAAATAGGCATTTTCAGCAATCTATGATAAATGTGCCGACTTGGCCAGTTTTCAAACTCACCTGAGGTTTTATTCCCAGCCACCTTACATGTAAGTTTCAGAAAGATCCGATCAGATTTGGCCAGTATTTAAACTCATCCAAGATTTTATTCCCAGCCACCTCACGTATAAGTTTCAGAAAGATCCGATCAAAACTGAAGGGGCTACGGTGATGACAAGGTCAAAATTTGGCATTTTTAGCAATCAAAGGGATGTTACTCTAAAATAAATGAGCCGACTTGGTCAGTTTTCGAACTCATCCGAGGTTTCATCCCCAGCCACCTTACATATAAGTTTCAGAAAAATCTAATCAAAACTGAAGGGGCTACGGTAATGACAGGTCAAAAATCAACATTTTCAGCCATCAAAGGGACAGAACTCTACGATAAATGGGCTGACTTGGCCTGTTTTCGAACTCATCCAAGATTTTATCCCCAGCCACCTTACATATAAGTTTCAGAAAGATCCGAACAAAACTGAAGGGGCTATGGTGATGACAAGGTCAAAAATCGGCATTTTCAGCAATCAAAGGGACGTAAATCAATGATAAATGGGCCAACTTGGCCGGTATATAAACTCATCCTAGGTTTTATCTCCAGTCACCTTACATATAGGTTTCAGAAAGATTCGATCAAAACTGAAGGGGCTACGGTGATGACAAGGTAAAAAATCGACATTTTCAGCCATCAAAGGGACATAACTATACAGTTAATGGGGCAACTTGGCCGGTTTTCGAACGCATCCGAGGTTTTATCCCCAGCCACCTTACATATAAGTTTCAGAAAGATCCGATCAAAACTGAAGGGGCTACAGTGTTGACAAGGTCAAAAATCAACATTTTCAGCAATCAAAGGGACCTAACTCTTTGATAAATAGGCCACCTTTGCCGGTATGCGAACTCATCCGAGGCTTTATCCCCAGCCACGTTGCATATAAGTTTCAGAAAGATCCGATCAAAACTCAAAGGGCTACGGTGATGACAAGATCAAAAATCGGCATTTTCAGCAATCAAAGGGACGTTACTCTGTGATAAATGGACAAACTTGGCTGGTTTTCGAACTCATCCGAGATTTTATCCCCAGCCACTTTACATATAAGTTTCAGAAAAATTCGATCAAAACTGAAAGGGCTACAGTGATGACAAGGTCAAAAATCAGCATTTTCAGCAATCAAAGGGACAATACTCTACGATAAAAGGGCCGACTTGGTCGGTTTTCGAACTCATCCGAGATTTTATCCACAGCCACCTTACATATAAGTTTCAGAAAGATCCGATCAAAACTGAAGGGGCTACGGTGATGACAAGGTCAAAAATCGGCATTTTCAGCAATCAAAGGGACGTAACTCTATGATAAACCAGCGGACAAAGCCGGTTTTCGAACTCATCCGAGGTTTTATCCCCAGCCACATCACATATAAGTTTCAGAAAGATCCGATCAAAACTGAAGGGGCTACGGTGATGACAAGGTCGAAAATGGGCATTTTCAGCAATCAAAGGGACGTAACTCTATGATAAATGGGCCGACTTGGCCGGTTTTCGAACTCATCCGAGTTTTTACCCCCAGTCACCTTACATATAAGTTTCAGAAAGATCCGATCAAAACTGAAGGCGCTACGGTGATGACAAGCATTTTCCCATAGTAAGTCTATGGGACCTTGTGGTTGCCATAGGAACCAAAGTTTTAGAGCGATTTCAAAAAAAAGTTTATGTCATCAATGCCCCACCAGAGGCATACTACAGGTGAGAAATGATTGAGATCAGCCTGCAGGATACAGAGATATAGCTGCTCAAAAGTGTGGACGGACGACGGACGGACGGACGGACGGACGACGGACGACGGAGGACCCACTATACTATAAGCTCCCCTGGAGCCTTCGGCCCAGGTGAGCTAAAAACGGACAGGGGCAACACTATATGTCCTTCCACCATTTTTTGAATGGTGGGGGAATAAAAAAAGGTTTGCTACAGGAGCAAACTTCAACAATGACAAATTTTTATAGAAAAATTAATACAGATGAAAATAGCTGAATTTGAAAACAACATAGAGCCTGAAATGGCGGTTCATAATGAGTTGCCCCATCTAGATCTGAACTGTTTGCCCTCTAGTCTTTGAATTTTCAATAGGATATTGCTTTGATGAAACATTGTTTTAATGTTGCAGAAGCAGATTTTGTTATCAACTTTTTGTGCTTGAAGGGTTGAACTCTCAAGAGTATGTCAAGGTTTCGTTTCTAAGACAGGTATGGTAGTTGTCAGCCCCTTTCTCTGTCTGTCTTGGAGTTGGATTCTCTGGTTACCAGCCAACAACTGCCAGTGTCATAGTTCTCCATGAAAACCTATAAAAAATGTTAAATGTATTATTAATGAGTATGGATATACCTTTATGTACCGGCCCCGATAGCTTAGTTGGTAGAGTGTCCGCTCCCGGGAACAGGAGGTCACGGGTTCGATCCCGGGCCGCGATATACCAAAGCTGTTAGAAATGGTACTAGCTGCTCCTCGCTTGGCACTCAGATTTACGGGGTAGAGCTAGGCCTGGTCGACCCAGTGTCAGGATAATGTGACTGGGTGTGGTATCATGTAATGTGTCTAGGACATGATACTTCAGTGAAGCAGCACTATAAAAGTGAGCATTGAGCTCCCTGTCGCAACCAGACACCGTCGTGATATGACTGAAAAATTTTTGAAAGAACGTTAAACACGAATTCACACACACACATATACCTTCATGTTATTTTGCTTCTAAATGTAAATGCGACACAAGTTTTGAGATTTCCTGTTTGCCATCCTAACAAAGAAATGCTTCCAAATGGTGGCAACACTTAATTAAATAAAAAAAAACTTGCTCCCTTAAAGACTTAAGAGGCCTCAAGGGAACATGGTCTTTTAGAACAAATGCCAATGTAATGGGAGGCAAATTCTTGATAACATTAATCATCCCTGAAAGTACTCTCATTTATATCCATGTTCTTTGCATGCATGCATACATGCATGCATTTAGAAATCCTGAGTTTAACCAAGTTGTTTTTTAAATACAGTACTAAAGTAGTTCTCACTGAAAATAAGGGAAATTCTTTTTGACAATATCTAACTCACTATCACAAAGTTCATGGAAAACAACTCTCTCACCCCTGTAGGAATTCTTTCTACTTGTAGCCTAATAGTGAATATATACTGAGACAGACATAAATGAGCAAACAGTGCAGTCCCAGATCCTTAGAACAGTCTTATCAGAGGTTACACTATCTGTCATTTGATCCCCATCTTTTGGCAAATACCTGGATTATAAAACCACACTCTTCCATTTCCAAGACAATAATCATAATTAATAGTTATTATTGTATGTGTCCAAGTCTTAAGAATTTTTAAGAAAGTATAGAACTTTCTCAGCCCCCGCCTATCGGGGCTTGAAGAAATAGATGGGCTGCATGATGCCTCCACGCAGAGCTGAAACCGCCCCACACATGAGTACTGGTAAACAGCTTAAAGTCGGACCGTCCATGCTTATAAACCCTATTGGTTTCATTGGGTGGCAGGGCTTGAGATGTCATTTCATCTCAATGTCATGTCAAAGTCCTATAAAATTGGAAGCAATGTCTCCAAAATGACCTTTACAGTGTTGACGGGGAAGTTAAACCGCAAATCAAACAAACAAAATAGAACTTTCTGTATTTGTTCTTGACTATTTAAAGACTTACTAAAAGACTTGATCACAGACAGATGTGCATTCAAGGTGCAGATCAGTGTTCCTTCATGGTGCACTTCCTCACTTATGTGGTAGGTCGAATTTTGAGCCACTGGACTGTCGGGCACTGAAATGTTGATATCATATTATGGGTTATGTTCAAATGAAAGACTGAATACGTTAATTGCCCTCATTATTGGGATGTATGGATGACTTGTTATTTTACATTCTTTTCAACAGTATTTTCGTCATACCAAGACGATCATAGGCTGATAATGAAATGTTGTGTGCAATGGAATCCAGTTGACGTTTAAGAAGATTTTGCATCAAGTGGGGTGAACTCAGGACTGCTAGATCAGTAGGCCAGCACTTAACCCACTGAGCTACCATGGTTCTGCCTCGACACTGGGAAGCTTTAATCCATTACTTCAACTTCCATTGTGGAAGTTTGAAAATACTTGAGGGTCACTGATGAGGCCTAATTGGCCGAAACTAGCTTGTCTGGCCCAGAAAACATGCACACTTCATATTTTCCAGTTCTGTGGTGTACCCCTTGCTTCCAAAGGATAACCCTTTTATAGAACATATTTAACTTCACTACAGTTGATGTCTGGGAATGTGTGGTCGCAGTAAACAGTCTTCCTGTCCTACATCATAGTGTAATTTGTATTTTCTTGTCCTTTGGGATCATTGATGCCATTGTGGAAGTTTGATAATACTTTAGGGACAATGATGAGGCCTAATTGGCTGAAACTAGCTAGTCTGGCCCAGAAAACATGCAAACTTCATATTTTTCAGTTCTGCAGTGTATTCCCTGCTTCCAAAGGATAACCCTATTATAGAACATATTTAACGTCACTGCAGCTGATGTCTAAGAATTTGTGGCGGCTGTAAAAAAGTCTCCCTGCCCTACATTATAGTGTAATTTGTATTTTCTTATACTTTATGATCATTGATTTCATTGTGGAAATTTGAAAATACTTGAGGGTCACTGATGGTTGGCCGAAACTAGCTAGTCTAGCCCAGAAAACATGCACACTTCATATTCTCTAGTTCTGTGGTGTATTCCTTGCTTCCAAAGCATAACCCTTTTATAAAACGTATTTAACTTTTCCTTCAGAATTCACTTTAATAGAATGCTTCTAGAGAAATAGTCTCAACTAGTAAAGGAGCATGATTCAGATTCAGAGTCAATCACACTTTGTCTTGATATGTGGATTCATTATAGTTTATACAGTCAATTATGGATGTCTCAAAAACAAAGTACAGCTCAAACTACTGATTTCACAAGTACATTTTCTGGTCCATTTGAGATACCAGTAGTATAAGAGCACAGTTGAACTGTAATGACTAGAGGCCCAAGTGGGCCAGAATCACTCATCTGGATGAGGATGATCATATATATTACATTGTACCTTGGTTGCCATCTTGTCTTATCAGATCACATTGCTTTAATTTAAAATTTATCAGTTCTGAATCTGCATGCTGCCTTGATGCTTCTTATTAAGTTGCCAGCCTCGGTAGCTCAGTTTGATGCGCGTCTGACTGGTGATCAGGAGGACGCAGGTTCGATTCCTGCCGGGGTCGGCAACATTCTTTCGTGGAGATTGATCATGAAATCTTTTATACGGCCATTTTCCCCCTTCCGCTGATTCAAGAAGGGCAGTTGTCAGTTTCTGGCAAAAGAATGTGCACTGTACTGGTTAACCGCTTACATATAAGCCTATCCAGGAAAGTGTGGATAGGTAAACTGACCGGCTCAAAAATGACCTAAAACAGTGTTGACTGGGCTGTTAAACTCCAAACCAACAACAACTTCTAATTAAGTTTCTGAACAGCTAAGTCTGATTTAGGATTTATGAAGAGATGATGTTGGTGCAGAGTGGGGGTGTATAGTTTGTAAGGGCAGAGCTATCGTTTGCAGCTGCTTTTGGCAATAGATTTGGTTTGAAGGTTTTCAAAATGGCCTCCTTGCAGGCCATCCTGCATATCACAACAAAACAATTTTAGCAATTGTAGATTTCCATGTCACCCTGATGCCTCTCATTAAGTTCAATCCAACTTCTGACTTATAGTTTAGGAGATGTTATTTGAATAGTAAGGTAAATAATAAGGTTCTATCTGGTACACATACCTTTACCAGAGTCTTTAACATAAACAAATTCTAAGTCACTGACCTTGACCTTGAGGTCATGGGCATGGGTGGGAGTACTGCTGAATAAAACTTTGGACCTATATCTGTCGTCATACCAAATATGAACCAAATCCAACTCATGGGTTGGAAAATATGAGTTCATGTTCTATCTGGCCTTAACCTGAGTTTAACATGACTTGTCAGCCTACACATATCGGGGCTTGAAGAAATAGATGGGCTGCATGATGCTTCCACGCAGAGCTAAAACTGGCCCGCACACGAGTACTGGTAAACCGCTTAGAGGAACTAAGCCTGCCCAGGCAAAGCCATGCGAGTCGGCCCATCCATGCTTATTAATCCTGTTGGTTTCATTGGGCGGCTACCGTGTGAAATGTGTAATGCAATCGTTATTTTTTCCACCTTAATTCGCCTATCAGAGTACACCAGGCTCCGTTTCTTCATCGGTGGCATCTGACGGGCAACCAGACCTGGTTTCGCCTTCTAAAGACACTCTATCGTGTTATCTTAGAGGATCTAAGCCTGTCCAGGTCAGACCTTCCATGGTTATAAACCCTATTCGTTTCATTGGGCGGTAGGGCTTGAGATGCCATTTCATCTTAAAGTCTGGTCAAAGTCCCACAAAATTGGAAGCAACGTCTCCAAAATGACCTTTACAGTGTTGACTGCGATGTTAAACTTCAAATCAAACAAACAAACAAACATGATTTGTGTGTAAGTATGTACACATACTAGTACAGATGGAGGTTCGAATGCACAGAAAACTATATCCTTCAGGCATCATCCTATGCGGGTGAGTAATAATAAAGAGTCTATCTACCAGATAAAATTGGTTGGGTCCCTAAATGTGTCTTATCACATGGAATAAGAATATATATGGTTTATGAATGTGGATCTGAATGGTTTCTGAGATATAGGGCCCTTTATGAAGTGGAGTGGGTGGGGCATGGCCCAGGCACAAATTGGGGGACCCTGCCATTTTTTATTATTCCCCATTATAAGTCTATGGAAATCACCCGGTAAACAACAAAGAGCAAGTCTAAAAATAGAATGCCGTGTTCCATAAGATTTAACAGCTTGTGAAACTTACTTAACAAGGTAAAAGCTGGTATCATATGATTGCCGACAAAAGGCACCAATGGCCGTCAGCCAGGCTGTTGACGAGAGTCCCCTATGGCAGTGAAGGGCTTAACAATACATACTCTTAGGTAGCTGATGGCCTATTCACAAATCAGATTTCCTGCAATGCCATCTATTTGCAGCAGCAAATTGTTTTCCTTAGTGCTTGTCATTTGTTTGCCAATCAGAAGATACATTGCTATGTAAGGTTGTCCCACAACTTAAATGTAAACAAGAGGGCCCAGAGGGCCCTGGTTCGCTCACCTGATCCAATGTATAACAAGTGGGCCCCGGGCAGGGTCAATTTTTGCCCCAGGGCTATAATTTGAACAATCTTGGTAGAGGTCCACAAGATGAAGCTTCATATCAAATATGAAAGACCTGGGCTTTCTGGTTTCAGAGAGTAAAAGATTATAAAGGTTTACCCTGCATATAGAAGTCTATGTAAAACAAGATTTTCCCTATATAAGTCTATGTTAAACCAAAGGGCCCCGGAGCGGGGGCATTTTTGCCCCCAGGGCTATAATTTGAACAATCTTGGTAGAGGTCCACTAGCTGAAGCTTCATAACAAATATCAACTAGAGCTGCCGCCTAACGGGCGCCAATTATACCCCCGCATCCTCAAGGTCAACGTAAAGGTCAAGGTCAGGTTTGTGTATATCAATCTTAAGTACTAGTGGCAAGGTGTGTGGTGTGTGAATATTAAAGAAATCGGTCAAAGAATAAGGAAGTTATGAGCAATGTTAAAGTTTTTTGTAACGGACCGACGACAGACGACGACGACAGATGACAAGCTGACTCCTATATACCCCCTTCAAACTTCGTTTGCGGGGGTATAAAGACCTAAGCCTTGTGTTTCAGAGAAGATGATTTTTAAAGATTTTCCCTATATAAGTCTATGTAAAACCAAAGGGCCACATGGCGGGGGCATTTTTGGTCTCAGGGCTATAATTTGAACAGTCTTTATTGAGGCCCACTAGCTGAAGCTTCATAACAAATATCGAATACCTAAGCCTTGTGGTTTCAGAGAAGAAGATTTTTCAAGATTTTCCCTATATAAGCCTATGTAAAACCAAAGGGCCCGGAGCGGGGGCATTTTTGGCCCAAGGGCTATAATTTGAACAATCTTGGTAGAGGTCCACAAGATGAAGCATCATACCAAATATCAAAGACCTGGGCCTTGCAGTTTCAGAGAAGAATTTTCAAGATTTTCCCTATATAAGCCTATGTAAAACAAAAGGGACCTGGTGAGGGGGCATTTTTGGCCCCAGCACTATAATTTGAACAATCTTGGTAGGGGTCCACTAGATGAAGCTTCATACCAAATATCAAAGACCTGGGCCTTACGGTTTCAGAGAAGAAGATTTTTCAAGATTTTCCCTATATAAGCCCATATAAAACCAAAGGGCCCCCATGCGGGGGCATTTTTAGCTCCAGCACTATAATTTGAACAATCTTGGTAGGGGTCCACTAGATGAAGCTTCATACCAAATATCAAAGACCTGGGCCTTGCGGTTTCAGAGAAGAAGATTTTTCAAGATTTTCCCTATGTAAGCCCATATAAAACCAAAGGGCCCCCATGCAGGGGGCATTTTTAGCTCCAGCACTATAATTTGAACAATCTTGGTAGGGGTCCACTAGATGAAGCTTCATACAAAATATCAAAGACCTGGGCCTTGCGGTTTCAGAGAAGAAGATATTTAAAGATTTTCCCTATATAAGCCTATGTAAAACAAAAGGGCCCTGGTGCAGGGGCATTTTTGGCCCCAGCACTATAATTTGAACAATCTTGGTAGGGGTCCACTAGATGAAGCTTCATACCAAATATCAAAGACCTGGGCCTTGCGGTTTCAGAAAAGAAGATTTTTCAAGATTTTCCCTATAAAAGCCCATGTAAAACCAAAGGGCCCCTGTGTGGGGGCATTTTTAGCTCCAGCACTATAATTTGAACAATCTTGGTAGGGGTCCACTAGATGTCGCTTCATACCAAATATCAAAGACCTTGGCCTTGTGGTTTCAGAGAAGAAGATTTTTAAAGATTTTCCTTATATAAGCCCATGTAAAACCAAAGGGCCCCCGTGCGGGGGCATTTTTGGCACTAGCACTATAATTTGAACAATCTTGGTAGGGGTCCACTAGATGAAGCTTCATACCAAATATCAAAGACCTGGGCCTTGCGGTTTCAGAGAAGAAGATTTTTTAAGTTTTCGGTGAAAAAAATCTATTTTTGGCTACTGTGACCTATATGTGCAACGGACCGGAACCATTTGAACAACTTTGAAAGGGGACCACCTAAGGATCATTCCTGTGAAGTTTGGTCAAAATCCGATCAGTGGTTTAGGAGGAGATGTTGTTTGAAGAAAAGTTTACGGACGCACTCACGCACGCACGCACGCACGCACGGACGCATGACGGACGACGGACAAAAAGTGATCCCAAAAGCTCACTTTGTCACTACGTGACAGGTGAGCTAAAAAAAAAACAAGAGGCCCATGGGCCACTATGCTCACCAGAGCTCAGGTGGGCACTGCCCAATGATAGCCATGTATTTTAACATGATGTGATTTTAATCTACCAATTATAAAGTCTCCCAAATGAACCCCTATATCCAAATGAGCATCCATCTGGACTCAGTATCTAAAACATTAGGCCTTTTATTAAGTAGAGGGTGTAGGGCAGGGACCCAATGGAGCTCTGGCTGGAATCACTAAACGCGTATTATCATAAGGAATAAGAATATATATGGTGTAGCAGTGGGGATCTGTATACCGGAGTTATAAGGCTTCTTAAGCGGTGGAGGTGTTTCCAAGATATTGGGTCTTTAATGAAATGAAGGGGTGGGGCACGACTCCGGCACATCCTGGGGGACCCCCAGGTTAGTGTCAATGAATGCGTCATATCATAAGAAACAAAAATATATAAGGTTTTGGGGCAGGGATCTGAATGGTTTCTGATATAGATGGCCTTTCGTGAAGTGGAGGGGTGGGGCAAGGCCCCGGTGCAACCAGGAAGACCTCCAAATTGGTGTCAATGAATGAGTCTCTTCATAAGGAACAAGAATATATAGGGTTTAGGTGTGGGGATCTGTAAGGTTTCCAAAATATTGGGCCTTTAATGAAATGGAGGGGGTGAGGCATGACCCCCGCACAACCCGGGGACCCCCAGGTTGGTGTCACTGAAAGCGTCTTATCATAAGGAACAAGAATATATATGGTTTTGGGGTGGGGATCTAAATGGTTTCTGAGATATATGGCCTTTTGTGAAGAAGAAGTGGTGGTTCAAGGCCCAGGCACACCCCGGGAGACCCCCAAGTTGGTGTCAGTGAATGTATAGTTTCATAAGGAACAAGAATATATATGGTTTAGGGGTGGGGATCTGTAAGGTTTCCAAGATATTGAGCCTTTTATGGAATGGAGGGGGTGGGGCATGACCCTGGTACGTACCGGGGGACTCCCAGGTTGGGGTCACTGAATGCATCTTATCATTAGGAACAAGAATATATATGGTTTAGGGGTGGGGATCTGTAAGGTTTCCAAGATATTGGGCCTTTTATGGAATGGAGGGGGTGGGGCATGACCCCAGCACATACCGGCGGACCCCCAGGTTGGTGTCACTGAATGCATCTTATCATAAGGAACAAGAATATGTATGGTTTTGGGGTGGGGATCTGGATGGTTTCTGAGTTATATGGCCTTTTATGAAGTGGAGGGGGTAGGGCATGGTCCCGGCTTAACCTGGAGGACCCCCATGTTGGCATTAAAGCATATGGCTGAGAGACATTTACAAAAGGAACATTTCTATAAAAGTTTTGTCAAAATATCTGCAATGACTTGGCAGTAAATGCCAGTAAATGCCATTTTTCAGTTTTCCCCATTATAAGTCTATGGAAAATCTAAGCTGCCATAGCAACCAAACTGAAGAGTCAAATTTTATAAAAAAAATACAAAATCTGTAAAGGCAAATATGGTGAATATTTCCAAAAACTCTCAGCCTTATAGAGCATTCGGTTTCTGAGGAGATGATTTTTGAAGTATTTTTTTTCTATTTTTTTTATTTTGGTTTCCATGGCAACCAATACAAATGAGCAGTAGGCCTAAAATCATACGGCAGATAGTAGATTGCCTAAGGAACATTTTTATGTAAGTTTTGTCAAAATATCTGCAGAGGCTTGGCAGTAAATGCCATTTTTCAATTTTTCCCATTATAAGTCTATGGAAACTACAAGTTGCCATAGCAACCAAACTAATGAGACGATTTTGATAAAAAACACAAACTTTCAATCCCCCATCCCAAGGATGCTACAGATAAAATTTGAGCCCAATCGGCCCAGTGGCTTCAGAGGAGATGTCCTTTGAAAATGTTGACGTCATAGGACAGACGACGACGACGACTACGACGGACAACTGCCTATCCTATAAGCTCCCCCGGAGCCTTCGGCTCTGATGAGCTAAAAAAAACACTGAGTGATTAAATACTGAACACATCTCTAACAATTGACCTTAAGTTACTAAAGGACAAATCTGTATTAATGCTGTTGTTCATGTAACTAATGGTTATAAATAGAAAATAGTCAGACTACTTTTATCGATGGTACCTGTTATGTCGGGCCCCGCCCATCAGGTTGAAGATATAGATAGGCTGCACGATGCTTCCACGCAGAGCTTAAACCGACCCGCACACAAGTACTGGTAAAGCGCTTAGAGGATCTAAGCCTGCCCACGCAAAGTGGTGCGAGTCGGCCCGTCCATGCTTATAAACCCTATTGGTTTCATTGAGCAGCAGGGCTTGAGATGTCATTTCATCTCAATGTCGGGTAAAGTCCCACAAAATTGGAAGCAACATCTCCAAAATGACCTTTACATTGTTTACCGGGACGTTAAACCTTATATCAAACAAACAAAAAACCTGTTATGTCAGAGAGTTGTGTTAGAGAGCTATCTATGGAATCTGGTTGGGTTTGCCAAACACTGAATACACAGATCAGGTGTCGGGGAATGCGGTTTCCGCTCAGCCGGCTGCTCAGGACCACACTATTTGTTTAAAGAATCTGGTTAGCAATTAAAACCTCCCAGTGAAAGTATATCAGCTAAAATCAGTCCAATATTTTAACTCACAGCAGGTTTATCTGTATGTTCCGCTGGAACTCAATGAGATAGCAGCCTTTGACATCATACATGTTAACTTCTATGCAAGCATGTATATTAGTTCATTGTTTAACCTACCATTTATGCCATATTTTTGTGTTTAACCCATGTCTTGCTGAACCAGGATATACTCCGCCTTTCTAAACAGTGTGGATCCAGATAGAAGCCATCTGCTAAGGATCTACACTGTGTGTGATTCTGTTTGACAGTTTGAATGAATACATTAAATATCAAGTACATGAATGCATTAATGCATCACAATAACAAATCAGAAGCAAAGGCAGTGATCTGTAGAATGAACACCCTTTTAAACCCCACTTTACATAGGTAAAAGTCGGAAGAGTAGGTGATGTCATTATTTTAATTTATTAGCAACATCTTTTTATTGGAATAGTTCTTTATTTTCTTATTGTGATTTTTTTCCTGTGACCTTTTTCTGTGACTATTTCCGTGACTTTTTTCTGCGCGCCGAAAGTACAGAGAGACAAAGTGAACATAATATATAATCTTGACTTGCGAAGATGAGTAAATTCTTACTTTATTCCCTGATCAAATCCATTTTTAATGGCAGATTCAATCTGTCATTTCTAGCTATCCTGCGTGTTGTAAAGTAGTTCCGGCTTTCTTACGACTTTCTTCCGGCTTTGACCGCCAAAGAAATATGAGTCCGCACAAACTGTAGTCCGGTTTGGCGCAGTTATCAAAATTGTACATCCTTTAATCGCAATACAAACTTTTGAAGCAAACGACTTGATGATTTTATCTTACCTTCAAGAGAATAGATTCAGCATTTCATATGAATCAGCTGCATCATGCGAGACTGTATACCCAGATCAAAGGGGCGTCTGCTTGGACGTCTGCTCAGGTTTTACACTGTTTTCTAACAGTGCTTTCAATATTTAATCCTTATAGACCAGCCGGTCAGCTGCAGACCAGAGTATTAATGGATTTTCCGACATTCGAGGTCAAATCTAGGTCAGTAACAACTAGGTGTATATCAGACTTTGCGAGAAAGGCTGTCCCTTTCAACCCTGGAATATGGTACAGATACCTATGCAAACAGTGTAGGTCCTGTGATATAATTATAGGTGCCATATTTAGCAGAATGGATGAGCCCAACTTCAGTGATGGAAGAGTACACTCCAGAAACTCAAGGCAGTGAATAAATCAAAGTACGTACACCAATCATGCCGATTGTCTCTAAATGCAGGCTGGTCATGAACGAGGACTTGGACTGATCCGTTTAAACTTAAGATGTTAGGAACTGATGCAAAAATGTAGAACAAGATCAGCACCGTGTTCTGTGGCATTTGATCTTAGTCTTCATTGTTTGCCAGATCGAACATTTGATTCAAGTGCAGTGTACCCAACACTGACAAACGACCCGGCTATGTTTGGGTTGTTTGTTTGGCATTCGACCCAAAGTTACTAATAAGAAAAGCGATTCAGAGCTAACGTCTACTGACTATCTCGGAATAACCTTTTTCTTGCAGAAAACAGCCGCAGTGAGATCAGGGTATTCCATAAGACTGAAGAGGGTCATCCTGAAATTGTAGGGTGAGCTTGGCAAACAGTGTAGACCAAGTTCAAACGCTGCAGAATGCGCTTCTTATCAAAATCTTCACTATTTGTTTGGAATTGCAGAGTTAAATTAAACAGTTTAAATCTCAGCCCAGGACTTTTACCCCAACCTGAATCCCACCAACACTTTCGGTGCTATGATTCTGAAACCAAACGATTGCATGATTACAATACGCTTATGCGCCATGCCCTTAAGCTAAAAAGGTTAAATAAATCAACCGTGACGTATGGTTACCAGCCTGGCCACGATCCTGTGTTTTGTTTTGTTTGATTTGAGGTTTAACGTCCCCGTCAACACTGTATAGGTCATTTTGGAGACGTTGCTTCCAATTTTAGGGACTTTTACCCGACACTGAGATGAAATGACATCTCAAGCCCTGCCCCCAATGAAACCAATAGGGTTTATATGCATGGAGGCTTTGCACCGCTTTGCCTGGGCAGGCTTAGATCGTCTAAGCAGATTACCAGTACTCGTGTGCGGGTCGGTTTCAGCTCTGCGTGGAAGCATCATGCAGCCCATCTATTTCTTTAAGCCCCGATGAGCGGGGGCCAACGATCCTGTGTATCACCTTCACACCAGCGCTGATAGAAACCACATGTTCAGGATCAAACTTTTGATGTGTGATGTAAGGTCGTGCCTAGAAAAGAAATTGTATTTTGTTCTCAAAAAGCATCACGTGAGAATGTATTGCAACATTTTTCATTAAACCCTGGACAGTTAGAGTGAGTGAGTGAGTGTTTGTGTTTTACGTCCCACCAACAGCTAAGGTCATATGGAGACGATACCTCGGTTTAAAGACTCATACGAAAGCCTGGAGAAGTTCGGGTTCGATCTTGCGATCCCTGGTTTACAAGGCGAGTAGCATAACCACTACATCACGGAGGCTTCTAATGGACAGTTAGATGCTGGACGTAAAGCGGATGGCGTTGACTCTGATTTTGGGCGCCACATGTGTGTTATCTAAATGCCTGTTGGAGTGACATCTTACTATCAACAGACGCTAAACGTCGACGTAGCGGAAGACCGACGTCATCCGACAGACACATATGCGAAGCAGATTTCCGCCGGCATATGCTACACTGTAGATAAACAAAGGGTTTCAACTACCGACTAATAAGCACTGACACTGAACGTCGCCCTTATGCGATGCACTTTTGAGAGCTAGACGTCCCTGTCGTGACCAAAATTAATATGTCGACACAGTACGGAACACTTACGCTGGTGCCTGAAATACGTACATGTATATTGGCGTCTAAGCGACTCGCGTGATATGCGTTTCAGTGACACATCGCACTTCAGCGTGAATCACGCCGATTGTCGTTTCGGGATGTTTCGACATATGTGTAAGGTATGCCAAGGCGACGCGTGCGTAATAGAGCATGATATATCGGATGGAATAAGCGAAATTGTATGTCGAGCTATTGCATGTAGCTAGCGACATTAAGAACATTTAAGATCATGGCTGAGACGTTAACTGAACAGCGAGACGTTACATCAATCAAATGCGTCGGCCTCGCGTGGCTCCATTTATTTGTTTAAGCTCAAAATCCAGGATATCTAATCCAGCAGGATTGCGGGCGGGATTATAGTGCTGTTCTTATTCAAAAATGTCTTCAAGCCAATGGAATTCATGTACTGGACTGACCAGCCCTTCTCCTCCGATCTCTTTCCCATAGAGTATCTTTTTGGGGGAGGTATCCACAACCGACCAGACAAAAATGTTACTTATTGACAGTAGCATTGTTAAAACTTGAATTTTAATGTTTGGTTTTGAAAATGTAAATAGTTTCTTTCCAAAATTTGAAACATCGAATGGCATTTCATAATACCATCGGTGTATAGACATCTGCAAACATATCATACAATGGAATTTGCAGAACTACTTTTCTTAATTTTAAGATCTTTTAGAAAGGTTGTCTGTAAGTTTTCACAGTGTGTTGATTTTGTCATAGAATCTGTCATTTCAGTGCCTTTGGCGCTTTGATTAACATACTAACCTCCTGTGATGCCCACTGGAATCCGCTCTATCAGCTTGTTAGTGCAGAGCAATTAGGGCTGAAACACTGCATCTCCTTTGTGTTGCCCACATCAAATTGGTATTCTTCTACAAGAGTTTGGCATCTTGGACCATTGTTACTTTACCCTTGAAGAAAAATATTAAACAGATTAAATCTCTTGCTTTCTCCTAGAGTTCTTGCAAACTTGTGTATTTCCTAGTCTATTATTCAATTTTAAGTGTATAAGGTACTGATGCAATTTTCCAGGTAACAAATTTATGAAAACTGGTAAGTAACATGAAAATAAAACAATGTTCAGTACTTTCTCTTAACTTTGTCCTTTGGCAAAGAAAAACTTTTTATTGTTATTCAGTTACTTAATACTTCATACATAATGTCCAAAAATCGAATGAGGATAAGTTTGTTATTAGTAAGTAAAGTTATGATGTCATCAATTTCTATTAAAACTAGAATGGTTGTCTGGGGACAACTTGTCAAGCCCACTGTTTGCTTAAATGACCTATAGGCATGTGAAGAACTGATTCACTCAATTATTATACAAACACCACTCAAACAAAACCATGCGTAGACAGCAATTTCTTTTTTGTAATATTTATGAACCAAAAATTTCAATTAACAATATTTACTCTTGAGTCAATGATCATTTTATTGTCTGACCTTCAAGTGTGAACTTGACTCCAACTTACCTTCAGGAGCATATGTTTCAAATGAACAACCGTGCCAAATTGTTTTTAAATCCATGCATAAATGTAGAAGTTATGGCTCGACAAGCTCAATTTACGACCATTTTATCAGTTGACCTTCAGGTGACCTTGACCTATAACCTACATGAACAAATGTTTCTAAAAAGTAAACAACTGTGCCAGATTATTTTGAAATCCATGCATAAATGTAGAGGTTCTGGCCTGGTCAAGCTAAATTTTAAATGAAAATTTTATCAGCTGACCTTCAGTGTGACCTTGGCCTTCATCAACCCTGAAGAAATGTTTCAAATGAACATGTGTGCCAAATTATTTTTAAATCCAAGCATAAATGTAGAAGTTATGGCCTAGACAAGCTCAACTAATTACCATTATATAATCTGACTCATAACTGTGACCTTGACCTTCAGCCTACCTGATTAAATGTTTTAAATGGCACTGCTACTTCTCAAGGAGAACAACTGTGCCAAATTATTTTGAATTCCATACACAAATGTAGATGTTATGGCCGGGACAAACTCTAAATAATATTTCATTATTCATATTAAACAATCATTTTATTATTTGACCTTCAACTGTGGCCTTAACCTTCAACCTGCTGATTAAATGTTTCAAACGGCTCTGCTACTCCTCAAGGAGAACAACTGTGACAAATAATTTGGAAATCCATGCATGAATGTACAACTTATGGCCTGGACATGCTCAAATTATTATTTATTTTACCATTTTAACAGCCATTTCATCATTTGAACTTCAAATGTGACCTTGAGGTTCAACCTACACGTACCTGAACAAATGTTTCAAATGGCACTGCTCTGAGTGAGTCAGACTGTCCAGTGCATATAGGCCTTCTGGTTTCATTGAGCAGAAGGGCTCGAGATGTCATTTCATCTCAATGTTGGAAAAAAGTCCCAACATCTCCAAAATGACCTAAAGACAAAAGTGTTAATGGGGATGTTAAAACTCAATTCAAACAAACAAACAAACATATGGCACTGTTACACCTCAAGGAGAACAACTGCTCCAAATTATTTTGAAATCCATTCATGAATGCAGAAGCTATTGTCCGCAAGCTCCATTTATGACCATTTATCCTTTGACCTTCAAGTTAAGACCTTGACCTACAACCTACCTAAATAAATGTTTCAAATGGCACTTCTACTCATCGAGGAGAACAAAACCCAAACTATAACTGACTATAGTGCTTTTTTATGATCAAGAATATGATATACGAGAAGCACTTTTTTATGATCAAGAATATGATATGAAAAATAATCAACCATACTTACATCAAATAGCAACAGTGATAATGAAGGAACAGCAGCAAACTGTATAAGGAGTTGCATTGACAATACACACTTTAATAAATATTGCAAATATTGCCAAGAGTTCTATATAAAGTGACACAAATTATTATGACATCTCGCCTCATAACTTGCTTTACATTTGTGTAAAGGTTTGTGAAAATATCGGAAACGGTTTCTTAGTTATGGAGTGGAAACAAATTATTACTGTACTGAGTTTATTCCAAGTTCAAAGGGCAATAACTCCAAAAGTAAGCAAACCAGAGTAACGGTTCTTCTGCTCTGCACCTCGACTCATCGTTCTTTACATTTGCTTTACAGACGCGTGAAAATATCTGAAATATTTTCAGAGTTATGGAACGGACACAAATTTTAATATTACTGTACTGGGTTTATTCGGAGTGCCATTTTTCAATGTTCAAAGGGCAATAATTCCTAAAGTAGGCAATCCAGAGTTATGGTTCATGCACTATGCAAATCATCTCATAGTGCTTTACATTTGTGTGAAGTTTCATGAAAATACCTCAAAAGGTTTTTGATGACAAGGTTAAAATTGCCATTTTTCAATGTTCAAAGGGCAATAACTCCAAAAGTTATGGTTCATGCGCTCTGCACGTTGTCTCAAAGTGCTTTACATTTGTGTGAAGTTTCATGAAAATACCTCAAACGGTTTTTGAGTTATCATGAATAACAGCATTACAGTTTGCATTTTTCAATGTTCAAAGGACAATAACTCCAAAAGTAGGCAATCCGGAGTTATGCATCCAAAGGATAACCCTTTTATAGAACATATTATGGTTTTACACTCTGCACATCGTCTTATAGCGCTTTACATTTGTGTGAAGTTTCATGAAAATACCTCGAACGGTTTTTGATGACATGGTTAAAATTGCCATTTTTCACTGTTCAAAGGGCAATAACTCCAAAAGTAGGCTATCCAGAGTTATGTTTCATGCACTCTGCACATCGTCTCATAGTGCTTTACATTAGTGTGAAGTTTCATGAAAATACCTCAAATGGTTTTTGAGTTATGATGAATAACGGAATTACTGAATCAAAGAAGGACAAGGCAAATCCAATATAGCCCCCACTTTTTTAAAGCAGGGCTATAATTATTTTGAAATCCATACATTATGTAGAAAATCCAGACAGACACACAATTCATGCACAATGCACACATGCACATACACCAAACTCAAACTGTAAAAACTATGTCTTGCTCATCACAAGCAGGCTCGACAAAAGTGTGAACTTTTATGGCAATAAAATCTTACTACAAATAGTCATATATGACAACTGCATATTTCTCTTGAAGTCACTTCATTTGAAATTTATGAAACTTTCCAAAGGTTTTGTCTCTTAAATTTCGTATGAAATGCCCACTCATGTAAGATCCTTCTTTTTTTCAGAACAGAAGTACAGGTACATAAACACCGTTCAAGCACATCAGAGTTGTGCATGGCATTAGGGTCTGTACCAATTGTCAGTCAGCGATCAGTTGAATTACCTATTGTGTTTAAATACTGGAACACTATAATCCATTATTTTTTATTTGGAATAAATTGAAAATTAAGGGTTCTAGGTGTCCCAATGGTATGTTATGCTACAGTACCTCTTCTATTTCCGTTGAAAGGCCAGCAAGCAACGGTTCAACTGTCATCTGCAGTCAGCAATGCTTCTTGTCTGACTTGGCAACACAGATTCTGTCAGAAGTCTCACTAACTGTCTCTAGGTAGCTCATAACTGGTCCAGAGTTCTAAAATAATTCAATACATGTATACAGTGTTATGCACATAGCGATACTTTGCATTTCTAGCAACTATGATCTGCTATGATCTAACATACTAAACTGATGGTTCTAGAGCAGAAAATAATTGCAACACCTACAGGGTTTTCATTAAGAGGCGGTAGGATGCCAAAATGACCGCCTCAATTTATTTTCTGGTCATGTCAAATGTTTTGTTTTGTTTTTTTAATTTAAGTCTTAAGAAATTTTAGAAATTTGCCGCCTCAAACTGGTGAATGGCCTCTTAAGAAAAATCTGATGGAAAACCGTGCACACAGGCTCACCAGAGTCCAGTTCCAAATTACCACCGCTTGTTTTTTGGACTGGCATGGTGATTCATGCATGTTAGATTTAAAGTTACCCAATTTGTTGACATTTTCATACAAACCATGAACTATCAATTTCACAAACCATGAATGCTAGTTGCTACAAATCAAATTTGAGCCCAACTAGGCCAGTGGCTTTAATTTAAGTTTGAAGGAGGTGTTATTTGAAATATTTCATAGACAACAAACAATGATGGACAACTGAGTCTCGTATAAGCTTTCCTAAAGCCTTTGGCTCTGGTGAGTAAGAAGCATAAAAACTGTACGATGAACAATTTTTTTAACCCATTTTGGGGGGGCAACCCCTAAATGGGTACCTCGGCAAACAGTGCAGGCCCAGATCAGATGCCGCAGAACACGGCCGCAGAACACGGCATCTGATCAGCGCCTCAATATTAGCTAACAGAATTTTTCATAGAAAATAGAATAAGGCAAAAATAGAAAATGTGTCAATACGACACAGATGCCCCTCCCTAGGGGCCCGCTTCAACCTGAAAAAATCATGTTGCGATAACAGCTGTCATTGGACAGCATAACTCATCTGGAAATGTGTGCTTTAGGTCATTGGCATAGGTGGGCAGGTATTGCCGATTCAGCCTTTGAAAAATATTCATGAGCAATTAAAACTTTAACATAAAAAAATTTCTAAGTCCGTGACCTTGACCTTCAAGTCATGGGGCAAGGGCAGGGTAATGGCTGAAAGACACTTTTAACCTGTATCTACCATCATTCCAAATATGAAGCAAATCCATTATATGGTTGGAAAAGAATGAGCTCTAAAAATCTTTAACATCAAAAATTTTTGAGTCTGTGACCTTGACCTTGATATCAGGGGGCTGTCGTATGGCTGAATAAAACTTTGGACCAGTAACTATCACCATACCAAATATGAAGCAAATCCATTTAATATGGTTTGGAAAATATGAGCTCTTAACGTACTTAAAATTTAACAAGAAATTCAGTGAAACCGAAGGATGCTTCCCGAAGATGTGCAGTAGGATGTGTGTGTGTGTGAATTCGGGTTTAACGTCGCTTTCAACAATTTTTCAGTCATATCACGACGGTGTCTGGTTGCGACAGGGAGCTCAATGCTCACTTTTATAGTGCTGCCTCACTGAAGTATCATGTCCTAGACACATTACATGATACCACACCCAGTCACATTATCCTGACACTGGGTCTACCAGACTACCAGTCCTAGCTCTACCCCGTAAAACTGAGTGCCAAGCGAGGAGCAGCTAGTACCATTCTTAACAACTTTGGTATGTCGCGGCCCGGGATTGAACCCGTGACCTCCCCTTCCCCGGAGCAGACACTCTACCAACTGAGCTATCGGGGCCGGTATCTTTCATTGTATAAAGTTTCACTTACTTCCTTTCTGTATGCTCCGGGCAAGCTTTTAATTAGGGAAGTAACACCATAAATACTGGTGACCGGGTTATGGTTCTTGTATTCTCTGATTCCCCTCATCGCCCTCTATCAGTATATCAAGTTTCACTTAAATACCTTTAATACTTTAAGAGATAAAGAGTATTACGGACGGACGGGCGGTCGGACAGACAGACAAAGCATAAAAATTTCTATGTCTATGACCTTGACCTTGAGGTCATGTGCATAAATTGTAGGTAGGGTATTGCTGTATGTCATGTTGGACCTGTATCTATTATAATACCAAGTATAAACCCAATCCATCATATGAACTCTTAAAAAAATAATGTTAAAGATTTCTAAGTCTGTGACCTTGACCTTGAAGTCATAGGCATGGGTGGGAGTATTACTGACTAAAATTTCGGACCTGTATCTATTAGCAAACCAAATATGAACCAAATGAATCATAAAAGTTTGCCGGCCTCAGTGGCTCAGTCAGATGCGCGTCTTACTGGTGATCAGATGGACGCAGGTTAGACTCCCGCAGGGGTCGGCAACATTCTTTCGTGGAGATTGATCATGAAATCTTTTCTACGGTCATTCTCTCCCTTCCGCTGATTCAAGAAAGGCAGTTGTCAGTTTCTGGCGAAAGAATGTGCACTGTACTGGTTAACCGCTTACGTATAAGCCTGCTCAGGAAAGTGTTGATAGGTAAACTGACCGGCTCAAAAATGACATAAATAGTTTTGACTGGGCCGTTAAACTCCAATACAAACAAACAAAACATCATAAAAGATTAGGTTCTCCCTGGTACAAATACCTTTACCCGAGTCTAAACATAAAAAAAAATTCAAAGTCTGTGACCTTGACCTTGAGGTCATGGGTTTGGGTGGGGGTTATTGCTGAATAAAACATTGGACCTATAATCTATCATCATATCAAATATGAACCAAATTCATCACATGGTGTGGAAAATATGAGCTCAAGTTTTACCTAGTACAAATACCTTAACCTGTGTCTTAAACATTTAAAATTTCTAAGTCTGTGACCTTGACATTGAGGTCATGTGTATGGCTGGAGGTACATCTAGTGCTGAATAAAACGTTGGACCTATATCTATCATCATACTAAATATGAACCAAGTCCATCGCATGGTTTGGAAAATATGTCTTCAAAATTCAGGCTCTACCTGGTACAAAAACCTTAACCTGAGTCTAACAAGAGTACGTACGTACACACTTTCATACAGAAGGACGTATATTCGGACGCACGCATGCATGTACCCATGAACCCACGTACGGAAAACCGAAAAACTACATGTAATGATGTATATGCCCCCAACATCATCCGATGCAGGGAGCATAAAAAACTATATATGCACCCGGTATCTTCTGATGTTGGGGCATAAAAACAGGCATATCACCCAGTATATGACAAGTAGACTTGTCCCAGATATAGCAATCAAAGAGTCCATTAGTAAACAATGGGATATAGTCTTAGCCTAGTGAGCTCTGACTCTTAATCATTAGGTCTTTCACTGTTGTGGTTCTAGCCTCACTTGAGTCATATGTGAGACACAAATTTAGGTTCTGCATCAGGTCAGGTGGTTTTTCTTTGGATCCTCCGGTTGTTGCCCACTCTGTGGCCTAGTGGATAAGAATGCTGACTCTTAATCATTAGTTTAGTCTCACCGAGCCTGGCTCGGGTCACAGACGAGATGCCAAGTTCTGCAATGGAATGTCAGGTGGATTTTCTCTGGGTTGTCCTGTTTTCGCCCAACTCTGATTAACGATTGGCTTCATATAAGTAGTGAAATAATCTTAAGAGGGCTGTAAAACCAAAGCCAAAAAAAAGGTTTAGCCTTATAGAGCAATATGATTTCTAAAGAGATTATTTAAGTATATTTTCCATTTATTTTTGTGGCAATATTCGCCCATTCTCCATCTTATCACATGGGAAAAGTTTTAACAGGAATCCTAAATAGCTCTGTTAAGTAGAGGAACGATAGAGTGAAAGTGGACAAAATACTTTCCACTTTAGCTATTCTGTTATACAAATCTCTAGACATTTGGTGTTTGATAGTGTAGGCTCTGATGAAACAGGATGAAAGCAAGGGGTTTGTTTGTTTGTAGTGGAGTTTAACGGCCCAGTCAACACTATTTAGGTCATTTTTGAGCCGGTCAGTTTACCTATCCACACTTTCCTGGGCAGGCTTATACGTAAGCTGTTAACCAGTACAGTGCACATTCTTTCGCCAGAAACTGACAACTGCTCTTCTTGAATCAGCGGAAGGGAGAGAATGACCGTAGAAAAGATTTCATGATCAATCTCCACGAAAGAATGTTGCCGACCCCGGCGTGAGTCGAACCCGTGTCCTCCTGATCACCAGTCAGACGCGCATCCGACTGAGCCAACAAGGCCGGCAAAGCATGGGTTGTTTAAAGCTTAGTTATGATCTGGGTCCTTCCCTCTGGGCTTTGTCTGAGGTAGGTGGGTGCAGTTACATGTAGGAGCAGACCAAAAGAGATAAAATCTAAAAAAAAGAACCATCCCGGAAACAATCAACAATGTGTATAGTATTTCATTCAATCCCTATTTCCAAAACTAGATTGGTTGCCCAGGGACAACTTGTCAAGCCCGCTGTCTGCTTTAGAACCTATAGACATGTGAAGAACTGATTCACTCATTTATTAGACAGAAGAGGAGCCCCGGTTACTCAGTGGGTTAAGCCCAGGCCTACTCATCTAATGGTCCAGAGTTTGATCCACACTCCAGGCAAAATCTTCTAAACTGTAAACGGAGTTCCACTGGACACAGCCTTTCACTATCAATCTCCCATCATCATGATATGACTGTTGAAAAGGACATAAAATCACGAGTCATCCATCCATCTATTATACAGAAGCCATGCAAACAACATCATGCTTACAGACAGCAAACTTTTTTAATATTTATGAGCCAAAAATTTCAATTTACACAAGCAAATGACCATTTTATTGCCTGACCTTCATGTGTGACCTTGACCTTCTACTTACCTGAACAAACGTTTAAAATAAACAATTTTGACAGATTATTTTGAAATCCATGCATTAAATTAATGTAGAAGTTCTGACCATTTGATCAACTGAATTTCAAGTGTGACCTTGACCATCAACATATATGTACTTGAACAAATTATACTTGTCAAGGAGAACAACTGTGCACAATTACATGTATTTTGAAATAAATCTATGAATAAATGTAGCTCAGTTATGGCCCGGACACAAGCTCAATTTATGACTATTTTATCATTTGACCTTCAAGTGTGACCTTGACATTCAACCTACCAAAACAGATGTTTCAAATGGCATTCTAATCCTCAAGGAAAGCAAATGCACCAAACTATTTTGAAATCCATGCATAAATGTAGAAGTTATGACCTGAAAACCTCAGTTCATGACCATTTCATCATTTGTGACCTTGACCTTCAACCTACATGTACCCGCTCAACTGTTTCAAATGGCACTGCCAGTATACTCCTCAAGGAAAACAACTGTGCCATTTTTTTAAATCCATGAATAAACAAGAGGCCCATGGGCCACTACGCTCACCAGAGCTCAGTGGAGGCACTGGCCTCTGGTAGTCATGTATTTTAACAAGAATATATATGGTTATGGGGTGGGGACCTATAAGGTTTCCGAGATATCAGGACTTTTATGAAGTGAAGGGGGTATGGCAAGGCCCAGACGCATCCCTTGGCCCCCAGGTTGTTGTCAATGAATGCGTCTTATCATAAGGAACAAGAATATATATGGTTTAGGGGTGGGGATCTGAATGGTTTCTGAGATATATGGCCTTTTATGAAGTCGAGGGGGTGGGGCAGGGCCACAGTTAAGGCTGGCACGATTAAGCAGATAATTTATTAATTGATCAATAAATTCCACAAGGATGATTATCAGTACTGATTTGTTTGTAATCTATTATTTGATAAGTACAATTTACTACTCAAAGCTGTGCCTAAAATCGCTGGATCAGTGGCAAACAGTGCAGGCCCTGATGAGACGCCGCATTTTGCGGCGTCTCATCTGGGTCTACACTGTTTGTCCAGGCCTGTCTGTTCAAATATATTCTTATGGTAAAATACAACATATGCTGAGAGTCGTGCTCAGACAAAGCCAGACAGGTAAAATTATGATCAAATCTTCAGTGAAAACTAATCGATTATCGATCACAATGTAAGGACTGATAATCAATTGTCTTTTCAGCTCCGATTAGCCAGCCATAGCCACAGTGCAACCCAGGGGAACCCCAGCTTGGTGTCACTAAATGTGTCTTATCATAAGGAACAAGAATATATATTTTACGTACTCCTCTGACATTAGTGTCAAAACTGAGTACTGTCCCTTGTCCGAGGCTCATGACCAGCTTTCTCGGCAGGGCCTAAACTGCTTTTATCAATACGAGGGACTACCGCATGACGTATAGCATGTACTGCTCACCAAAGTGATATAAGCATTGCATGCACAAGCAGGGAACCAGTCCATTTAAGTACATATCTATTTTTAGCTTATTTGGATGCCCAAATATGTATGTATGCAGAAATCTTTTAAGATCGCTAGACCATTACTTTCATAATCAATTTTTAAAAACTCATAAGCTGTGCATGTAAGTGCTATTAAACTAGATACAAGAATACCAAGCTTGTCACGGCAAATAATGGGCTCTGATATACATGTGACTTCACACTTTGGTTATCTCGTACTATGGATAGCTCAGACTTTTTATCCGGTCCTGTAAGGTTCGAGATATCGAGCGTCGACTGTATACCTATATGTAAACACAGTGAGCTCCGGCCCCTGGGCCATTTTTGGCACTAGGGCTATAGTTTGAACAATCTTGGTAGAAGACTACTACAGGGATTTTGTTTGGGGCCGGACATCGGTCATAGTCCTTAAAAAAATTATGATTGTCAAAAAGATTTCAGGCCAGTCTGGACAAAATGTGCTGAAATGATTTTGGACTCTTCTTTATATCAATATTGTTTGTAAGAATCAATATTGTTAAACAAGAGGGCCATGATGGCCCTGGATCGCTCACCTGATCCATAGAGTAACAAGTGGGCCCTGGGGAGGGCCATTATTGACCCCAGGGTAATAATGTGCATAATGTTGAGGGAGGTCTAAAAAGGTGAAGATTGATACCAAATATCAACAAAGGCTATAATTTGAACAATCTTGGCAAAGGTCCACTAGATGAAGCTACACACCAAACATTAAAGAACCGGGCCTTGCAGTTTCAGAGAAGAAGATTTTCAAAGATAATCTCTATATAAACCTATGTAAAATGTAAAACCAAAGGGCCCGGGGGGTGTGTGGGGGGGGGATGGCATTTGTGGCCTCAGGGCTATCATTTAAACAATCTTGCTTGGGGCCCGCTAGATGAAGCTCCATACCAAATATCAAAGACATGGGCCTTGCAGTTTCAGAGAAGAAGATTTTTAAAGATTTCCCTATATAGTCTATGTAAAACCAAAGGGTCTCGGGCGGGGGCATTTTTGGACCATGAGCTATAATTTGAACACCAAATATCAAAGACCTAAGCCTTGTGGTTTCATAGAAGAAGATTTTGGAAGATTTTCCCTATATAAGTCTATGTAAAACCAAAGGGCCACGAGGCGGGGGCATTTTTGGTCTCAGGGCTATAATTGGAACAATCTTGGTAGAGAACCACTAGCTGAAGCTTCATACCAAATATCAAAGACCTAAGCCTTGTGGTTTCAGAGGAGAAGATTTTTCAAGATTTTCCCTATATAAGTCTATGCAAAACCACAGGGCCCCGGAGCGGGGACATTTATGGCCCTAGGGCTATAATTTGAACAATCTTGGTAGAGGTCCACTAGATGATGCTTCATACAAAATGGCAAAGACCTGGACCTTGCAGTTTCAGAGAAGAAGATTTTTAAAGATATTCCCTATATAAGCCCATGTAAAACCAAAGGGCCCCGGGGCGGGGGGATTTTTGGCCCTAGCACTATAATTTGAACAATCTTGGTAGGGGTCCACTAGATAACGCTTCATACCAAATATCAAAGACCTGGGCCTTGTTGTTTCAGAGAAGAAGATTTTTTATGTTTTCGGTAAAAAAATCTATTTTTGGCTCCTGTGACCTATATACATGTGCAATGGACCGGAACCATTTGAACAAATTTGAAAGGGGACCACCTAAGGATCATTCCTGTGAGTGAGTGAGTATTTGAGTTTTACGTCCCACCAACAGCTAAGGTCATACGGAGACGGGACCTCGGTTTAAAGACTCATCCGAAAGTCTGGAGAAGCCCGGGATCGATCCTGCGATCCCTGGTTTACAAGGCGAGTAGCGTAACCACTACACCACGGAGGCTTCTATCATTCCTGTGAAGTTTGGTCCAAATCCAATCAGTGGTTTAGGAGGAGATGTCGTTTGAAGAAATTGTTTACGCACGGATGACAGACAAAAAGTGATCCTAATATAAAACACAAGAGGGCCATGATGGCCCTGGATCGCTCATCTGATCCATAGTGTAACAAGTTGGCCCCAGAGGGGGCCATTATTGGCCCCAGGGCTTTAATGTGCATAATGTTGAGGGAGGTCTGAAAGGTGAAGCTTCATACCAAACATCAACAAAGGCTATAATTTGAACAATCTTGGCAAAGGTCCACTAGATGAAGCTACACATCAAATATCAAAGACCTGGGCCTTGCGGTTTGAGAGAAGAAGATTTTTTTTAAAGATATTCCCAACATAAGCCTATGCAAAACCAAATGGCCCCGGGGCTATATAAATCTATGTAAAACCAAAGGGCCCCGGGGTGGGGGCATTTGTGGCCCCAGGGCTATAATTTGAACAATCTTGGTAGAGGTCCATTAGATGAAGCTTCATACCAAATTTCAAAGTCCTTACCCTTGTGGTTTCAGAGAAGAAGATTTTTAAAGATTATCCCTATATAAGCCTATGTAAAACCAAAGGGCCACTTTTGGCCCCAGCACTATAATTTGAATCATCTTGGTAGGGGTCCTTTAGAAGAAGCTTCATACTAAATATAAAAGACCTAGGACTTGTGGTTTCAGAGAAGAAGATTTTTAAAGATTTTCGCTATATAAGTCTATGTAAAACCAAAAGGCCCTGGAGCAGGGGCATTTTTGGCCCAAGGGCTATAATTTGATAATTTGAACAATCTTGGTAGGGGTCCACTAGATGAAGCTTCATACCAAATATCAAAGTCCTGGGCCTTGGGGTTTCAGAAAAGAAGATTTTTAAAGATTTTCCCTATATAAGCCTATGTAAAACCAAAGGGCCCCGGGGCGGGGGCATTTTTTTCCCAAACACTATTATTTGAACAATCTTGGTAGGGGTCAACTAGATGAAGCTTCAAACCAAATATAAAAGTCCTGGGCCTTGCAGTTTCAGAGAAGAAGATTTTTAATGATTTTCCCTATATAAGCCTAGGTAAAACCAAAGGGCCCTGGGGCAGGGACATATTTGGCCTCAGCACTATAATTTGAATAATATTGTTAGAGGTCCTTTAGATGAAGCTTCATACCAAATATAAAAGACCTAGGCCTTGTGGTTTCAGAGAAGAAGATTTTTAAAGATTTTCCCTATATAAGTCTATGTAAAACCAAAGGGCCCCAGGGCGGGGACATTTTTGGCCCAAGGGCTACAATTTGAACAATCTTGGTAGAGGTCCATTAGATGAGGATCATTCTTAATATCAAAGTCCTGGGTCTTGCGGTTTCAGAGAAGAAGATTTTTAAAGATTCTGCTTATATAAGCCTATGTAAAACCAAAGGGCACCGGGGCGGGAGCATTTTTCGCCCCAGCACTATAATTTGAACAATCTTGGTAGGGGTCCACTAGATGAAGCGTCATACCAAATATCAAAGACCTGGGCCTTGTGGTTTCAGAGAAGAAGATTTTTAAAGATTTTCCCTATATAAGCCAATGTAAAACCAAAGGGCCCCATGGCGGGGGCATTTTTTGTCCCAGCACTATAATTTGAACAATCTTGGTAGGGGTCCACTAGATGAAACTTCATATCAAATATCAAAGTCCTGGGCCTTGTGGTTTCAGAGAAGAAGATTTTTAAAGATTTTCCCTATAGATATAAGCCAATGTAAAACCAAAGGGCCCAGTGGTGGGGGCATTTTTTGTCCCAGCACTATAATTTGAAAAATCTTGGTAGGGGTCCACTAGATGAAGCTTCATACCAAATATCAAAGTCCTGGGCCTTGTGGTTTCAGAGAAGAAGATTTTTAAAGATTTTCCCTATATAAGCCTGTGTAAAACCAAAGGGCCCCGGGGCGGGGGAATTTTTCGCCCCAGCACTATAATTTGAATAATCTTGGTAGGGGTCCACTAGATGAAGCTTCATACCAAATATCAAAGACCTGGGCCTTGTGGTTTCAGAGAAGAAGATTTTTAAAGATTTTCCCTATATTAGCCAATGTAAAACCAAAGGGCCCAGTGGTGGGGGCATTTTTTGTCCCAGCACTATAATTTGAAAAATCTTGGTAGGGGTCCACTAGATGAAGCTTCATACCAAATATCAAAGTCCTGGGCCTTGTGGTTTCAGAAAGGAAGATTTTTAAAGATTCTTCCCTATATAAGCCTAGATGTAAAACCAAAGGGTCCCGGGGCGGGGGCATTTTTCGACCCAGCACTATAATTTGAACAATCTTGGTAGGGGTCCACTAGATGAAGCTTCATACCAAATATCAAAGACCTGGGCCTTGTTGTTTCAGAGAAGAAGATTTTTTAAGTTTTTGGTGAAAAAATCTTTTTTTGGCTCCTGTGACCTAGATGTGCAACGGACCGGAACCATTTGAACAACTTTGAAAGGGGACCACCTAAGGATCATTCCTGTGAAGTTTGGTCAAAATCCGATCAGTGGTTTAGAAGGAGATGTCGTTTAAAGAAATTGTTTACGCACGGATGCACGCACGGACGCACGCACGACGGACGATGGACAAAAAGTGATCCCAAAAGCTCACCTCGTCACTACGTGACCGTGAGCTAAAAAGTGGTAACATTGACTATTTTAGTGTAAGAAAATTTCATCTTTTCAAACTTGTCCAAATGAAATTCAGTATGTCCGATAAATTTTGAGCTGTCTGGACAATTTGTCTGAACTGCATTTTGGGCCAGCAGAATCCCAGTAGATCATGACAAATATCAAAGACCTGGGCCTTCTGGTTTCAGACAAGATGATTTTTAAAGGTTTTCCCTATGTAACCCAAATATCGAATACCACTGGGCCATCTGGTTTCAGTCAAGAAGATCTTTTAGATTTATAAACATTTTGTCTATATTAGGCTATGTAAACCCATTGGGCCCCACTAGCGGTCCACTAGACATATATTTAAGCTTCACACCAAATATCAAAGACCTCCAGGGCCGTATTGTTTCAAACAAGAAGATATTTAAAGGTTTTCCCTTTATACTTCTATGTTAACGCAGTTGGCCCTGCCTCAGGCCATTTTTGGCCCCAGTGCTATAATTCGAACAATCTGGGTAGAGGTCCACTAGAAGAAGCTTCATGCCAAATATGAAATACCTCATCCTGGGCCTTCTGGTTTCATAAGAAGATCTTTTAAAGTTTTCTCTGATTTTCCCCTATTTGTGGTCATGGCAACCAGAATTCTGCATGGAATATTGAATACTTTGAACAAATTTGAGAGGATCACCCAAGGATTATTTCTGCAGAGTTTTGTCAAAATCTAGTTTAGGAGGCGATCATGTTGTTTAAAGAAATTGTGAATGGACGGACACTTGGATGGACGATCACAACGATGGGCAGTGACCAATCACAATAGCTCCCCCTCTTTGCAGTGGTTTGAGCCTTGCTCAGGTCACATGTGAGATGCTAAGTTCTGCAATGGAAGGTCAGAGGGTTTTTCTCCAGATACTCAAGTTTTCACCCAATTCTGATAGGGCTGCAACGATATAGTTACCTCACGATACAATACATATTGCGATATTTGTGTCACGATACCATACATATTGCGATACACTTTCCGGCATGAAAAAGAAACTTTAAGCAAAGAAATTCCTTAAAATCAGCTTTAAGCAATACTTATAAATTTAATTCTTTTGTAGAAATTAACTGTAATATACATGAACAATGGAAACAAGAGGGCCATGATGGCCCTGGATCGCTCACCTGATCCATAGAATAACAAATGGGCCCCAGGGCAGGGTCATTATTGACCCCAGGGCTATAATGTGCATAATGTTGAGGGAGGTCTAAAAAGGAGAAGCTTCATACCAAATATCAACAAAGACTATAATTAACAATCTTGGCAAAGGCCCTTTAGATGAAGCTATACACCAAATATCAAAGCCCTGGGCCTTGCGGTATTAGAGAAGATGATGTTTTTAAAGATATTCCCTACATAAGCCTATGTAAAACCAAATGGCCCCCGGGCTGGGCCATTTTAGGCCTTCATACACCAAATATCAAAGCCCTGGGCCTTGCGGTATTAGAGAAGATGATGTTTTTAAAGATATTCCCTACATAAGCCTATGTAAAACCAAATGGCCCCCGGGCTGGGCCATTTTAGGCCTCAGGGCTATAACTTGGACAATCTTCTGAGAAAAAGATTTTCAAAGATTATAAAAGTCTATGTAAAACCAAAGGGCCCTCGGGTGGGGGCATTTGTGGCCCAAGGGCTATAATTTGAACATCTTGGTAAAGGTCCACTAGATAAAGCTCCATACCAAATATCAAAGACATGGGCCTTGCAGTCTCAGAGAAGAAGATTTTTAAAGATTTCCCCTATATAAGTCTATGTAAAACCAAAGGGTCCCGAGGTGGGGGCATATTTGGTCTCAGGGTTTTAATTTGAACAATCTTGGTAAAGGTCAACTAGATGTAGCTTCACACCAAATATCAAAGACCTAGTAGGCCTTGTGGTTTCAGAGAAGATGATTTTTAAAGATTTCCTTTCATAAGTCTATGTAAAACCTAAGGGTCTCGGGGTGGGGCATTTGTGGCCCCAGGGCTATAATTTGAACAATCTTGATAGAGATCCACTAGATGAAATTTCACACCAAATATCAAAGACCTACGCCTTGTGGTTTTACAGAAGAAGATTTTTTTTAAGATTTTCACTATATAAGTCTATTTAAAACCAGGGGGCCAGAGGCGGGGACATATTTGGTCTCAGGGCTATAATTTGAACAATCTTGGTAAAGGTCGACTAGATGTAGCTTCACACCAAATATCAAAGACCTAGGCCTTGTGGTTTCAGAGAAGATGATTTTTAAAGATTTCCCTTTATAAGTCTATGTAAAAGCAAAGGGCCCCTGAGAGGGGGCATTTTTGGCACCAGCACTATAATTTGGACAATCTTGGTAGGGATCCACTAGATGAAGAGCCATACCAAATTTCAAAGACCTGGGCATTGCGGTTTCAGAGAAGAAGATTTTTAAATATTTTCCCAATATAAGTCTATGTAAAACCAAAGGGCCTGAGGCGAGGCATATTTGTTCTCAGGCTATAATTTGAACAATCTTGGTAAAGGTCCACTAGATGTAGCTTCACACCAAATATCAAAGACCTAGGCCTTGTGGTTTCAGAGAAGATGATTTTTAAAGATTTCCCTTTATAAGTCTATGTAAAACTAAAGGGCCCTTGAGCGGGGGCATTTTTGCCCCAGCACTACAATTTGAACAATCTTGGTAGGGGTCCACTAGATGAAGCTTCATACCAAATATCAAAGACGCCTTGTGGTTTCAGAAGAAGATTTTTTAAAGATTTTCCCTATATAAGCCGATGTAAAGCAAAAGGGTCCCGGGGCTGGGGCATTTTTGGCCCAGGACTATAATTTGAACAATCTTGGTAGGGGTCCACTAGATGAAGCTTCATACCAAATATCAAAGACCTGGGCCTTGCAGTTTCAGAGAAGAAGATTTTTAAAGGTTGTCCCTATATTATCCTTTGTAAAACCAAAGGGCCCGGGGGCTGGGGCATTTGTGGCCCCAGCACTATAATTTGAACAATCTTGGTAGGGGTCCACCAGATGCAGCTTCATACCAAATATCAAAGACCTGGGCCTTGCGGTTTCAGAGAAGAAGATTTTTAAAGATTTTCCCTATATAAGCCCATGTAAAAAACAAAGGGCCCTGGGGCAGGGGCATTTTTGGCCGCAGCACTATAATTTGAACAATCTTGGTAGGGGTCCACTAGATGAAGCTTCATACCAAATATCAAAGACCTGGGCCTTGTGGTTTCAGAGAAGAAAATTTTTTAAGTTTCCGGTGAAAAAAATCTATTTTTGGCTCCTGTGACCTAATGTAGATGTGAAATGGACAGGAACCATTTGAACAACTTTGAAAGGGGACAACCTAAGGATCATTCTTGTGAAATTTGGTCAAAATCTGATCAATGGTTTAGGAAGAGATGTCACTTGAAGAAGAAGTTTACGCACGCACGCAGGGACGGACACACGGACGGACGCACGACGGACGAAAAGTGATCCCAAAAGCTCACCCCGTCACTATGTGACAGGTGAGCTGATAAAAGTGAAAATAGAAACTTATTTTTAAGTCACAAATTTAAGCAAAACCAGCAAAAGTTTTCACCTCATCTCCATCAAATTACTATGTTTGCTGTATTGTAATCGTACTATCGTCAAACTGCTTCACGATATGCGTATCGTCAGCAGATATTGCAATATTTACCAAACAACTCAGTGAAAACTCTGATTAATGATCAGCTTGATATGAGTGAAACAATCTTGAAAGGACTGTAAAACCAAACAAAAAAAAAATAACATGTGAGTACCAAAAAAAACCCATTCGTTTAGGACTAAGCCTGTCCAGGCAAAGTGGTGCGAGTCAGACCCTCCAATGGGTAATTCCTTCTTGGTTTCATGATGCCACTGGGCTAGAGATGTAATTTCATCTCAGTGTCGGGTAAAAATCTCACAAAATTGGAAGTAACGTCTCCAAAATAACCGAAACAGTGTCAATGGGAAAGCTTAACATTTATTCAAACAAAACAAACATAGACAGATAGATGGCAGTGGCTAGCCGTCCGGTACTGGACGACCAGTCTTAGAATGAGTCTGCCCATCGAAGACTGGACGACCAGTCAAGGAGCCTGCTCTTCCGGTACCAGAGGGCTAGCCAACCCATGTAGGAATGGCTCGCCGTCCGGTAGTGAATTTATGTCTCTCATATTCCATAGGGTATGCAGTGAAATTGCATTCCAAATTATATTACCCCTTTATGATGTAATGAAAATATTTTCTAATTTACTCTAACTCTATTCTTATCACCTACCAGTTTGTGGACATTTTTTTTTTTTCACTTAATTTCTGTCAAGGACATAACTATAATTGACCCTGATGCAGTAGTTTGTTGTACAAAAGCTTTGTCCAGGCACGGTGTCACAGTTGAAATTATTATTATGGCGAGGTCTGCTGACAGCCGGCTGGCACCAGACTTTTAGGTCTAGTGCCAGCCGGCTGTCACCAGACCTAAAAGTCTGCTGACAGCCAGCAATAATATTTCTTCAATACTAACTACATTTTCATATTCTTATCTTCACCATATGTCTGGAATCTGGATCCAATTATAGAACTAGAAATGTATAAAGTTTGATTAAAATTCATCAATTGGACATGAGCTTGGGTGCAGAAAACCAATTTTTGGCTGAAAATCAAGTTTTCTGGAGCATAATTATGACCTTAAAAGTTAGGACAAGGTCACCAGTCTTATTAAATTTTTTGTTGCTGGTATATTGAAAAGTTGGACCACAATCCATTGATTTGTTCATGAGATAGGGTGCAGTCAAACCATTTTTTGTCCAAAGTTGACAGTTTTTAGGGGCCTGTGCCTTTTAAAACCAAAATATGACTGATTTACCCCTCCTAGTGAACCATGTAAGATTGGCCCCAAATCCACAATCCATCCATAGGTTCAGTGCCTAAATCAGGATATGCCAAGCCGCTGTCGCTGATGCAAACAGGATCTGCACCTAAAACAACATATCCTTCTCCCCTGTTATTTTTTTTTAGCTCACCAGAGCCGAAGCTTATGGGATAGGCAGTTGTCTGTCATCGTCTTATGTCAACACTTTTAAATGACAACTCCTCTGAAGCCACTGGGCCCATTCAGCCCAAACTTAATCTGTAGCATCCCCGGGCTGGGGATCGAAAGTTAGTGTTTTTTTTTTTATGAAAATGGGCTCATTAGTTTGGTTGCTGTGGCAACTTGGAGTTTCTATGGGGAAAATAGAAAAATGGCATTTACTGCCAAGCCTTTGACAAAAAATTTATAGCAATGTTCCTTCAGTAAATTTCTTTCAGCCATATATTTTTATGCCAACCTGGGGGTCCCCCAGGGTGTGCCGAGACCATGTCCCAGCCCCTCCATTACATAAAAGGCCATGTATCTTGGAAACCATTCAGATCCCAACCCCAAATCATATATATTCTTGTTCTTTGTGATAAGACACACTCAGTGACACCAACCTGGGGATCCCTGGTTGTGCTGGGGCCATGCCCCACCCCCTCCACTTAGTTAATCCAATATCTCAGAAACCGTTCAAATCTGCACCCCTAAACCATATATATTCTAGTTCCTTATAAGACACATTCAGTGATACCAACCTAGGGGTCTCCCAGGGTGTGCCTGAGTGCCATGTCCCGACCCTCCACTTCAAAAAAGGCGAAATATCTGAGAAACTGTTCAGATTACTCCATCCCTAAACCACATTAAATTTTTTCCTTATGATAAGACGCATTCAGTGATACCAACATGTGGGCCCAGGGGGTGTTCTGGGTCCGCCGGCCCACCCCTCCACTTCATAAAAAGCCATATATTTCAGAAACCACCAAGATCCCCGCCCCTAAACCGTATATTTTCTTATTCCTTATGGTAAGACTCATTCAGTCACACCAACCTGAGGGTCTCTTTGTGCTGCAGCAATGTGCTGGGGGCATGCCCTGCCCCTCCACTTCATTAAATGCCATATATCATAGAAGACAGTCAGATCCCAGACCCATAATCATATGCATTCTTATTCCTTATAATTAGACATATTAAATCACACCAACTTGTGGGGTCCTCTCCCCTCCATTTCACAAAAGGGCCTCATATCTCAAAAACTGTTCAAATCCCCACCCTTAAACCATATATATTCTTGGTCCTTATGATAAAACACATTCAGAGACAACACAATCTAGAGCTTTTCTGGTGTCCAGCGGGGCCATGCCCCTACCCCTCCGATGCCGAAAAGGCCTTGTATCTCAAGAATCTTACAGATCCCCACCCTTAATCCATATATATTCTTGTTCCTTTTGATATGGGATACCAACCATGGCTTCATTGGGTCCATGCCCCATCCCCGCCACTTCATAAAATAACAAATATTTCAGATACAGTGTCGACATGGGTGCTCCGGATTGTGGGGGTATGTTTGGGAGACTTTAAAATCGGTATATTAAAATCATATGTTAAAATATATTGCTGCCAGTGGACAGTGACCACCTGAGATCTGGTGAGCAAAGTGGCCTATGGACCTCTTGTTTTTGTTTTGGTTTATGGCCCTTTCAAGATTTTCACTTATTTTGAGCTGGTTGCTAATCAGAGGTGGGCAAAAACCAGAGTTCCCGGATAAAAACCACATTACCGTCCCTTGCAGAACCTCCTAATGATTAACAGTTGGTGCTTTTAACCACTAGGCCATGAAGTCTATTTGTTGGGGGACATAATTATGCTCATACTTGATAGTCATAACAAAGCATTGGTTCTACCTACACTGACATTATATTCTGGGATGTCTTAGAAGCTAGACTAATTATACCCCTGGCATATGAAGTATGCTATGGGGTATATAGTTTTAGCCTGTCATTCGACCATTTGTCTGTCCATCCGTCCATGTGTCAATCTGTCCGTCGCTCGGGTAACATTTTGGTTAAAGTTTTTGTTTTGTTTGAGTTCAATGAGTTGCGATTTTACATCCCCATCAACAGGGATTTTCCTAGTGCAACTTTGGGGCCGGTAATCGGCCCCTATTTTTCCCAATTTAGAGACAGATATTCCCAAATTTTATGACAACTTTCCCAATTTCTGATGTTGTGCTACATTTTGATAAAATAATTCATGAAAAATTGAACCAAAATTGACAAAGTTACAGCTGAATTAAATTCCCAACTATAAATATTAGCAAGCTGTTTTTCCCAAACCCAGTGGCCCCTGGACCCTGATTCTGAAGGGTAGGAAAATCCCTGATTAACAGTGATTATTAAGGTAATTTTGGAGACATTGCTTCCAATTTTGTGGGACTTTTACCCGACATTCAGAGATGAAATGATATCTCAAGCCCTACCACCCATAAAATCCGTTAAGGTTTAAGGAGCCGTCCGACTCGCATCACTTCCTGGGCAGACTTATATAGACCTAAGCTGTTTACCAGTATTCAAGTTCGATCAGTTTCAGCTTTGCGGGGAAGCACCGTGCAGCCCAATCTATTTCTCCAGGCCCTGATGGGGGGTGGTGGGGGGGTGCTTGGTTAAAGTTTTGCGTCAAAGTTTCTAAGAGATTTTATCTTCTGAACCCTTTGATAGATATAGTTGATACTTTAACTTACATTGCAGTTACATACTGGTCTCAAAATTTCTTTGATGCATGTCCCGCCCCCACAGTGACCTTGAGGTCAAGGTCACAGACTCAGAAATTTTACATTTGGTTAAAGTTTTAAGACAAAGTTTATAGATGTGTGTATGTGCTAAACGCTAAGACAAACTCATTTGATACTTGCATCAATGTTGCATACCACTCCAAAGATTTTGTGGTGTATGTCCCTCCCCCCACCCACAGTGACCTTGACCTCAAGGTAACAGAAATTTTACATTTGGTTAAAGTTATATGACAAAGTTTATACATGTAGATGCCTGTATTTTCTAAACTCTAAGACAAATTCAATTGATACTTGCATCGATGTTGCATACCAGTCCAAAGATTTCATTGATGTATACCCCACCCTGCTGCTTCAGTAACATGGATGCCCCCCACCCTTCAGTAACTTTGATGCCCTCACTCCATTGGTCCATTTAGAAATTTTATGTTTGGTTTAGCTTTTACAAGCACATTTGTAGATTCTTATAGCTTCTTGACTTCTTTATTCATAAAACATAAAGCTTGAAAGATATATCAAAGGGTGGCGCTGACTGGGGGTATGCGTGACTCTCTAGTTTTTAAGCACTCATATTTTCCAAACCATTTGATGGATTGGGTCCATATTTGGAATGTGTTTGTTTGAATTGAGGTTTAACATCCATGTAAACACTTATTTAGGTCATTTTGGAGACGTTGCTTCCAATTTTGTGGACTTTTACCTGACATTGAGATGAAATGACATCTCAAGCCCTGCCGCCCAATGAAACCAAAAGGCTTATATGCATTGGACAGTCTGACTCATTCCACTTTACCTTGGCAGGCTTAGTCCTTCGAAGCGGTTTACCAGTACTCATGTGTGGTCAGTTTCAGCTCTGCGTGGAAGCACTATGCAGCCCAATTTATTTCTCCAAGCCCCGATGGGCGGGTACAGGTCCATATTTGGAACGATCATAGTTATTTTTATAAAGTTTAATCAGCTATACACCCCACCACCACACAAACACCTATGCCAATAACCTCACAGACACTATTCCAGGCGAGATATGCTGTCTGATGACAACTGTTGTTACATGACTTTTTTGGAGTGAGGTGAGCCCCTAGATGGGGGCATCTGTGTCGTATTGACACATTTCTGGTTCTGTCCGTGCTGTTCAAACCCAGATGAAGCGTGTGCCCACCACTCTTCTCAAGTTTGTACAAGTAAGTTCTGCTGATGGTATGCCTAGAAATAACCTTATGATAAATTTATGATTTAGAACTAAGCTGCAATAATACCAGCATTGTTACACAAAGTTT
>CAUZLF010000577.1:2500-23302 GCA_963580285.1 Lucinisca nassula
GCAATATTACATAAAACTCATTCATTTGTATTATTTAAACAAAAAATACCCGATATATGTAAAAAAAAATTAAGCACTTTTTTCCGACAGCTCAATAATGCACCTTTAAGAGCATTGTCAGAAAGCTGAGTTCAACTTAATGGTGATAGGGGTGTGAAGGAGAACTGAAATTGCCTGTTGAGAGTATTTGTCTTGTCTAAGTTGCTTATGGAGTATTTGCCAGTTACAGTCCTGATCTAATAATGGGCCTATACCTTGGGTGTAATGCTTGCAATTTTTTATGAAAGAAATGAGTTTTTTTCATGGAAAATTTGGCAGAACTAGCCTCAGAAGTTACAGAGGCATTTTCAGGTTTTTCATTTAATTCAAGGACAGCAGCCAAGTAGTTGCCATAAGCCTGTTTTATTCTTGCTTTGACTAGATGTTGCATGTTTACAAAATGCTTCCTCTTTTTTGGTCATTTGGTAGATTTTTGCTTCTGATAATGGCAGTCACTTTTGCGGATTAAACCTTTTATACCTTGCTTGACCCAAGGAAGACTTTTTTGGAGCCAAATTTCTTGCAGGGGACTTCCTTTTGGAGGCCAGTATTAACTATTAATAGAATTTTATAAAAGAAATCCAAAGTCCAGGAATTCAGTCTTCCCACTCCCGCAAAATCTTACGTGAATCACACAAAGAAAATAAAAATCATGCACGCTTTTTTCAGTCAGGCGAAATTGCACACGTATTAAATTGACTGGGGTGAATCGGTCAATTTGCTGATTCGCTGAAATAGATTTGGGAGAACCTGCAGACTTGAATCCGGCGTATGGCTTGACTAGCTAGTACAGCTTCCCGCTTCGCATCGGGAGCCAATACACAGCAAACTTTTTCCGTCTGCAAAAGGCATTACCGCAAAATGTTGCAGCCCGGGTTGACGAAATTCAGGTTTAAAACGGGGTCTATAAAAACCAAGGATCGTCTTAGAAAGGCGGGAAAAAGCCACATTCTGTGTGTCCCAAAAGAACACACTTTCTTTCCAATCATTAATTTGCTTTATTATTGTATATTTCGTAACGCTATGTATGTAGTTCACACTTATAGTTACGGAGCCACGCAAAAATTGTTTAAAATCTATGATAACTATAGATAATTCAAGCAGTCAATGAAACCCCTATTTTACGACAGCGTCTGAACTGCCAGAAGTCGATAAAACGCATGTTCAGTTTTTGTAAACAACTTGGCTATTTAGTGGATGGGTGAAAACATCGACACTTGCGTTGACGAACATTTCAATATTTTTCGTCTGTAACGTTTCCGGTTTACATACGAGTCTGTTTTACGCCAGCTTTACAGGAAGTTTGAGTTTTTTTTTGTTTCTTTTCGAATTTTAGAGGGAATGAGCAAAACGTGACACAAAAAAAAGGCTTTTGTACGGGTACAGGCAAACAATATTTATTTTCGGCGAACCACGGTTTACCGGTTTAATGTTGCACCCTTACTAATAATCAAATATATTTATACATTTATTTCAAGATCACAAATATGAAAAATGATTTTTAGTCGGTGACACAGTAACAATCAAAAATATTTTTTTCACATCAAGATAAATGGAGGAAGTATAAACAAATCATTAACACAACCTTTAATGTGTTTATTAAATTCCAAAGCATTATGGACAAGTATACAGTATATTTCTCACACATTTCGTTTCGTTGTAAAATTTCATACCCCCTAAATTTGATTCTTACCCCCAGTTTTTGTACCTAGGGGGTAAGTTTACACCCCCCCCCCCCCGCCAAAAAAACTGGGAACACTGTGTGTTGCGAATGAAAATGAATGAATGTCATTTGACCTGTCACTAGTAAAGATTCAGAGAATCAGAATTTAGATCTCGGTGGTGATTTGTTTGTTTTTTTTATTTGAGGTTTAACATCCCTGTCAACACTGCAAATGTCATTTTGGAGAGGTTGCTTCCAATTTTGTGGGACTAGTACCAGACATTGAGATGAAATGAGATCTCAAACACTAAGCGGTCCCTAGCTCATCTGGGCTTGAAGAAATAGATGGGCTGCATGATGCTTCCACGCAGAGCTGAAACCGACCTGCACACGAGTACGGGTAAACCCCTTAGAGGATCCAAGCCTGCCCAGGCAAGGCGGTGCGAGTCGGCTTCTCCATGCTTATAGACTATATTGGTTTCATTGGGCGGCAGGGCTTGAGATGTCATTTCATCGCAATGACGGGTAAAGTCCCCCAAAATTGGAAGCAATGTCTCCAAAATGACCTTTACAGTGTTGACGGGGAGATTAAACCTAAATTCAAACAAACAAATCTATCTATCTATCTTCTCATACTGAGTCTCAGGTGTGCAACAATACGCCAAAAAGCATATTGCGATATGGAAAACCCGTATTGCGATATGTATTGCGATACACCTTGTATCTATATGTCACTCTATTACTGTCCTTAGTTCATTTAATCATGCAATATAATGCCATATTTAAGTGACATGAAATTGCTATGCATAGCGTTTTTCACTTGATTAATTGATAAAGGAAACAACAGACAGTCACTATTTCTGCTTAAAGTTCTTTCTTGTTAGAATGACAAGAGTCACAAGACCTCAAAGTTCACGAACTGACAGACTTTTGGATTACTGTATTCCGGTATGTATAACTGGCATTAACATAATATTATAACCCATACCTAGATTTGGGGCTAAAAACGACAGAAAGAAAAAAAGAAATTCTCGTGTAATCGTTGCATCCAAGAGTGAAAAAAAACAACAAAAAACAAATCACGTTTTTGCAAAGAAAAAATGTAACAAGATTGCACAAACAAGAGGGCCATGATGGCCCTGGATCGCTCACCTGATCCATAGTGCAACAAGTGGGCCCCAGAGAGGGCCATTATTGGCCCCAGGGCTTTAATGTGCATAATTTTGAGAGAGGTCTTAAAGGTGAAGCTTCATACCAAACATCAACAAAGGCTATAATTTGAACAATCTTGGCAAAGGTCCACAAGATGAAGCTACACATCAAATATCAAAGACCTGGGCCTAGCGGTTTCAGAGAAGAAGATTTTTGAAAGATTTTGCCTATATAAGCCTATGTAAAACCAAAGGACCCGGGGCGGGGGCATTTTTTGCCCCAGCACTATAATTTGAACAATCTTGGTAGGGGTCCACTAGATGAAGCTTCATACTAAATATCAAAGTCCTGGGCCTTGTGGTTTCAGAGAAGAAGATTTTTAAAGATTTTCCCTATATAAGCCTATGTAAAACCAAAGGATCCCGGGGCGGGGGCATTTTTGGCCCCAGCACTATAATTTGAACAATCTTGGTAGGGGTCCACTAGATGAATCTTCATACCAAATATCAAAGACCTGGGCCTTGTGGTTTCAGAGAAGAAGATTTTTAAAGATTTTCCCTATATAAGCCAATGTAAAACCAAAGGGCCCCGTGGCGGGGGCATTTTTTGTCCCAGCACTAAAATTTGAACAATCTTGGTAGGGGTCCACTAGATGAAGCTTCATACCAAATATCAAAGTCCTGGGCCTTGTGGTTTCAGAGAAGAAATTTTTTAAAGATTTTCCATATATAAGCCTATGTAAAACCAAAGGGCCCCGTGGCAGGGGGCATTTTTGGCCCCAGCACTATAATTTGAACAATCCTGGTAGGGGTCCGCCTGATGAAGCTTCATACCAAATATCAAAGTCCTGGGCCTTGTGGTTTCAGAGAAGAAGGTTTTTAAAGATTTTCCCTTTATAAGCCTATGTCAAACCAAAGGGCCCCGGGGAAGGGGCATTTTTGGCCCCAGCACTATAATTTAAACAATCTTGGTACGGGTCCACTAGATGAAGCTTCATACCAAATATCAAAGACATGGGCTTTGTGGTTTCAGAGAAGAAGATTTTTAAAGATTTTCCCTATATAAGCCAATGTAAAACCAAAGGGCCCCGTGGCAGGGGGCATTTTTTGTCCCAGCACTAAAATTTGAACAATCTTGGTAGGGGTCCACTAGATGAAGCTTCATACCAAATATCAAAGTCCTGGGCCTTGTGGTTTCAGAGAAGAAGATTTTTAAAGATTTTCCCTATATTAAGTCTAGGTAAAACCAAAGGGCCCCGGGGCGGGGGCATTTTTGGCCCCAGCACTATAATTTGAACAATCTTGGTAGGGGTCTACTAGATGAAGCTTCATACCAAATATCAAAGACCTGGGCCTTGTGGTTTCAGAGAAGAAGATTTTTAAAGATTTTCCTTATATAAGCCAATGTACAAGAGGGCCATGATGGCCCTGGATCGCTCACCTGATCCATAGTGTAACAAGTGGGCCCCAGGGAGGGCCATTATTGGCCCAAGGGCTTTAATGTGCATAATGTTGAGGGAGATCTTAAAGGTGAAGCTTCATACCAAACAAAAACAAAGGCTTTAATTTGTACAATCTTGGCAAAGGTCCACTAGATGAAGCTACACACCAAATATCAAAGACCTGGGCCTTGCGGTTTCAGAGAAGAAGATTTTTATAAAGATATTCCCTACATAAGCCTATGCACCAGGGCTATATAAGTCTATGTAAAACCAAAGGGCCCGGGGTGGGGGGCATTTGTGGCCCCAGAGCTATAATTTGAACAATCTTGGTAGAGGTCTACTAGATGAAGCTCCATACCAAATATCAAAGACCTGGGACTTGCAGTTTCAGAGAAAAAGATTTTTAAAAATTTCCCTTTATAAGTCTATGTAAAACCATAGGGTCTATTTTTAGCTCTGGCGGCCATTTTGTTCACCCAAGCGTAACGGTTTTAGCAATTTTGGTAGAGGGTCACCCAAAGAACATTCCAGTGAAATAATTTCAAAATCCATCCACTGGTTAAGGAGAAAAAGTCGTTTAAAGGTTTTTCTATTTTTAGCTCAGGCGGCCATTTTGTTCACCCGAGCGGAACGGTTTGAGCAATTTCAGTAGAGGGGCACCAAAGGAACATTCCTGTAAAATAATTTCAAAATCCATCCACTGGTTAAGGAGAAAAAGTCGTTTAAAGGTTTTTCTATTTTTAGCTCTGGCGGCCATTTTGTTCACCCGAGCGGAACAGTTTGAGCAATTTTGGTAGAGGGTCACCCAAAGAACATTCCAGTGAAATAATTTCAAAATCCATCCACTGGTTAAGGAGAAAAAGTCGTTTAAAGGTTTTTCTATTTTTAGCTCTGGCGGCCATTTTGTTCACCCGAGCGGAACGGTTTAAGCAATTTTGGTAGAGGGTCACCCAAGAAACATTCCTGAGAAGTAATATCAAAATCCATCCACTAGTTAAGGAGGAGAAGTCGTTTAAAGGTTTTTCTATTTTTAGCTCTGGTGGCCATCTTGTTCACCCGAGCTGAATGGTTTGAGCAATTATGGTAGAGGGTCACCCAAGGAACATTCCTGTGAAGTAATTTCGAAATCCATCCACTGGTTAAGGAGAATAAGTCGTTTAAAGGTTTTTCTATTTTTAGCTCTGGCGGCCATTTTGTTCACCCGAGCGGAACAGTTTGAGCAATTTTGGTAGAGGGTCACCCAAAGAACATTCCAGTGAAATAATTTCAAAATCCATCCACTGGTTAAGGAGAAAAAGTCGTTTAAAGGTTTTTCTATTTTTAGCTCTGGCGGCCATTTTGTTCACCCGAGCGGAACGGTTTAAGCAATTTTGGTAGAGGGTCACCCAAGAAACATTCCTGAGAAGTAATATCAAAATCCATCCACTAGTTAAGGAGGAGAAGTCGTTTAAAGGTTTTTCTATTTTTAGCTCTGGTGGCCATCTTGTTCACCCGAGCTGAATGGTTTGAGCAATTATGGTAGAGGGTCACCCAAGGAACATTCCTGTGAAGTAATTTCGAAATCCATCCACTGGTTAAGGAGAATAAGTCGTTTAAAGGTTTTTCTATTTTTAGTTCTGGCGGCCATTTTGTTCACCCGAGCGGAACGGTTTGAGCAATTTCAGTAGAGGGGCACCAAAGGAACATTCCTGTAAAATAATTTCAAAATCCAGCCACTGATTAAGGAGAAGAAGTCGTTTAAATGTTTTTCTATTTTTAGCTCTGGCGGCCATTTTGTTCATCTGAGCGGAACGGTTTGAGCAATCTTGGTAGAAGGTCATCCAAGGAACATTCCTGTGAAATAATTTCAAAATCCATTCACTGGTTAAGCAGGAGAAGATGTTTAAAGGTTTTTCTATTTTTAGCTCTGGCGGCCATCTTGTTCACCTGAGCGGAACGGTTTGAGCAATTTTGGTAGAGGGTCACCCAAGGAACATTCCTGTGCAATAATTTCAAAATCCATCCACTGGTTAAGGAGAAGAAGTTGTTTAAAGGTTTTTCTATTTTTAGCTCTGGCGGCCATTTTGTTCACCCGAGCGGAACAGTTTGAGCAATTTTGGTAGAAGGTCATCCAAGGAACATTCCTGTGAAATAATTTCAAAATCCATCCACTGGTTAAGCAGGAGAAGTCGTTTAAAGGTTTTTCTATTTTTAGCTCTGGCGGCCATCTTGTTCACCCGAGCGGAACAGTTTGAGCAATTTTGGTAGAGGATCACCCAAGGAGCATTCCTGTGAAATTAGATCAAAATCTGTCCAGCAGTTTTGGAGAAGAAGTTGTTTAAAGCAAAAGTTGACGACGGACGCACGGACGCACGGACGACGGACAAAGACCGATCCCAAAAGCTCACCTTGAGCACTTCGTGCTCAGGTGAGCTAAAAACCAAAGGGCCCCGTGGCGGAGGCATTTTTTTTCCCAGCACTAAAATTTGAACAATCTTGGTAGGGGTCCACTAGATGAAGCTTCATACCAAATATCAAAGTCCTGGGCCTTGTGGTTTCAGAGAAGAAGATTTTTAAAGATTTTCCCTATATAAGCCTATGTAAAACCACAGGGCCCCGGGGCGGGGGCATTTTTGGCCCCAGCACTATAATTTGAACAATCTTGGTAGGGGTCCACTAGATGAAGCTTCATACCAAATATCAAAGACCTGGGCCTTGTGGTTTCAGAGAAGAAGAATTTTAAAGATTTTCCCTATATAAGCCTATGTAAAACCAAAGGGCCCCAGGGCGGGGGCATTTTTGGCCCCAGCACTATAATTTGAACAATCTTGGTAGGGGTCCACTAAATGAAGCTTCATACCAAATATCAAAGACCTGGGCCTTGTGGTTTCAGAGAAGAAGATTTTTTAAGTTTTTGGTGAAAAAAATCTGTTTTGGCTCCTGTGACCTAGATGTGCAACGGACCGGAACCATTTGAACAACTTTGGAAGGGGACCACCTAAGGATCATTCCTGTGAAGTTTGGTCAAAATCCGATCAGTGGTTTAGGAGATGTCGTTTAAAGAAATTGTTTACGCACGCACGGACGCACGCACGACGGACAAAAAGTGATCCCAAAAGCTCACCTCGTCACTACGTGACGGTGAGCTAAAAAAGGCGGGAAAAGCCACGTGCTAGCTGAACTCATAATACAGCATACGTTGAGTTTGCTGAATCATTTGTTGTGCCTGAGAGCAAAACACCCATGAAACCAAACGTTTTTGTCAAGAAGAAATGTCTAAAATGAAACTAAACCACACCCTGCCCAACTCCAATCCCAAAGAGATGCTTCTGCGAAGAAAACGTCACTTGAGACAATATATTGTTGTCTTTAGCAGTGTTTGAGTTAGCGCTGACGCGATTTCACTTGCGCTGGAAGCAAAAAAATATTACCGTCCAAGTCCGTAGGAATGCAAAGTACCTTTTATGATGCAACGCCAGTTGTGCTGATGTTAATTCAAGTTCAAAGAATGCTGACGTGTGCTCAATAGGGCTTATCGGCTTCTTGGTATGAATAGCGGTAAATAAGCATGCACCCACAAAATGAGTAATAAATTACCTAAGTGTAACACTTTTATTCAATCCCTGCTAATTGGGACTCAAAAGAACAGAAAAAAAACAAATTTAATCTTGCGTAAAGTCTTGGTTAAATGTTTATGCATTGCTAGTCGGAACATGACGATAGTCGGAATATAGCAAATAAAGATTTCATCGTAATAGCATGTTGTGCGTTGATCAGTCTCCACAGGGAATGGTTCCGTTTGTAATAAATGTAATAGCACCCGCGGTTTTATCGACTTCAGTGTCAGGAAGTATTAACTCTGTCTTCACTTACTTATGATGCAACAGTCAAGGTTGTTAATTATCACAGGTGCGATTTTCGGGCGCCGATACACAAGGGTCGAAAAAAAGCTCATGTAGACAATAACCAAGAGGCGACATTCTTTTTTTTCTGCATCCAATTTTCGCGAAATGACTCAAGGACGAGAAATAATGAGTCAAGGATGCCAATTTCCTTGCCTGTGTCTTGGGGGTACATAGTAGAAATAGCTAGCGATAACGCTGGTTTGGAGAAATACCGGAAGAGCCACGTGCTTGCTACCTGCATTGAAAATTTGCTGAATCATGTGTTGCATTTGAGAGTGAACAGAAAATCATAAAATAATAAGGGTTTTACTTTCAACCCCAGTTAAATGTTTACTTTGGGAATTCATTTTTCATTCATCTATTCATTTTTTTTCATTTACTGGGCAAGAACAATTATCGCTTTTCACAGTTGACTGTCTTTCACGGACTTTGCGCAACTAATTAGTTCTGATCGCTAGGTGACCAGGTGATTTGCAGTAATTGCCAAGATATAACAGATTAATTAATCTGAGCAAAGACACCTTCAGTAGTTCTAATCCTTTGTTTGGTCTAAGTGCCTGTCTGTCTGTCTACTGATACTGCGTCTGTCACATTTGACCATTACCGCAGGTGTACATTACATACACTCCAGGTTTTGCAGGATGACAGCCTACACAGTAATCATGTAATTACGGTAGGGATCTTTAACCTGCACAGGGGGCCTCCAGTTAACGTCCCGATCCGAAGGACGATGCACTTTATGACATTCATCCCTGCAAATGATGCCATGGAGCGTGTTCGGACACCGAAATTTTATCGCCACCACCAGGGATCGAACCTGGGACCTCTAGCATCAGAGGCAAGTGCACCAACCACTGAGCTATCACGCTCCAAACGCCTTGGGGCAAACACGAGACTTTTGAGAAGTTTCACACAGAGAGGTCTTTTTGTACTGGTACAGGCAAAAGCGTACCGCGATACGATTTTTTTTGGCAAACCGCGGTATACCGATATATCGTTGCACCCCTACTGAGTCTGTCACATTTGGCCATTACCTCAGTTGGGTGGGTGGCTAAATTTAGAATTTAGCAAAAAAAAATCATCACTGGACGAGTCCTTAAAATTATTTACAATCCTACTGCCTAATGAAACCAATAGAAGACTTTAGGCATTTTCATTTCCTGGCAACGGCAGTCCGATTTTCGCGCATGCGCAATCTGTGTAGGGCAAAAAGTCTCAAGTATAAAATGAAACGACACTGTATTTTTGTAAATATTGCTTGAAAATGAGTCACTATGCGGAAACAATTATCGCCATAACACAACAACGGCAGAACAACAAATTAAAAATACTGTGGAAAAAGATTTTCCATATTTTACATGTACGGATGTATGGTCAAAATCGAGCGAATCTGATACGTCTTTGTTATGGCACAAAATAGTCAACTGTTGAGTTCGGTTATGTGTACCTATAACCTCTTTGATAATGTCATTTGCTGGGTTTGTAAACTGTGAGTCCGGATCACGCCATAAATTGAGCCGAAAAAGTGACTGCTTGCAAAAACCAGAGTTTACATTCTACGCCTGCATTTAATGCCCGATTGTGAATGTAGCAGTCATATCTTGCCTCGCCTATACTTCTTGAAAAAGGATGAACTTATATATACAGGTTAAGATGTGACCGACAGAATTATCTTGCAATACCACATATGGGAAACGGTTTGGTAAGATGTCCAAGCCAGCACCAAACTGCGGGCCAACGTCAGACCGACAGCGATACGACGTTGCCACCTCGTATCTCTGTGGACCCGACGCTGGAACGACATTCTATGCAGGCTGAGGCAGTATGGATAGGATGCTCCCAGCCAGTACAAAACGGCAAGCCAACGCCAGGCCGACAGTGATACGACGTGGTAACACCGTATCGCTGTCGGCCTGGCGCTAACCCGACATTCTATGTAGACAGGGGTAGTACAAGATGGGATGCTCCCAGTCAGCACAAACCAGCGGGCAAACGTCGGACCGGCAGCGGTTGTATCGCTGTCGGCCCGACATTCTTTGCTGGCTGAGCTATAACGTGGGAATCTCAGAAAGAAATTCAATACTCGAACATGACAGGATTAGGTTCTGGGGCGGTTGGTTTTGTTTTGATTGAATTGAGGTTTTACGTCCCCATCAACACTATTTAGTGATTTTGCATTTTGGAGACGTTGCTTCCAATTTTGTGGGACTTTTACCCGACACTAAGATAATTGACATCTCAAGCCCTGTCGCCCAATGGAACCAATAGGGTTTATAAGCATGGACGGTCTGACTCGCACCGCTTTACCTGGGCAGGCTTAGATCCTCTAAGCGGTTTACCAGTACTCGAGTGCGGCCGCATTCAGCTCTGCGTGGAAGCAACATGCAGCCCATTTATTTCTTCAAGCCCCAATGGGCGGGGGCCGTTGATAGCATTGTATGTCAATTGCAAATTTTAAACATTGGATAAATTATGACAGATTGCAGTTTTTAACAAATGAAGACACGACCAGCATGACTAGGGTTACTGTTTTTAACAATTGTTTAGTGCTTTCTGCCCTACGTAATTTGCGCATGCGCGAGAACACTGCAGTATGGGATCGCTTTTCCTTAGCAACCGATGGCGTCGTAAAGTCATCTATAGCATTTATAAGCATGGATAGGCTGACTCGCACCGCTTTGCATGGGCAGGCTTAGATACTCTAAGCGGTATTCCAGTACTCGTGTGCAGTTCGGTTTCAGCTCTGCGTGGAAGCATCATGCTGTCCATCTATTTCTTAAAGCCCGATGGCAGGGGCCGAATCTCAGTGGCGGGAACTAGGGACTAACTCCCCACAAAGGTCCTGGTGTATGAATGTCATTTGACGTATCACCAGTAAACTTACAGGGATGAGGGAATATATGACAGGTGAAGGATCTGCCTACAGAGGGAAATATGCAAACCCGAATCGGTTCCCCTTAATAGCGAAAAGGACTCCTTTTCGCGAAAAGGAGTCCTTTTCGCGAAAAGGACTTTACCCTAAATAGCGGAAAGGACTTTTTTTTTCTAAAGGATCCATATTATGAATATAAATTAATTATTTAACATTTTGTTTAAGATTTTCGGCTTCGGTCTTGCGAAAATAATATATTTTCAGACTCTTTGATCCGAAAATTTTATTTTTATGCAATATTTTGCAAGTTCTGCTTTTGCATTTTTCTTTTGCATTATCCGCAGTCCCCGATAGCCGATGCACTGCAAGATAAAGAGAAAAAGTATATATGTTGTAGACTAGTCTTAAGAGAACACTTTTTGTCCTTTTTTATATTCCATGTTTTCCGGACGGAAATAAAACACGGTCTTTTGAAAAAAAATATTGCACTGATGTAAGTACGGACATGGACTAATTATAAACTTCCACTTTCGTACAGACAAGGACAAAATTAAAATCAGAAGACATGTGTGGACGGAACAAACGGACGGGCGGACATGTACTAAATGAAAAAAAAATCCTTTCTGTCTCAACAATAGGTCATCACACGTTCACACTAAAACGTCAAACTCAGCATGAAAGAATCACGGCCCCCGCCCATAGGGTCTTGAAGAAATATATGGGCTGCATGATGCTTCCAAGCAGAGCTGAAACCGGCCCGCACACTAGTACTGGCAAACCGCTTAGAGGATCTAAGCCTGTCCAGGAACCGCGATGCGAGGCGGACCGTCCATGCTAATAAACGATATTGGTTTCATTGGGCGACAGGGCTTGAGATGTCATTTCATCTCAATGCCGGGTAAAGTCCCACAAAATTGAAAGGCAACGTCACCAAAATGACCTTTACAGTGTTGACGGGGACGTTAAACCTCAACATCAATCAATCAATCAATCAATCAATAATGCAGCCCAATCTATTTCTCCAAGCCCCGGTGGGCGGGTGCTATACATTAGCATCTTTCTCCTCCAAACAATGACGGGCGTAGTATAGCCATGACTTGCATGTCTGAAAAATACATCAATGTCCATGTGTATATGTTTGCGAGCGTGTGAGGGAGATGATGCCATTTTTCTGTGTTCATGTGCACCAGAAGAGAGAGTACCAGCGATATGCTGTCGTAATGATGCGGTTCCAACAAGTACACATATCAATGACATAAAAGCGTTGCGCTTGTTCTGCTATTTTTCATATATATGATTCAAACATAGACCCTGGATGCTAGTTAAAACCGAAAGAAAATACACCGTTACAAAGCATTCATTTCCTTATCAAAGACTGCATGTGTTAGTTTTTCTCGTTTAGATACAAAATCTATATTGTGTATGCTTAATGACACGATTCAAACTAGAAATGCGATATCGATGGCACGCCGTCGCATATCCCCACGCCACTACATAATCCTACTCATCATGCCGTTCGCTTTGATATGTTACATGACCATGTTCTGGAAATTTTGATTTTGACCCCCCCCCACGCAGGCCCCACCCCCTGGGCCCAGCCCTAGGGGTGTGATCAAAGTTACGAAAGTGTCATGCATAGGGGTGTAACGATACACCTACCTCACGATACGATACGTATCGCGATACATACCTCACGATACGATACGTATCGCGATACTTTTTTATCAGACAGACAGATTGCAAAACCTGGATTGTATGTATTATACACCTGCGGTAATGGTCAAATGTGACCGACGCAGTATCAGTAGATAGATAGATAGATAGATAGATAGATAGATAGATAGATAGATAGATAGATAGATAGAGATAGATAGATAGATAGATAGATAGATAGATAGATAGACAGACAGACAGACAGACAGACAGACAGATAGTTGGGTTTAAGGGAATATTTGTTGCTTAGTTTTGGGAATATGTTGCAAAGCTGTGCCATCATTTGCAAATAAACTGAGATTCTGTTACTGTCCAAGTTACTGCCATCTGCCAGCCTATAATATGTAAAAAGAAAGCTCAAAAGATATTAGAACAATGAACAAATTAAACTGTAGTTAAGATAATAAAACCCTTCACTGAACAATGAACATCCCAGATAAGAGGAGAAAATTAATATAGAACCATGTTAGCGAAGATATAATCATTAAAACAATATTTCTTTCGCGAAAATTGAGATATATTTATGGGGCCGAACAGTCTATTGTTGCGAGTGTTTTTAGCCGAACGGAATACGGTAGTTGTCGTAAGGCGAAAATAGGTGCTTACATCGATAATTAATGCATCAATAAAGCAAAATCAAGCAGGATTCAACATAAAAAAACAACATTTAAGCAGTTTCTCTGCTATTTTCTTTCTTAATTTTGTCTTTTGACAAAATGCTTTTGGTGAACCGAACCGAACCGAAATTACCAAAAACGGACCGTGAACCGAACCGTCAGCTTCGTACCGCGGTGAACCGTACTTTCGGTGAATCGTTACCCCTCTAGTCATGCACTCCCCAGACCAAAGATCTATCAGTTGCCAAAGTTTCAAGTTTCTATCTATAACCGTCTAGGAGGAGCTATCCGGTAAGACGGACGGACGGACGACGAAGACAATTACAATATCCCCACTTTTTCTTCGAAAAGCGTGGGGATAGTGACTACCCACAATATACAGCGTTGCAAACAATACTTTTTCCCAGCAGAGTAAAGTTTTCAAAATAGAAGTGAAGGCAATGATGATTCAAACATAGATTGTGGGTGCTAGTTAGAACTATGTTGGTGCTAGCTAGAACCACCTTTTTGCACGGGCAATCTATCGTTTGATGATAAATATCATGAATAGTGTTTGTTTGAATTGAGATTTACGTCCCCGTCAATACTATTTAGGGCATTTATGCTTGGCTGTTTTCGAAGAAAACGACGAGGTTTTGTCATAGCTCTGGCGTCGTCGTCGTCGTCGTCGTGCAAAAACTTGGACATTTTCGTCTGCGTCGTTGTCGTGCAAAAAGTTTGACATTTTGTAACTGAACATATTTACTTGAAACGCGGACTAGTTGTTCATTATGAAAAGGGGCTGCAGCCGAGCGTTGGCACCCGCATGCGGTTCTCTTGTTGATATGTTGCTTCCAATTTTGTGGAACTATTACCCAACTTTGAGATGAAATGACTTCTCAAGCCCCAACAAACCAAAAGGGTTTATATGCAGGGACGGTCCAACTCGCCCACTTTGCCTGGGCAGGCTTAGACCCTCTAAGCGTTTTAAATAGCTGTGTGTGTAAGTATCATGCAACCGAATCTATTTCTCCAAGCCCCGATGGGGGGAGGGGGGGGGGAGCGGATGAGTAGTGTACACTGTTACAAACCTATCTTTTCCCATCAAAGTGTCTTTCTTGTTAAAGTGTTCAAAAGAGCATTAGGTCCTTATATAGCTTATATAGCTGTCTAAAGTGCGAACAGTAAAGACTGATCGCGTAGATGTGCAGGCTGATCTGAGTCTTTGCTGCATGTACATGTGAATTATGGGAATTGCTGTGCCCCGGCTGAAAATACTCGTGTATGGTTAAATTGTCAATATTGTACATACTTGCCAATTATAATTGATTTGTATACTTTTTAAAATTGATTCACTAAATAATTTAAATAAGACACTTGACGCGTGTCGATGATAAAAGGATTAAAGAGATAAAGATATTACCTAAGCGATAGTTATCATGTTGTCAAAACAAAAAATGAACAAGATAAAATCGTTCAGCGGCCAGTTGCTATTTTTTATGAATAATTTTGTTTTACATTTCATGTGAAGCTCTTGAGTAGCATTTTTAAACTTAATAAATAAATAAATAAATAAATAAATAAATAAATCCTTCTACATTGCAAAACACGACAGCGTGATCAAAAAGTGCTTTTGGTATTTTTTTCTAGGAAATTTTAAGCTGTTTTTATTTGTGTTTATATCATATATACATGTTGAATGATAGGAGAACATAACAAATCTTTATTTGATAAACTCCGGGAACATATATACATGGCATAATATAGTGGGTTCTTCATGAAAGTTGTCCTACAGAATTTTGTTTTTTTTGATTTGAGGTTTAACGTCCCCGTCAACACTTAAAATGTCATTTTGGAGACGTTGCTTCCAATTTTGCGGGACTTTTACCCGACATTGAGATGAAATGACATCTCAAGCCCTGCCACCCAATGAAACCCATAAGGTTTTTTAGAACGGACGGTCCGAATCGCACCGCATTGCCTGTGCAGGCTTGTGTGTGTGTACTGTTGTAGTCACTAAAGCGTATGATAAGACAAATCGTAAATTATCAATCTCCTTTGAACTTATGCAAACTGAATTCCGGTCTGCTAAAGTAAATGTACATGTAAACAAATGCCAAAAAAAAAAAAAAAAAAAAAAAGAACCTTCTAGGTCAACTTCCCTGTTAACGTTGTTTACTTACTTTGCGCAAACGTATTTCAAATCAAGTAATTTCTTACATATCACGAAAACACGCCTGTATAATTAGGGCCCCGCACTGAAAGTGTGGGTGCCCTATAGTAATCACTCTGTCTGTCTGTCTGTTCATCTGTCCGTCCACAAATTTCTGATAGCGCTGCCGGGGCCCTAGTCAGTTTCACTGACAGCTCTAGTTTTGACCGCTTTGAATCCCACTTTTATACAGAAAAACTGGGGTTTACAGGGCTATCGGGGATTGCGGATAATGCAAAAGAAAATATCAATGGCAGAACTTGCAAAATATTGCATAAAAATTAAAAAAAAAATCGGGTACAAGAGTCTAAAAATATATTATTTTCGCAAGACCGAAGCCGAAAATCTTAAACAAAATGTTAAATAATTAGTTTATATTCATTATATGGATCCTTTTAGAAAAAAGTCCTTTTCGCTATTTAGGGTAAAGTCCTTTTCGCGAAAAGGACTCCTTTTCGCGAAAAGGAGTCCTTTTCGCTATTAAGGGGAACCCAACCCGAATAACTAAAAAAAAACGGTGACATACAAGTTCCTATATGGTGCTTGTTTTTAGCATGAGCTTTCCGGCTAAACAGTCTGAAGTGTGCGTTTTTACCTACGAAAATACTATCTGGTCAAAATTCCAGGTCGAAAACAAAACATGGTGGACTTCCGTTGACAAAATCCAACAGAACTTCACCGGTTAATTCCGCTAAATGTCGGCAGATTTACGAGCCACACTAATGTCCGGGATGGTCGGAATGTAATGTCCGAAATGTGTAGTGTAGGGTGTGTTATCCCTTATATCTCGATTTAGGGAGGTAAGAATCATCCCAGGGTCACCATTTTATCAATTTATGATGGGCCTACGTCCCAGATGCTGTTTATCAAGTTTCGAGGAAATCTGCCCTGTTCTGGAGAAGATTATTTTTGAAGGGTTTTTACCCGGTAGGTATAATATGCGAAATCAAGTTGATTTCGCGAAATCAGCGCGATTTAGCGAAATCAACTCATAAAATCAACATTTTTAAAAACAGGCAAAAAATTGTTATTGCATATTATCTAGAATGTTATTATACATTTATGAGCCAAGTTTCATGAGAAAATTTGAGTATTTAGTATGTATTTGACCGGAAATTCTATTCTGCCACTTGATTTCGCTGGTAATCACATGTGCGAAATCAACTCATTTTAGCGAAATCAATGTATAAAATACCATTTTCCCAAAACTGAATAAAACATATGTGTGCATATTATTAAGAATGTTGTTAATCATTTATGAGCCAAGTTTCATGGTGAAATTTGAATATTTAGGATGTTTTTAGAGGAAAATCTATTCTGCCACTTGATTTCGCTGGCAATCGCATGTGCGAAATCAACTCATTTTTGCGAAATCTGGTATAAAATACCTTTTTTCCCAAAACTGATTAAAATATATGTGTGCATATTATTAAAAATATTGTATCAAATAATTTGTGAGCCAAGTTTCATGACGAAATTCGAACATTTAGTAGGTTTTTGATAGGAAAATGTATTCTGCCACATGATTTCTCTTGCAGTCTCATGTGCGAAATCTACTCATTTTAGCGAAATCAATGTATAATAAAATAACCTTTTTCCCCAAAACCAACTAAAACGTTTTTATACATATGTATTAACCCATTCAGTACCGGAAACCCCTAATGGGGGTAGTTGGCAAACAGTGCAGGTCCAGATCAGACGCCGCAGCAGAACGCGGCGCCTGATCAGGGCCTACACTGTTTGCAAAAAAAAAAAAAAAAAAAAAATAGAAGAAAACACAGCCTGACACCCCAGAATTTTGAAATGGACTCCTGTTATATATAATGAGGAAGATTCCATTTGATACAAAAAAGGGTTAAGAATGTTGTTCTACATTTATGAGTCACCGTTTTATGAGAAAATATTGATGTTGAGTTCTAGCTTTTGTTTCGGGCGTTATATCACCAAAACAAACAAGAAGCAGAGATAAAGGAAAACATCATTAGAAAGTCCGGGCGATACATCACCAAAACACGCCTGTATAATTTCGATCCCCTCAAACCCCATTTTTATACAGAAAAACTGGGGCTTACAGGGCTGTAAATTATTTTTCTAGTTTTTGCTCAAAACATAGAATATGACGCGTTAGAACGGCCTCACTGGTCCAGTCTAAATGAGTACCCACAATCTATGTTTAGAGCACAAATATGAAGAATATCGGAATTTTTCGCCAGAAATTTTCATTTGTAAGGTGGCAAAATGTTCAACATAATTGAATCTGCGTATTTCCGTGTTATTTATCACGGATGCGTTATCAAATTGTTGTTTTTATCAATATTATTATTGTTATTATTATTATTATTTCTAATAAAAAATGCATTAAATAAGCGCTAATTTGACGGGTGCATCGTCGGACAGTCAGACTGACGAATGGGCGGACGGCTAGATAGATAGATCGACAGATTGACAGGAGTGAATAAACAGTGTGTTTGTTATTCACACAATCACAGGTATTAACGTGTGAAAGTCAGTAAACCGCAGTTTGATTAAATTACTTGGCGAGTGTTCGTTAATCTCTTTACCTGCTGGTGAAGTACAGAAAGATGTCTTTGAAATTTAATTATGATTGTCTTAATAGCAAAATGAAGGAATGATAATCCCAGTTATACTGTATCAGAACATAATACTCCCAATTATACAGTATCAGAATCCCCGAAAGGGCTACCGTGGCAAACAGTGCAGGCCCAGATCAGACACCGCAGAATGCGGCGTCTGATCAAGGCCTACATTGTTTGCTAAAAGTTCAGTCATTTTCCAATTAAATTTTGATGCAAATACAATCAATTTAACCAATTTAGTATCAGAAACCCCGAAAGGGGTACCGTGGCAAACAGTGCAGGCCCAGAGATCAGGGCCTACATTGTTTGCTAAAAGTTCAGTCATTTTCCAATTAAATTTTGATGAAAATACAATCAATTTAACCAATTTAGTATCAGAAAGCCCGAAAGGGGTACCGTGGCAAACAGTGCAGGCCTAGATCAGACGCTGCATTCTGCGGCGTCTGATCAGGACCTACATTGTTTGCTAAAAGTTCAGTCATTTTCCAATTAAATTTTGATGAAAATACAATCTGACATCTCTAAAGGGGTACCGTGGCAAACAGTGCAGTCCCAGATCAGACGCCGCATAATGCAGAATGCGGCGTCTGATCAGTTTGCTAAAGGAGGAGAAGGACGACGACATGGACGACGACGAGTTTTTAATCGTTTTTGGAAAAACAAATGCTGTTACACATTGATTTCGGAGTTGATTTCGCACATGTGCTTATCAGCGAAATCAAGTGACAGAATATATTTTCCAAATAAATATTTATATTTTCTCGTGAAATTTGGACCTAAAACGTTTATCAACTTTCTTAACAATATGCATTTTTATTCAGTTTTGGGAAATATTTATTTTGTACATTGATTTCGCTAAAATGAATTGATTTCGCACATGTGATTTCCAGCGAAATCAAGTGGCAGAATAGATTTTCCTCCCAAAAAACTTACTAAACATTCAAATTTCATCATGAAACTTGCCTCATAAATGTTTAACAACATTATCAATAATATGCACACATATGTTTTATTCAGTTTTGGGAAATATTTATTTTATACATTGATTTCGCTAAAATGAGTTTGATTACCAGCGAAATCAAGTGGCAGAATAGGATTTCCGATCAAATACATACTAAATATTCAAATTTTCTCATGAAACTTGGCTCATAAATGTATAATAACATTCTAGATAATATGCAATAACAATTTTTTGCCTGTTTTTAAAAATGTTGATTTTATGAGTTGATTTCGCTAAATCGGGCTGATTTCGCGAAATCATCTTGATTTCGCATATTATACCTACCCGTTTTTACCATATATGGCCTGGCGGCCATTTTGGTCATTTGACCTGGACCCCATGAGCAAATTTTGGTTTCCCTGTCCCATAAAGGCTCCATATGAAATTAAATATTCCAAGCGGTTAAGTCACTATCACCAATTATGGCACCAATTTTCACAAACGGGTTACGGACGGACAGACAGACAGACCATATATGGCTTGTCGGCCATTTTAGTCATGTGAACTGGACCCCATTGAGCAAATTTTGGTTTGCCCCATCCCATAGAGGCTTCATATGAAATTTGATTGCAATCGGCCCAACGGTTTCCGAGGAGAAGCAGTTCGAAAATTTCACATTTTTCGCTTCAGCGAGGCTATACTAAATGGAATGAAATATTTCGCAAGTTCATTGGTTAGATCTCATTGATATCTATCACTATGCCAAAAATTGTTTAAATATTCCAAGCGGTTAAGTCACTATCACCAATTTTCACAAACGGGTTATGGACGGACCCAAAGAAGGTCAAGGTCAACCCAGGGTCACCATTTTAGCAATTTATGATGGGCCTATTTCCCAGAAACTATTTATCAAGTTTCGTGGAAATCTGCCCAGTGGTTCTGGAGAAGACTTTTTTGAAGGGTTTTTACCATATATGGCCTGCCGGCCATTTTGGTCATGTGACCTGGACCCCATGAGCAAATTTTGGTTTCCCTATCCCATAGAGGCTCCATATGAAATTTGACTTCAATCGGCCCAACGGTTTCCGAGGAGAAGCAGTTCGAAACTTTTCACATTTTTCGCCTCGGCGAGGCTATACTAAATGGAATGTAATATTTCGCAAGTTCATTGGTTAGATCTCATTTATATCTATCAGTATGCCAAAACATGTTTAAATATTCCAAGCGGTTAAGTCACTATCACCAATTTTCACAAACCGGTTACGAATGGACAGACAGACAGACCATATATGGCTTGGCGGCCATTTCGGTCATGTGACCTGGACCCCATGAGCAAATTTTGGTTTCCCCCATCCCATAGAGGCTCCATATGAAATTTTACTTCAATCGGCCCAACGGTTTCCGAGGAGAAGCAGTTCGAAAATTTTCACATTTTTTCGCCTCAGCGAGGTTATACTAAATGGAATGTAATATTTCGCAAGTTCATTGGTTAGATCTCATTGATATCTATCAGTATGCCAAAAATTGTTTAAATATTCCAAGCGGTTAAGTCACTATCACCAATTTTCACAAACGGGTTACGGACGGACGGACGGACAGACTGACAGAATGACACGGTGATTTTAGGGCACTCTTAGAAATCAACCGACTTCAGTCGGTTGCTTTTTCTGTGGGTCGTGCAATAAAAACACAA
>CAUZLF010000577.1:23325-97420 GCA_963580285.1 Lucinisca nassula
ACCACTAAGTGATATATACTGGGCAAAAAAAGTAACTATACCAAATTTCGGTTTACACAGTGAGCCCAGGAAAACCCACATATTTTAAATGGTGCCTTTATCTTTTGCGACAGACGTCCAGCCTTCGCCATGAAACCAATATTGAACGTTTCAACCAACCGTAAAGGTATACACGTCGTTTTGGTGTTTTCACGTGCATTTAGTGCACAGGCTCGTGTGGTATACATACAAGTATAAAAACTACCCCTACTGGAAGTCTTATGTGTATAAATTAGGGATAACACCTTACAATTAACGATTTTTAAACAGTAACGTGGCGAGACTTTCCCAAAATCAGCGTTTACGAGTAGTTGGGATGGTCGAGGTCGGTTTACGTCAACATGACATCGCTACGCGCTTTGGTGTGACACGTGTTTCGATCACTTGACTTCTTGCTCATTATGTCTTCCCCGAAAATTTTTTTTTCGGAGAGACATATTGTTTTTCCCCCGGGCGTCTGTCCGTCTGTCACACTTTCGTGTCCGCTCTATAACTTGAAAACCGTTCGAGCTATCGTCACGAAACTTAGTATAAATATAAATCAGCATTAGACGACGTGCAGTGCGCAAGAACTATAACTATCGCTTTTATACTTTTTGAATTATCTCCCTTGGAAGTTTGTTGGTATGTATATATGTATGGGAAAATCGTGTCCGGTCAATAACTTTCTTATTTTCAGATGGATTTTGTAATTACTTGGCAGAAGTATTAACAACCATAAGACGATGTGTGGTGCGCATAAATCAGGTTGGTACCTCAAAGGTCAAGGTCATACTTAGAGGTCAAAGCACAAAAAGGGGCCTTTTTTTCGTGTTTTGTCAATAGCTTTCTTATTTTGAAATGGATATTAAAATTACTTGGCAGAAATATTAACAACCATGAGACGATGTGTGGTGTGCATCAGGCAGGTCAGTACCTCGAAGGTCAAGGTCATACTTAGAGGTCAAAGGTCAAAAAAGGGGCCTTTTTTTCGTGTTTTGTCAATAACTTTCTTATTTTGAGATGGATTTTAAAATTACTTGGCAGAAATATTAACAACTATGAGACGATGTGTGGTGTGCATCAGGCAGGTCAGTACCTTGAAGGTCAAGGTCATACTTAGAGGTCAAAGGTCAAAAAAGGGGCCTTTTTTTCGTGTTTTGTCAATAACTTTCTTATTTTGAGATGGATTTTGAAATCACTTGGCAGAAATGTTAACTATCATGAGACGATGTGTTGCATGCATGATTCAGTTTGATACCTCAAGTGTCAAGGTCATACATAGAGAGGTCAAAGGTAAAAAAAGGGGCCTTTTTTCGTGTTTGGTCAATAACTTCCTTATTTTTAGATGGATTTTGAAATTGCTTGGCAAAAATGTTAACCACCATGAGATGATGTGTTGCACGCATGACCCAGTTTGGTACCTGAAAGGTCAAGGTCAATCATAGAGGTTAAAGGTAAAAAAAGGGGCCTTTTTTGTGTTCTGTCAATAACTTTCTTATTTTTAGATGGATTTTGAAATTACTTAGCAGAAATGTTAACCACCATTAGACGATCTGTGTGTGCATGACCCAAGTTGGTACCTCAAATGTCTAGGTCGTACTAAGAGGTCAAAGGACAAAAAGGGGCCTTTTTATGCCTCAATCTTTGAAAAAGTTGGAGGGGCATATTGGTTCTGGTTCATTCGTCCGTTCGTCAGTCTGTGAAGCTTTTGATGCATAGCATAACTAAAGAACCGTGTATGCTAGGGTTTTGAAATTTCATATATGGATTCCTCATGGAAAATTAGCTGACGCGTATTTTTTTCTCGTCCGGATTATGCCCCTTTCAAGAGTTATTGCCCTTTGAAATTTTTTTAATAAAATCTTGTCAGCAAGATATCTCAAAAACTATTGGAGCTAGAGCCTTGAAAGTTGGTGAATAGATTGGTGGTGATTAGTAGATGAACTGATTAACTTATGACAAAATTCCGAAAAATACTTTGTGAGTAATGGCCCTTTGTCATTTTGGTAATTTGTGCCCATTGTAATGTATGCTAAAAGTGATGCATAGCATAACTTTAGAACCGTGTATGCTAGGGTTTTGAAATTTCATATATGGATTCCTCATGGAAAATTAGCTGACGCGTATTTTTTTCTCATCCGGATTATGCCCCTTTCAAGAGTTATTGCCCTTTGAAATTTTTTTAATAAAATCTTGTCAGCAAAATTTCTCAAACACTATTGGAGCTAGAGCCTTGAAAGTTGTTGAGTATATTGGTGGTGATGAGTATATAAACTGATTAACTTTTGACAAAATTCCGAAAAATACTTTGTGAGTTATGGCCCTTTGTCATTTTGGTAATTTGTGCCCATTGTAATGAATGCTGAAAGTGATGCATAGCATAACTTTGGAACTGTGTATGCTATGGTTTTGAAATTTCATATATGCATTCCTAATGGAAAATAAGCTGACGTGTATTTTCTTTCTCATCCGGATTATGCCCCTTTCAAAAGTTATTGCCCTTTGAAATTTTTTTAATAAAATCTTGTCAGCAAGATATCTCAAAAACTATTGGAGCTAGAGCCTTGAAAGTTGGTGAACATATTGGTGGTGATGAGTTGATGGACTGATTAACTTTTGACAAAATTCCGAAAAAACACTTTGTGAGTTATGGCCCTTTGTCATTTTGGTAATTTGTGCCCATTGTAATATATGCTAAAAGTGATGCATAGCATAACTTTGGAACCGTGTATGCTATGGTTTTGAAATTTCATATATGCATTCCTAATGGAAAATTAGCTGACACGCATTTTTTTTCTCATCCGGATTATACCCCTTTCAAGAGTTATTGCCCTTTGAAGTTTTTTGAATAAAATCTTGTCAGCAAAATATCTCAAAAACTATTATAGCTAGAGCCTTGAATGTTGGCGAATACACGTAGATTGGTGTTGATGAGTAGATGACCTGCTTAACTTTTGACAAAATTCCGAAAAATACTTTGTGAGTTTTGGCCCTTTGTCATTTTGGTAATTTGTGCCCATTATAATGTATGCTAAAAGTGATGCATAGCATAACTTTAGAACTGTATATGCTATTGTTTTGAAATTTCATATATGCATTCCTGATGGAAAATAAGCTGATGCATATTTTTTTTCTCATCCGGATTTTGCCCCCTTCAAGAGTTATTGCCTTTGAAGTTTTTTTAATAAAATCTTGTCAGCAAGATATCTCAAAAACTATTATAGCTAGAGTCTTGAAAGTTGATGAAAAGATTGGTGGTGATGAGTAGATGACCTGATTAACTTTCGACAAAATTTGAGTTATGGCCCTTTGTAATTTTGGTAATTTGTGTCTATTGTAATGTATGCTAAAAGTGATGCATTCCATAACTTTAGAACCCTGTATGCTATGGTTTTGAAATTTCATATATGCGTTCCTGATGGAAAATAAGCTGACACGTATTTTTTTTTCATCCGGATTAACTTATGAACCGTGTAAGCTAGGGTTTTGAAATTTTATATATGGTTTGCTATGGAAAATTAGCTGACACATATTTTTTCCTCATCCGCATTATGCCCCTTTCAAAAGTTATTGTCCTTTGATTTATTTGTTAGCATAACCTTGGGGCCAAGGCCACACACTTTGAATTATTATTGTAATCATGGTAATTTTCGGTTTTATTGGACGGGTTTTTCAAAAATTCCGTCCTTTAAAATAGCGATGTCCGGGTGGGTGGGTGGTTGGGCGGGTGGATGGGCCCCACAGGCGTGACATAGCCTTCGGCGGAATTCTTGTTGTATGTTTTTTAGTCTTTAACAATATTTGTTGAATATTTTGCCATCTAGGGACAAGCAAAGGTTGGGGGCATTGTGTTTTACAAACACCATTCCTAGTTTAGTGTTCAGTCAAGAACTTTCTTTTTCCTGGATAGATTGTGAAATTACTTGGCAGAAATGTTAACCATCATGAGACGATGTGGTGCAAGCTAGACCTAGGTCGGTATCTCCAAGATCAAGGTCATACTAAGAGGTCAGAGGTAAAAAAAGTTTTTTTTTTTTTTTGGTGTCCAGTCAATAACTTTTTTATTTCTGGATGGACTTTATAAAGTAACCATGCAGAAATGTTCAACGTCATTAGACCATGAGTCATGTACAAGACGAAGGTCCATATACCTACAATGTCAAGGTCATACCTAGAGGTCAAAGGTAAAAAAAAGGGACAGTCAATAACTTCTTTATTCTTTGATGGATTTTGAAATTACTTGACAGAAATGTTAACCCTCATGAGACGATGTGTTGTACCTCAAAGGTCAAGGCCATACTTAGAGGTCAAAGGTAAAAAAGGGCTTTTTTGTGTATGGCCAATAACTTTTTATTTTTCTATGAACATTTTTAAAGCTACTTTGCAGAAATGTTTATCTTCATTAGATGATGTGTTGCACACAAGACCCGGCTCAATACCTCCAATGTCAAGGTTATACTTAGAGGTCAAAAACGGGGGAGACATCTGTGTTTTTGTAGAAAAACAAATTCTAGTTACAGATTGTGTGGAACTGTAAACGACCTTCGACAGTCTTGTCTTTCTCCAGCTACAACGGCTAGACTGTCTCGTCATATACCTGACGTCATGTCTACGTAACCGGTCCCAAACCGCCGTTGCAACCGCTGCCGTAACTCCTGGTCGGACGAACAAAAGAATCACTGCACAGACAGTGAGCAACCGACTCGCAAAACGTGGCACAAAATGCATGCGTCCCTACCATAGCTAAGTGCTAAAGCGACGTCATCGACATCAACGTATGAATTTGGTACGTCAGCGTCAACGTTGAACTAGACACCAATGGAACTCAATCTTGTTCACTGATGAGTCGCAGTTTTGCCTTCAGAGCATAGATCGAAATTCCCGGGTCTATCGACGTCAAAAGGAACGCCTTTACGATGCCTGCGTACGTGAAGTCGATCGCATTGGTGGTGAAAGTGTTATGGTATGGGGCGGCATATCATTCAGCAGACGCACACAGCTCATCACCCTCAATGGGAACCTTACAGGACAACGTTACCGAGATGAGATCCTGGCCCCTGTGGTGGTTCCATACTTTAACGTCAACAGGAACGACACACTCTTTCAACAAGACAATGCCAGATGTCATGCAGCACGTGTCTCAATTGACTACCTTCAGTAACAGAACATTGACTTACTGCCGTGTTCTGCACGTTCACCTGACTTGTCACCCATAGAGCATTTATGGGACGCGCTTGATTGACGTGTTAGACAACATCAGCCACAGACCCTTGGTGATCTGCATGCTTTTCTGGTGGAAGAATACCTCAGCAGCAGATTAGAACATTGATCAAATCCATGCGACGTCGTTGTTTGGCAGTGCCAGACTCAAACGGAGGCCATACAAATTATTGACATTTTGTGATTTTGGTCAACATACCCCAGTGTGACAAAACGTGATGGTGACGCCAAATTTATAAATCAAACTGAACAGTTCTTATATGAAATAATCAGCTTACAACAAAGGATTCATTATTTTCATACTTTGAAATTTTGTTTGTATTCAAAATATGAAAAATATGGAATTAAATTTCAGGTATAGGAACTTTTTTGACCTAGTATATTATCTGATTTTACGTTAAGATTTCTATGCCAGACCATCCTGGTAAGCTTTTGCATTCTCCACCATATGAACTTGTGCCGAATATTTCACCATTTAAAGTCAATAACCTATTATTACTGGTTTAGGCCCAGTTGTTCAAAACTAATGATGCCATTTCTTGACTTATTGTTTAAATGTTAATCATTTAATGTAGCATTTTTGCTGATATTTTTGCTGAAAAAAAATGTCAGAATATTAGATATTGAATTTGACCACTAACAAGCTCAAAAACCAATGATGCTTTGAACAATGGGCTTAGTTGTTTCATTTCAATTGAAAACTTTTATAGCATTTTGCACGCTTTTCCTAAAAATGGCAAAGTGAAAATGTAAGATAGAATTTAATCCTTTCACAATTCAGTTCCAGAAGTGGACTATTCCACCCTTGGCTTTGAAAATGTCCATTGTTGCCAAATGGGGTTTGTCATAATCATTAACAGAATGACAAACAGTGTAGATATTGATAAGATGGCTCATCTGGACCAACACTTTCATTATCTTTATTGGTCTGTCATGTCACTAGGGTGGAAAGTGTTAATCTGTCATAGCATTTGTGTGAATGACATAAATTGAAGTCAATGTTCACCCATATTTGCTTTGACAGATGATACAGGAGGACCCAAACGGGGTTTGCCAGTCACCCCAGCATTACATACTACTTGAGCTGAGTTGTTCACTAAGAATTCTTAAGCATATCACATATAATATGCACTTAACACATACACTCACATGCCCTTATCACATACACTTATGTGCACTTGTCACATGCACTCATATGCATTTGTCATATCCACTCACATGCTCTTATCACATACACTCAAGTGCACTTGTCACATACACTCATATGCATTTGTCATATTCACTCACATGCTCTTATCACATACACTTACATGCATTTTTATGCCCCCGCCATTCGAAGAATGGTGGAAAGGGCATATAGCGTTGCCCATGTCCGTCCGTCCGTCCGTCCGAACGTGCATCCGTTTGTCCGTGCGTCCGTGCATCCGAACTTAAACGCAGTCAATAACTTCCTTATTTCTTGATGGATTTTAAAATTACTCGGCAGAAATGTTAACCATCATGAGACGACGTGTCACATGCAAAACCCAGGTCCGTATCTCCAAGGTCAAGGTCATACTTAGAGGTCAAAGGTCAAAAAAAGGGTCCGAAATTTAAACGCAGTCAATAACTTTCTTATTTCTGGATGAATTTTGAAATTACTTTGTAGAAATGTTAACCATCATGAGACGATATGTCATGTACAAAATCCAGGTTGGTACCTCCAAGGTAAAGGTCATACTTAGAGGTCAAAGGCCAAAAAAAGGGTCCGAAACTTAAACGCAGTCAATAACTTAATTATTTCTGGATGGATTTTGAAATTACTTTGAAGAAGTGTTGACCATCATGAGACGATGTGTCACGAGCAAACCCAGATCTGTACCTCCAAGGTCAAGGTCATACTTAGAGGTCAAAGGTCACAAAAAGGGTCCAAAACTTAAACGCAGTCAATAACTTACTTATTTCTGGATGGATTTTAAAATTACTTTGAAGAAATATTAACCATCATGAGACGATGTGTCACATGCAAACCCAGATCCGTACCTCCAAGGTCAAGGTCATACTTAGAGGTCCAAGGTAAAAAAAATGGTCGGTCAATAACTTTCTTATCTCTGGATGGATTTTGAAATTATTTGGCAGAAATGTTGGCCATCATGAGACAATCTGCCTCACACAAAATCAAGGTCCTTACCTACAAGGTCAAGGTCATACTTAGAGGTCAAACGTGAAAAAAGGGTCCAAAACTTAAACACGGTCAGTAACTTTCTATTGATGAAAATGAACAGACATATTTTCAAGCGGGGGCATCCGTGTCCTATGGACGCATTTCTAGTTCTTACTTGCTTTTCAGTGAAATATAGTGATTTCTAAGTGAAATCGATATTGTCACTGGTCCAAACAGTGAAAATATGATTTTTATTTTCACTGTTTGTGAATTTGATGTATGATCGAAAAATAAAATATTTTCTGTTTGTTAGATGTCAGTTAGCTGAAGGTTATAAACGTGTGTCAGAAATTACATCACGCACATTTTCATGTGATTCGGATGTTGATGACGTCACTTTAAGCACCTACGCAACTTACATAATGCATGCGACGCCAGACGAACTTAGCAACTGAGGACATTATTTGAAAGTAAATTTCAAATAAACGATTTGATAAAGTAACATTCCAATTTTTTTTTTGATGTTGATGATGTCACTTTAAGCACCTACGCAACATACATAATGCACGCGACGCCAGAGGAACTTAGCAACTGTGGACATTATTTGAAAGTAAATTTCAAATGAACGATTTGATAAAGTAACATTCCAATTTTTTTTTGGGGTGCAAACTTTCACCCAATATTATACCCAGTTAACATGCTGAACACCTCTAAATCGATGCGAAATCACCATGGAAAAAGTTTGTTCCCTGTGGTGAAGGCTGATGCTTTAAAATTGCTTTAATAATTACAGTTTAAAGCATAAAAGATACAGAAAATTTGATTTTTTTTCATCGTAAGATCAATTTTTATTTCACTCATGAACACCGAAAGAAGTATTTTCACTCCTGGCTTCGCCACTCTTTAAAATACTTCTTTTGATGTTCATTCTGTGAAATAAAAATCAGTCTTATGCTGAAAAAATCAAATATCCACTATATCACATACACATGTGCACTTGTTACATACACTCACATACACATATCACATACACTCAAGTGCACATCACATTCACCCTGACACATGCACATCACATACTCTCACATATACTTCACAAACACTCATGTGCAATTATCACATACACTCATGTTCACTTATCACATACACTCAAATGCACTTATCACATACATTCATATACACCTGTCACATATACTCATAGTGCTGTCATTCTCTGTCATAGGTTTGATAAATGTTGGTGGAGTGGCTTGGTGCATTGACTTATGAGCATAGGGTTGTGGGTTTGAGTGCCACACCATGCATCATGCATTGTGTCCTTGAGCAAGATACTGTATCCACCTAGCATAGTACTGTTTTCTACCCAGGAAGTCCTGCCCATGATACTCAGTAATGAAGGTGGGACAGTAAAAGGAAATAATAAATGTTCAAGAAGCTTGAATGATATTTGAGTATAGAACTGCACACTTTCATCTGAGGAGTCTTATGTCACAATTTGTTTTAGTCGAATCATAGCATTAACCCATTTTGTAAAGGAAACCCCCCAAAAGGTTATTGGCAAACAGTGCAGGCCCAGATCAGATGGCAGCTGATCAGGGCCTACTTTGTTTGGAAAAAGTTCAGCCATTTTCCAAATAAATTTTGAAGAAAACACAATCTGGCACCCCTAAATTTTGGAATGGACTCCTGCTATATATATTAAAGGAGGAAGATTCCATTTGGTACAAAAAAGGGTTAAGCTCGTGTTCACCATTTTTACAAGGGAGACAACTTTCAGGACATCCTGCTTGCTTTCCTGTTAAACTGATTTATGAAACTGAACACCTTAAAGGAAATGAATACACCTTCAGTGGAGGCAACTGCTGCAAAAGTATTTTTGTCGCCAATGTCAATTGGGGTCAACTCTTAAAGGAGTAAATTCTTTCCTTTAAGAGTAGACCCCATTTTCAGTGGGACAGGGCTTATAGAAAAGCAAATAGGAAGTCCCCACAGCTGTCTCCCTTTGAAAAATGGCATAAAAATCTGCCAGGTAATGGCAGGTATTCCTATTCGCCTTAAATGTCGAGATCTACTCTTAAAGGAAAGAATTTTCTTGCACACCAGATAAGGAAATCCATACTTTGAGCTTTGGATAGAAATTCTGTTCTAACCCTGTTGTTCTTACCCCAGATCGAATATTCTCGCATATTCGATAAATGCACAGGTTGAATGTGACCTCATATGCGCCATTGTTACAGTTGACATCACAGCACGTTAAGTGATGTCACTAAACATTCCTGTAGTGCCATCACAATATTGCTGATGTCGGTTATGGCAGCATTAAAATTCTGCGCTAAGAAAATGAAGGTATGCAATAAAAAGAATCATATACGGGTGCAGGGCTCGAGAAACTGAAGAATCCAAATCGGTCCAGCCAGGTTTTGCCAAAAAAGTAGGAAATTGCCGATCGGTTTCGGTAATTTCCGTAAACGTCCTTGGCGATTTGCAATTTTAAAATGCGTTATTAGCGTAAAGAATGACATACCAATGTTGCTCTTACACTTGGCAACGGATATGAGCACCAGTATCTCGATTATAAACAGCAATTATTGCTCACATCGTTCAGATTTCATCTACTTCCATTTTCTACGCCAGATTTCATCTTCTTTCATTTTCCCAATATCCGGGTCACTCAGAACCTGAAGACCACTGAAGGGAAACAACCGACTTGGGGCAGTCAAAGACCATTTCGATGGTCACTATATAAAACCTTTAAAATATTTCTCTTATTTCACGCATTTTATTTTGCCCAAATTGCTTTGTTTACAAATGACGACCGATATTGCAGCCAGTTGGTCGGAAAATGACGTCATACAGTTTCCGTTTACACAATACACATTAATGCAGTCAAGGACGTAACACACACACCTGTTTTATGTCATTGATTTTAATAGAGCATATTTCTAAAAAAAATCGTTTTGAACGGGTTAAAAAATCGAAAAACATTTCTTTAATCTCGAACCAAAACATGTCCGAACGAGAGTCATTGAAAATCTTACATGGCCGAACCGAGTTTTAAAGAATATAAATAGATATTTCACGATTACACAAGCCTGAAACAAATCACTTTGTCTACAAATGGCGATCGATATTGAAGCCATGTGATCGGAAAATCACGTCATGCGGTTTCATTTTAATTCATTCAAGGGCGTAATACACACGTGGTTTATGTTATTGCTTCAATGGAGCGTATTTCTTAAATAAAAATATCGTTTAGAATGGGTGAAATAAGGCATTTTCCCTCGAAGGCATAACACACAATGTTCAGACATGACAGGTGTATATTGAAAATTGCGCCCTGTGAAAAAAAAACAACAACAAAAAAAAACAAAAACAATTTTATATTCAAATACCGGTTCTATAGTAAGCCTTAAATTAATGACCTGTGTAAACAAACTAGCGTATGTCCTGCATTGATTGACCTAATTTTCTCACCTTGCCAGTTTGCCGATAACGCCTGGGGCCAGTGTTCACGGTTTAATAATTTTGACACATGGGTCAAATTTCGCTGCGATAAGATCAAAGTACCTGACGTTGACTTGTCTGATTTTCACCTAGTTAGATAATGAACCAGTCTAACACCTTGTGCTGTAGGCGCTTTTTGTGTACATGCTTGGATTATCAGTGGCAAACGGTCAGCTTGTTATCACAACATAATGATTAAGCGAAAATTTTCGAACCGATTTTTTTCAAATTTTATAGAATTATGCACCGATTTTTTAATCTTCTTCTGAAGTCAAAATCGGTTTTTGGAAGCCAAATTTGGTCCAGAACCGGAAAACCGACATTTTCTCGAGCCCTGTATGGATGTGAGTGGTAGATAGAAAAATCTGTCCCTAAGGATCACTGTCCAGCATCACTCGGCAAGCCTCGTGATGCTGGACAGTGACCCTCGGAACGGATTTTTCAATACACCCCTCACACCCATATAAGATCCTTATATGCTGCTCAGGAGCATATTCTTTCCTTTAGGAGTAAATCTACATTGATAAGGGAAACAAACAGTTTTTATTTAAAGAGTTACTAGTTCCATTCCTTTTACTGTCTACATTGCCTTTTACATGTATTTTAGTTTCCATCAACATGTCGGACTACCTGGGCAGCATCTTGAGTTACATTGCTCTCAGCTTTCCAATTTTCCTTGGTGTTTATGACTACTTGTCAGCTCCCGACCTGTCAGCTTTAATATCTGCTGTAAGTTATTCCTTTACATGGCATGAATGAGTCGGTGTTGTGAATGTACCTGTAAATTTAACCCTTATCTTGCTGAATATTCATTTAAGCCACACCCATTTCTGTCTATCAACCAATCAGATTACTTGATATAATGTGTTGCTACAAATTCATAAATTGAATGCCAAACAGTGTAGATCCTGATCAGATGGCTTCTTCAGAGAAGGGGTTGTCGTGAACAGCAAGATAAGGGTTAAATATGTTCTAGAGAAAGGTAATCCTTTGGAAGCAAGGACTACAAGACAGATCTGAAAACTATGGAGTGTACAAGATTTTTCCTGGGCCAGACTAGTTAGTTTCGGCCTACTTTTTGTGGTGAAAACAGGGGTTTACATGGGTATACAATATTTCTTCTATTCCTGCTCTAAGATATGGGTTGTGAATAAGATTTTATTGCTGATGAAGCTCGAAAGAATTTCAGTAGAAATTACAAAGCTCCTGTTAAGGCGCATTTTTCATCTGAAAAATGATATTTTTCAGTTCATCTGTCACGCAGTGAAGGTGAGCTTTTGTGATCACATTTTGTCTGTTGACCGTGCGTGTGTCAATAAACAATGTCTTTAAACAACATTTCTCTAAAACACCTCTGATTGGATTTTGACCACACTTCACAGGAATGATCGTTAGGTGATCCTCTTTCAAAGTTGCTCAAGTGGTTCCAGTCCATTACACATCTAGGTCACAGGAGCCGAAAATAGATTTTTTTTTAATTGCTAATTTAAAAAATTCTACTATGAAACCACCCTGCCCAGATCTTTGCTTTTTGTGAACGAGTAGTATATATACATGTAATAGGAAATAAAGGACTAATGTAACAGGAAAGAAAGGACTTTTAACTTAAGTTACTTCAAGAAACAAATATTGAGGACATTTGTTAGAAGCGCCTCACATTCGTTTCTTAGAGTATCGAAAAATTACAATCTTCTTGAATGTTTCCATTAAGCTAAGGATTTGTTCCATTCAAATTGTCATTATAACAAGTTTTATAGACGATCTTACATGAATGTTCATGTATTATTGAATTTATTAAACTTGTTGAGGTAAAGGGATAAAATGCGTGGTGACGCCTCACATTTTATCCCCTTTCCTCAACTTGTTTAACCCTTATCATGCTGTTCAAGACAACCTCTATCTTTGCAAACAGTGTAGATCCAGATCAGATGGCTTCTGAAGAAGCCATCTGATCAGGATCTACACTGTTTGGCATTCAGTTTATGAATTTGTAGCAATAAATTACGTCAAGTAATTTGATTGGTTGAAAACAGAAATGGGTGTGACTTAAATGAATATTCAGCAAGAGAAGGGTTAATAAATTCAATAATACATGAGCACGAATGCAAGATTCTGTTTATTCTATGACATTTAGAACACATATTATTCACGATTTTTGTACAAAAATGTCAATATTCCGCCATTAGTAAACTCGACATCGTTCATGACGTCATACATGTAACGTTACGGAACATATCTAACTAGTTTGCATATTTAATCCACCAGTGGATTACAGAATTTATTACATGGCGTTATTACACTCTCAGAGCGACGTCATATTTTAAATTGTTATATCAAATGTCGGTTTAAAGTGGGTTGACTGTATTAACTAGAGGCATTGTAGAATCCATGCATAAAGGTGCTGATAAAACTGTGTGGATGCACAGGCTGGTCTGCATCATTATGTCTGTAAACGACTAAATCATATTTTCTTGTGATATTCCTCATATGAATGTTATGGCTTATTAAGATAACACGTCCTAAAATGCCACCCTTGGCACTAGGAGAAAGAGAAAAAACTCACATGGAACGAGCACAACCACAGGCACTTAACAAGCAGAACAATCAATTCTGTCTTCCGCAATCTGGATGATTAGACTTAGGGGATAACTGTTTTCAAAATTGTCATTTGGGGAGGTAAATTGGAGGTTTTACAATAGGAAATTTCGTTTTACGGCGACACCATAACCGATGATTTACCTTTCCAAATCACAATTATGAATACAGTTATTCCCATATCTAATGTACATATTCGGTTGTTTTGTTAAAAATTGTGCCTATTTGCACAGAGCGGCAAGCAGTGTGAGCTGCGTAAAACCAAATGCCAGCCAATGAAAAGAGGCGTTACGTGACGACTTAGGGGGGTTTCCAACAGTATGTAGCAGAATATACTGTCACAAATTTTTAACGTTATCCAATCAGACGTCGCATTACATACTCAAGTGCATCAGAATGCTAGATAGCACATAACAGCAAATGCAGAATGACGTACAAATTGGATGGCCCCCACCAATCGGGGCTTGAAGAAATAGATGGGCTGCATGATGCTTCCACACAGAGCTGAATCCGACCGCACACGACTACTGGTACACCGCTTAGAGGCTCTAAGCCTGCCCAGGCAACGTGGTACGAGTGGACCGTCGATTCTTATGAACTCTATTGGTTTCATTGGCTTAATGAGTGGGACAATCAGCCCTCTCTTCCTCAAACTGGGTGACTGAACTGCTAGAAAGTGCACATTTAAGTACAAATTGGAGAACTATTTTGTTGAAATACAACAGAGCAACAGTGAAAGAACAACATCGGAACCACTGCCTTAGATCCTGGGCTGCACAAGTTATTGGGTGTGTGTGTGGGGGGGGGGGGGGGGGGAGTGGGGGGGGGGCAGTTAAAAAATTGTTCACTGCCGGCAAATCTACACCCTAGGTTCAGATGTTATTCCCAACATTTAACACCAGGAGAAAGAGGAAAAACTAGTGGGAAGGAGCACAAACAAAAGCATTTAACAAGGGGAACACTCAACCCTCTCTTCCTCAAACTGGGTGATTGGACTGCTACAAAGCATTAAGCAGCAATACACAATAACTACAGGGACCAGTTGTTCAAAGCATCATTAGCTTAATGAGCTCGTTAGTTATGTTGTTACTATTCTAGCAAGTTTAATATTCAAAATTTTGGTATTTTTGCTGAAAAGATGAATGCAAAAGCTGCTCACATTTTATCAGCAAAAATATTAGCATATTTGCCATTATAAATGATCAAAGTTTTAACGATTCATTTATTAACAACATCATTAGTTTTGAACAACTGGCCCCAGGTTAACAAGTCTGTGAAATGAAAACACTTTAAACCCCACTATAGAGAAAAGTGGGGTCAATAGGGATATTCATTATTGTCGTTATTTCTGGTCAAGAACCTCAATGAGGTGGCTCTAATGAGCACTCACATCTATTTTTTGACAGGAAAATAAGAGAAATATCAAACATTATCTTCTGAAAAATGTAAGTTGTAGAGATAAGATAGACACCATTTTAGCATACGGGTATAGAAGTCGCAGATAAGATTGACTAGGTGTTGTCAATAAATGTCAAATTCGCTGAGTCCACCAGAAGATTCGGTAGAGTGCCTTTCGCATGCTTTCTGCAAGCGGATCAAATAGCCATATACGCCACATTGTGTTGTTTGTGACACAGTTGAATTCACATAAACGGGTGACTCGGTTTACCTTTTTGTTGGTAGAATATTCTAAAGGCAGATGCAAACGATAGCTGTGCCAAGTCAACTTATCTGCGACTGCTATATGTTACCATAATGAAGTATTCTGTGATGTCTCATCTGGTTATACACCGTTTACTCAGGCATGTCTGTCCAAATATAAATAGACATATGGTACAGTCAACCCTCTTTATAACAACATTAGTTTTAACGCAAAACTCGTTATAACGACAATTTCAATGGAATGAATTCTTAGCTCAAGTCTTAGCCTCAATTCGGAGTGATGCGGGCTTCCCTCGGGTTGGAAATGCCCAAATCGAATTCATAGTTATGAAAGGTTCTTGTAATTTAATACTCCTAGAAACAAATGTTGCAGATATTTGTTAGAATCGCCTCTCCGAGGCGATTCTAACAAATGTCTATAACATTTGTTTTTCTTGGAGTAATGATGCGGAAAGACCTTTTATAACCTATCATACTCCTAACTGGGATTCTTTATAATGGCAAATTCATTATAACGGCACAATAATAGGGAATAAATACCGTACTGTTGTTATAACTTGGGTCCTCTGTATACATAAGGTATTGTTTGTTTCTTTTTCAGAATGCCTTTGTTGTTATTTACCTGATCAGCTGTTTCACAAAGCTGATAGATCTGTCGATAAAAGTCACAGATATAGCAGGAACAACTCATAGGTTAGTTTTGTTCATTTAGATAATACGCCCATGTGACATGAAACTCTTTCATATCATTAAAATGGTGATTTTTGATGAAAATTTGTGATATCTTTCTTATTCTGCAAATGCCTGTAAGAACTGCCTCATGCCTGCCTCGGTAGCTTAGTCAGATGCACTCTGACTGGTGATCAGGAGGCAGGTTCGATACTTGCCGGGGTTGGCAACATTCTTTCGTTGAGATTGATCATAAAATCTTTTCTACCATCATTCTCTCCCTTCTGCTGATTCAAAAAGGGTGGCAAAAGAAAGTGCACTGTACTGGTTTGACCGCTTATAAGCCTGTCCAGGAAAAGTGTGGATAGGTAAACTGACCAGCTCAAAAATGACCTAAAATAGTATTGACTGGGCCGTTAAACTCCATTATTTTTAGGAAATAATAAAAGAAAAAAATCTGAAAAAAAGTTAATTCAGTAGATATGACAAATGTTATTATAGCATGTGTGTGACAAGCCTCAGTGTGACCAACCAGAAGATCCGTCAGATACACGTTTGACTGATGATAAAGAGGTTACGGATTCAATACCTGCTGGGTTGGCAACATCCTATTATAAAGATAGAGCATGAATTTTTTTCTCTCTGTTCCGCTGGTTCAAGAAGGACAGTCATCAATTTCTAGCAAATGTATGTGCACTGTACTTATAAACCGCTTTTATAAGCGGTTTTCTGGGCAGGAAAAGTGTGGTTAGGTAAACTGACAGGATCTATATAACCTAAATAGGGTTGACTGGACCATTAACCCTTTACCACTCAGAAAATAAGCAAATACACCATTCTTAACAGAACACTGATATAGGTAAATCAATAATCAATAGTCCATATATGGCTGATAGGCCTGACAGTCTTATCTGAACAGAGATATTGGCATTTTTGTGTGATTTACACCCTTATGTTACAAAAATGATTATTTTAGTATTTTCTGTACATTTGATAATATTTATGTTAATGTAAAGTTTCTAGGAAATTAAATTTTCTTTCCAATGGTACTAAATTTATTATAGTTTCTCTTTGCGTTTTGAAAATATGAAGTGTCAAAGTAAGCAAAATATTTTTCTTTAGCAAAAATTTCTGTTTTGGGTTGGTCAGAGAAAGTATTTTTAACCACCATAGCCCCAGAAAAGAGGGGGTATCCACATATTATTTTTCTTATTCCCGCACAAAACATATTTTGTAGGTATTAAATCATTAGGGCATGTCACTGAGGCTCTTCCAACAAGTTTCCATAACATACTTTTTTATGCAGAAATAAGATCATGTTCATAAGTCTGTGAAATAAGTCTGAACCCGGTATACATTATTTCCCTTATTTCTGCACCAAGACCAAGGTTGTGGGTACTTGTTAGAACTGCCTCAATCGGCACCAACAACCTATGTTCTGAGTATAAATAAGAAAAATATCAACGTTTTCAATGGAAAAGTAGCCATTTTGGAGAAATCAAAGAATGTGCTATGACACATGGGTGTGTTTTGTTTATGAAAAAATCAGTACTTTTGCAGAAGATTAAAATAACTATTACAGCCTATCTATCCTTTTTTTGCACCCCCATCCCCAACTTTACCCTTTTTTTTTTAAATCAGTGTATCAACCACCCCATAGCCAGCTCACCCCAAAGAGTCGTCTCTGTATTTTTTTTTTTTTTTTTATTTTAGAAATAAGATTTGTTTGTTTGATTAGAGGTATAACATCCCTGTCAACACTATTTAGGACATTTTGGAGATGTTGCTTCCAATTTGGTGGGACTTTTACCCAACACTGAGGTGAAATGACATCTGATGCGCATGATCATTGTAAAGTGTCTGGTCTGTGTCTGTGCCGTTGCATGTGCTGTCTACAACTCTGTAGACCCTGATCAGAAACCTTATAATTATGTCTCCCAATTTTTTTCGGAGAGACATATTGTTTTTCCCCCGGGCGTCTGTCTGTCCGTCTGTCTGTCTGTCCGTCTGTCACACTTTCGTGTCCGCTCTGTAACTTGAAAACCGTTAGAGCTATCCTCACGAAACTTCGTATAAATATTAATCAGCATTAGACGACGTGCAGTGCGCAAGAACCATAACTCTCGCATTTATACTTTTTGAATTATCTCCCTTGGAAGTTTGTTGGTATGTATATATGTATGGGCAAATCGTGTCCGGTCAATAACTTTCTTATTTTTTGATGGATTTTAAAATTACTCGGCAGAAATATTAACAACCATAAGACGATGTGTGGTGCGCATGAGGCAGGTCGGTACCTCAAAGGTCAAGGTCATACTTAGAGGTCAAAGGTCAAAAAAGGGGCCTTTTTTTCGTATTTGGTCAATAACTTTCTTATTTTGAGATGGATTTTAAAATTACTTGGCATAAATTATTAACAACCGTAAGACGATGTGTGGTGCGCATGAGGCTGGTCGGTACCTCAAAGGTCAAGGTCATACTTAGAGGTCAAAGGTCAAAAAAGGGGCCTTTTTTTCGTATTTGGTCAATAACTTTCTTATTTTGAGATGGATTTTAAAATTACTTGGCATAATTATTAACAACCATAAGACGATGTATGGTGCGCATGAGGCAGGTCGGTTCCTCAAAGGTCAAGGTCATACTTAGAGGTCAAAGGTCAAAAAAGGGGCCTTTTTTTCGTATTTGGTCAATAACTTTCTAATTTTGAGATGGATTTTAAAATTACTTGGCATAATTATTTACAATCATGAAACAATGTGTGGTGCACATGAGGCAGGTCGGTACCTCAAAGGTCAAGGTCATACTTAGAGGTCAAAGGTCAAAAAGTTGGCCTTTTTTTCGTATTTGGTCAATAACTTTCTTATTTTGAGATGGATTTTGAAATCACATGGCAGAAATGTGAACCAATATAAGGCGATGTGTTGCGGGCATGACCCATGTTGGTACCTCAAAGGTGAAGGTCATACTTAGAGGTCAAAGGTAAAAAAAGGGGCCTTTTTTCGGGTTTTGTCAATAACTTGCCTATTTTTAAATAGAATTTGAAGTTACTTGGCAAACATGTTAACTATCATGGGACGATGTGTTGCATGCATGATTCAGTTTGGTACCTAAAATGTCAAGGTCATACATAGAGGTCAAAGGTAAAAAAGGGGCCTTTTTTCGTGTTTGGTCAATAACTTTCTTATATTTAGATGGATTTTGAAATTGCTAGGCAGAAATGTTAACCGCCATGAGATGATGTGTTGCACGCATGACCCAGTTTAATACCTGAAAGGTCAAGGTCATACATAGAGGTTAAAGGTAAAAAAAGGGCCTTTTTTGTGTTCTGTCAATAACTTTCTTATTATGCCCCAAACTTGGAAAAAGTTTGAGGGGCATATTGGTTCTGGTTCGTTCGTCCGTTCGTCCATCCATTACGCTTTTGATGCATAGCATAACTAAAGAACCGTGTATGCTAGGGTTTTGAAATTTCATATATGGATTCCTCATGGAAAATTAGCTGACGCGTATTTTTTTTCTCGTCAGGATTATGCCCCCTTCAAGAGTTATTGCCCTTTGAATTTTTTATTTTTAATAAAATCTTGTCAGCAAGATATCTCAAAAACTATTGCAGCTAGAGCCTTGAAAGTTGGTGATTATATTGATGGTGATGAGTAGATGAACTGATTAACTTTTGACAAAATTCCGAAAAATACTTTGTGAGTTATGGCCCTTTGTCATTTTGGTAATTTGTGCCCATTGTAATGTATGCTAAAAGTGATGCATAGCATAACTTTAGAACCATGTATGCTAGGGTTTTGAAATTTCATATATGGATTCCTCATGGAAAATTAGCTGACGCGTATTTTTTTTCTCGTCCTGAATATGCCCCTTTCAAGAGTTATTGCCCTTTGAAATTTTTTTAATAAAATCTTGTCAGCAAGATATCTCAAAAACTATTGGAGCTAGAGCCTTGAAAGTTGGTGAATAGATTGTTGGTGATGAGTAGACGAACTGATTAACTTATGACAAAATTCCGAAAAATACTTTGTGAGTTATGGCCCTTTGTCATTTTGGTAATTTGTGCCCATTGTAATGTATGCTAAAAGTGATGCATAGCATAACTTTAGAACGGTGTATGCTATAATTTTGAAATTTCATATATGCATTTCTGATGGAAAATAAGCTGACACGTATTTTTTTTCTTGTCAGGATTATGCCCCTTTCAAGAGTTATTGCCCTTTGAATTTTTTTTAATAAAATCTTGTCAGCAAGATATCTCAAAAACTATTGGAGCTAGAGGCTTGAAAGTTGGTGAATATATTGGTGGTGATGAGTAGATGAACTGATTAACTTTTGACAAAGTTCCAAAAAATACTTTGTGAGTTATGGCCCTTTGTCATTTTGGTAATTTGTGCCCATTGTAATGTATGATAAAAGTGATGCATAGCATAACTTTAGAACCATGTATGCTAGGGTTTTGAAATTTCATATATGGGTTCCTCATGAAAAATTAGCTGACGCGTATTTTTTTTCTCGTCCGGATTATGCCCCATTCAAGAGTTATTGCCCTTTGAAATTTTTTTAATAAAATCTTGTCAGCAAAATATCTCAAACACTATTGGAGCTAGAGCCTTGAAATTTGTTGAGTATATTGGTGGTGATGAGTATATGAACTGATTAACTTATGACAAAATTCCGAAAAATACTTTGCGAGTTATGGCCCTTTGTCATTTTGGTAATTTGTGCCCATTGAAATGAATCCTAAAAGTGATGCATAGCATAACTTTAGAACTGTGTATGCTATGGTTTTGAAATTTCATATATGCATTCCTAATGGAAAATAAGCTGACACATATTTTTTTCTCATCCAGATTATGCCCCTTTCAAGAGTTATTGCCCTTTGAATTTTTTTTAATAAAATCTTGTCAGCAAGATATCTCAAAAACTGTTGGAGCTAGAGGCTTGAAAGTTGGACCATGAGTCATGTGCAAGACCAAGGTCCATACCTCCAATGTCAAGGTCATACCTAGAGGTCAAAGGTAAAAAAAAGGACCGTCAATAACTTCCTTATTCTTTGATGGATTATGAAATTACTTAGCAGAAATGTTAACCATCATGAGACGATGTGTTGTACTGCAAAGGTCAAGGCCATACTTAGATGTCAAAGGTAAAAAAGTGCTTTTTTTGTTTACGGCCAATAACTTTTTTATTTTTCTATGAACATTTTTAAAGTTACTATGCAGAAATGTTCATCTTCATTAGATGATGTGTTGCACACAAGACCCAGCTCAATACCTCCAATGTCAAGGTTATACTTAGCAGTCAAAAACGGGGGAGACATCTGTGTTTTTGTAGAAAAACAAATTCTAGTAATTGTCTGGGCTCTGATCCCGATCAGCACTGTTTGCACCTTTGTGTTCTGTCTATTGTCATGCAGACAGACGGGTGGATTATGCCAGGCTGATAGCTACTGGTCTGGGTCTCTGACGTCTACAACCCTGTAGAACCTGATCAGACGCCTTATAATAATTTTCTGGGCTCCGATCCCAATCTGCGCTGTTTGCACCTTTGTGTTCTGTCTATAGTCATACAGACAGACGGGTGGATGATGCCATGCTGATCGCTATATCCCTCGAACTTGTTCGGACTAGGGATAAAAAAACACCATCGTCGGCGATAAGACCCTGATCAGAACCCGCATTATCTTTGTGCAGCGTCTTGTCTGGGGTTGCGCCAACTCATATGCTGTCTACAAACCTGTAGACCCTCATCAGACGCCGTTCAATAATTGTACAGGTCTGATTCGAATCTGCATTGCTTGCATCTGTCTCTTGTGTCTACGGACGGACGAACATGTGAATGGACGCCAGACTCAATTTTGTTTGCGGACGGACGCACGCCAGGCTGATTGTTTTATCCCCGAACCTATTTGGTCAGGGGATAAAAAATAAAACGCACAGGCGGCGATCAGACCATGATCAAATGTTGCATGATCATTGTACAGCGTCTGGTCTGGGTCTGTGCCGTCGCATATGCCATCTACAAACCTGTAGACCATATCCAGACGCCGTATAATCATTGTATGGCGTCTGATTCAAATCTGCACTGTTTGCACCTTTGTGTTCTGTCTATTGTTATACAGACAGTTGGGTGGATGACGCCAAGCTGATCACTACATCCCCAGAACATGTTCAGACTAGGGATAAAAACATCACCTTTGGCGATAAGTCCCTGATCAGACGCCGCATTATCGTTGTGAGGCGTCTTTTCCGGGTCTGCGCCGACCCATATGCCGTCTTCAAATCTGTAGACCCTCATCAGATGCCGTTTAATAATTGCACAGGTCTGATTCGAATCTGCATTGCTTGCATCTGTCTGTTGTGTCTACGGACGGATGGACGGACGGACATGTGAACGGACGCCAGACTCATAATTTTGTTGGCGGACGGACCAACGGACGCCAGGCTGATTGTTATATCCCCCAACCTATTTGGTCAGGGGATAATAAATAAAACGCACCGGCGGCAGTCAGACCATGATCAGACGTCGCATGATCATTGTACAGCGTCTGGTCAGGGTCTGTGCCATCGCATATTCCGTCTACAAACCTGTAGACCCTATCCAGATGCCGTATAATAATTGTATGGCGTCTGATTCAAATCTGCACTGTTTGCATCTTTGTGTTCTGTCTTTTGTTATTCAGACGGTTAGGTGGATGACGCCACGCTGATCGCTATATCCCCTGAGCCTGTTCAGACTAGGGTTAAAAAAAACATCACTGTCGGCAATAAGACCCTGATCAGACGCCGCATTGTCGTTGCACATCGTCTTGTCCGGGTCTGCGCCATCTCAGATACCATCTACAAGCCTGTAGACCATCATCAGACGCTGTTTAATAATTGTACATCTGATCCGGATCTGCATTGTTTTCATATGTCTGTTGCGTCTACTGACGGACATTTGAACGGACGCCACTCATAATTTTGTGTCCACGAACGGGCAAATGAACGGACGCCAGGCTTTGAACCTGATCAGACTAGGGATAAAAAACACCACCGTCGGCGATAAGACCCTGATCAGACGCCGCATTATCGTTGCGCAGCGTCTTGTCCGGGTCTGCGCCATCTCAAAAGCCTTCTACAAACATGTTGACCCTCATTGGACGCCGTTCAATAATAGTACGGCGTCTGATCCGGATCTGCATTGTTTGCATCTGTCTGTTGTGTCTACGGACGGACGGACATTTGGACGGTCGCTTTATCCTCCAAACCTATTCTGTTGTGGAAAATAAAATAAAATGAACCGTCTGCGTTTGGAGCTGAATCAGACGTCGCGGCAATAATTGGGGAGCGTCTGATCCGGGTGCCGTAGCATTATAAGGTCAAAAAACCTGAAGACCCTGATCAGGTGCCGCTTAATAATTGCATCTGTTTGCCTGTTAAAGTGTCGGCGGTGAGACCCTGATCAGTCATCGCATATTTTTTTTTGTAGAAATTAATATTCATTAAAGGGGTTGAATCTATTGACCAATGAAAGGCCTTCTACCCATCTGTGGGTTTTATTGCCCTTCCGATGACCACCTGGGTACACTTTTGGGTACTGTTACGTAATCTATTGCGGCTCAAAGCTCGGCATGCTCCGGGTGGCATCTGCTGTATAAACATTCCTAGGGTATCATAATCCCCAATTAACTAATTATCTTGGACCATAAATCCCTTGAATGTAACTGATTATACAGCGCTAATTGTCTTTACATAAATCATGCAAATCATGCACGACCGACACACAAATATTGTGTCATTCAGTAACTCAGCCCAGTCATTTTACATTACGTCAGGCAAGGTCATCGTGATTCAGTAGAAGAAACCCCTGGTGTGTTTGGTTGCAAATTACACAAAAAGTTTGTATAGAAACATATTTGTTTTTTTCGCAAATATTGTTGGCAAAATACCAAACTTAACATTTATAAACATCAGGCGTTTTTATATTAAGGGAAAAGGTAAAAATAACGCGATTGATTTTGAGACACGGGCAAACAGGTATTTGTTCAAATATACATATCTGTACGTTAATCGATAAACTCGGGAATTCACGGGTCTGAGTGTTAATGGATAGACTCGGGGAAAATACGTATCTGAGTGGTAAAGGGTTAATCTCCAAACAAACAAACAAGCTCACATTTGTGTAATAATAATGGAATGTTTGGCTTGTTTTGGGACTGAGTTCAGTAATCAGCATATGCAAGACTTTGATTGGTTGTAACCTATAGTTATTAACCCATTGAATGCGGGAAACGCCTAAAGGTGTAGCTTGTCAAACAGTGCAAGCCCAGATCAGACGCCGCAGAACGTCTGCACTATTTGCTAACAGAATTTCCCGTCAAAAATGGATGTGCAAGTCAGCTCTGTATTCTCAAAAGGAACCACTGACTAAGGCTGACACGATTAATCGTATAATCGATTAATCGATCAATAATTTCAACAAAAATGATTTTCATTCCTGATTTGATTTTAATCGATTACTTGATAGGTATAATTTACTACCCAAAGTTACGCCTAAAATAGCTGGATGAGTGGCAAACAGTGCAGACCCTGATGAGACATCGCATTCTGCGGCGTCTCATCTGGGTCCACACTGTTTGCTCAGGTCTGTCTGTTCAAATATACATATGGTAAAGTGCAACATATGGTAAGAGTCATGCTCAGTAGAAAGCCAGACAGGTAAAATTATGACAAAAACCTTAGCGATTACTAATCTATTATCGATCGCAATGACAGGCCTTATAATCGATTATCATTTCAGCTCTGATTAGCCAGCCCTACCACTGACCCATAACTACCCTTCCCCTCCTTTTGTCACCATGTGACATTATTTGTAAGACTGAGTCGCTTCATCTCCTTCTGCTGCACTAAGACCTGACTCTCAATGTCCACAATGTGTCCTGAGAGTGACATACAAGTCATCTCTTTATTGTCAAAGGGAACCACTGACTCATATATCTAGCATCTTATGAAAATTCTTGCCATACCCCCCCCCTCATTGTCACAATGAGGCATTGTAAGTTAGACTCAGCAAATTTATCTCCATGCACTAGGACCTGACCCCCGATGTGACCAACCTCATGTTTGACTGATGATAAAGAGGTTGAGGGTTCAATACCTGCTTGGTTGGCAACATTCTTTTGTAAAGATTGAGCATGAAATCTTTTCTCTCTGTTCCACAGATTCAAGAAGGAAAGTTGTCAATTTCTGGCAAATGTATGTGCACTGTACACCACAACCTCATTTTGGTTTTGCATATAACACAGTTTCCAGATGGATCCCAAATTTGTATAGATTATATAGAAAAATGACCATTTATGGTCATTTTTCTATATAATCTATACACTTTTGTTTGGATATAACACATTTGTTTAACTAACACGGTTTCTGCTCTGCTTTGGACATCATAAATAGTGCTATAAAGAGGCTGTGGTGTACTTGTAAATTGCTTTTATAAGCGGTTTCCTGGGCAGGAAAAGTGTGGTTGGGTAAACTGACAGGCTCTATATAACCTAAATAGGGTTGACTGGACCATTAATCTCATAACAAGGAAACAAGCTCACATTTGTGTAATTATAATGGAATGTTAGGCTTATTTTGGTACTGAGTTCAGTAATCAGCATATGCAAGACTTTGATTGGTTGTAACCTAGTTATTAACCCATTGTATGCGGAAAACCTCTAAAGGGGTAGCTTGGCAAACAGTGCAGACCCAGATCCGTCTGATCAGGGCCTGCACTATTTGCTAACAGAATTTTCCATCAAAAATGGAATAAGAACGAAAGAATAGGCCTGACAACCCTTATATGAAAAATGGACTTGTCCAACATAAAGCAATGGAAGAGTCCACCAGTATACAATGGGTTAAATACAGATGAATTTTCAGAGTTGCTGAGCTAATAGAAGTTCTGGCAGCATTGTCGGGAAACCAGGCTTCCAGATTGGCTTGTAGACCAGCTCATATGAAGGGATATGGATGGGATGACATGTGAGTAAATACATAGGAGACCAAAAAATGTTTGAAAGAGAATATTTTGAAAAAAGTAATTGAAAAAAGAAACATAAATACCGTAATGATCATATGTATTGGGACATCATAAGTATTGGGACAGGTAGGCCTAAGCAAACAGTGCAGGTCTAGATCATACAGCTCCTTGATCAGGGTCTACACTTTTTGCCATTACACTTACAGCTTTTGAACTCCTTAAATAATTATTAAACAGATTTATTAGAATTTTAGGAGAATTCAAGCTGTCCGAAGTTTTAGGATTTTTATGGCATATAACAGAATGTATATGATTTGTAGTAACCTAGCATCAGAAGTTATTATTGTGAAATTATTATACATAAATAGATAAAATCATCACTAAAATCATTTATTTATGAAATATAGGATTCTTTTTCTTGCATACCTTCCATTTCTATTGCAAATTTTTAATGCTGCTTTTACTTCGGTTACCGACGTCTGCCATTTTGTGATGACACAACAGGAATGTTTAGTGACGTCACGCATGACGCCGCCGCGCATGAGGTTGTAATCAACCAGTGCATTTATCAAACACGCGATTATATTCGATTTGGGGTCGGAACACCAGGGTCAGAACATAAATTTCTATCCCAGGGTAAAATCACGGATTTCCTTGTCTGGTGTGCAAGAATAATATTGCCACACTTATAATATTTTGACTATCATCCTATCAAATTACTTGAGGTGCTAAATTATGTCCCACCATTATGTCGGGGTAGCCTGTTTCAAGCACTATATCTCCTGAACCTATGGATGGATTCTGACCATACTTGCATAGTTACATCAATAGGATAGGGGAAAACAGTCATTGGGTTATGATGATCTTGACCTCCTTTTCAAGGTCACAGGCTCCCAAAACAGTCAAATTTGTACCAGTAATGGCTTGTCTGCACTCTATGTCAGTAACAAATTGATTAATTCTAGTCAAACTTGGTACAGTTTATCATTACAACATACCACATATTTGATTAGATTTTGGTGACCTTGACCTTTTTAGCTCACCTGAGCACGAAGTGCTCAAGGTGAGCTTTTGGGATCGGTCTTTGTCCGTCGTCCGTCGTCCGAGCGTCCGTCGTCCGAGCGTCCGTCGTCAACTTTTGCTTTAAAGAACTTCTCCAAAACTGCTGGACAGATTTTGATCTAATTTCACAGGAATGCTCCTTGGGTAATCCTCTACCAAAATTGCTCAAACTGTTCCGCTCGGGTGAACAAGATGGCCACCAGAGCTAAAAATAGAAAAACCTTTGAACAACTTCTCCTGCTTAACCAGTGGATGGATTTTGAAATTATTTCACAGGAATGTTCCTTGGGTGATCCTCTACCAAAATTGCTCAAACTGTTCCGCTCGGGTGAACAAGATGGCCACCAGAGCTAAAAATAGAAAAACCTTTGAACGACTTCTCCTGCTTAACCAGTGGATGGATTTTGAAATTATTTCACAGGAATGTTCCTTGGGTGATCCTCTACCAAAATTACTCAAACTGTTCTGCTCAGGTGAACAAGATGGCCACCAGAGCTAAAAATAGAAAAACCTTTAAACGACTTCTCCTGCTTAACCAGTCGATGGATTTTGAAATTATTTCACAGGAATGTTCCTTGGATGACCTACCAAAATTGCTCAAACCGTTCCGCTTGGGTGAATAAAATGGCCACCAGAGCTAAAAATGGAAAAACCTTTAAAGGACTTCTTCTCCTTAACCAGTGGATGGATTTTGAAATTATTGCACAGGAATGTTCCTTGGGTGCCCCTCTTCTAATATTGCTCAAACCATTCCGCTAAGATGAGCAAAATGGCCGCAAGAGTTAAAAATAGAAAAACCTTTAAACGACTTCTACTCCTTAACCAGTGGATGGATTTCGACATTACTTCACAGGAATGTTCCTTCGGTGACCCTCTACCAAAAGTGCTCATACCGTTCTGCTCGGGTGAACAAGATGGCCTCCAGCACTAAAAATAGAATAACCTTTAAACGCCTTTTTCTCCTAAAGCAGTGGATGGATTTTGAAATTGTGTCACTGGAATGTTCCTTGGGTGACCCTCTACCAAAAGTGCTCATACCGTTCTGCTGGGGTGAACAAAATGGCTGCCAGAGCTAAAAATAGAAAAACCTTTAAAACGACTTCTTCTCCTTAACCAGTGGATGGATTTTGAAATTATTTCACAGGAATGTTCCTTTGGTGACCCTCTACTAAAATTGCTCATACCGTTCTGCGCCGGTGAACAAAATGGCCGCCAGAGCTTAAAATAGAAAAACCTTAAAACAACTTCTTCTCCTTCACCAGTGCATGCATTTTGAAATTATTTCACAGGAATGTTCGTTGTGTGACCCTCTACCAAAATTGCTCATACTGTTCCTCCCCGGTGAACAAAATGGCCACCAGAGCTTCTCCTGCTTAACCAGGGGCCCACTGGTTTTACATAGGCTTATATCAGGAAAACCTTTAAAAATCTTCTTGTCTGAAACCAGAAGGCCCAGGTCTTTGATATTTGGTATGTAGCTTCGTCTTGTGGACCGCTACCAAGATTGTTCAAATTATAGCCCTGGTGCCAAAAACAGCTCCGCCCCGGGCCCACTGGTTTTACATAGGCTTACATATGGAAAACCTTTAAAAATCTTCTTGTCTGAAACCAGAAGACCCAGGTCTTTGATATTTGGTATGAAGCTTCATCTAGTGGACCTCTACTAAGATTTTCAAATTATAGCCCTGGGGCCAAAACCGGCCCCGCCTCGAGGCCCACTGGTTTTACATAGGCTTATATTGGGAAAACCTTTAAAAATCTTCTTGTCTGAAACCAGAAGGCCCAGGTCTTTGATATTTGGTAAGTAGCTTTATCAAGTGGACCGCTACCAAGATTGTTCAAATTATAGCCCTGTGGCCAAAAACGCCCCCGCGCCAGGGCCCACTGGTTTTACATAGGCTTTATAGGGAAAACCTTTAAAATTATTCTCGTCTGAAACAAGAAGGCCCAGGTCTTTGATATTTGGTATGAAGCGTCATTTAGTGAACCTCTACCAAGATTGTTCAAATTATAGCCCTGGTAGGGGTCCACTAGATGAAGCTTCTAACCAAATATCAAAGACCTGGGCGTTGCGGTTTCAGAGAAGAAGATTTTAGATTTTCCCTATATAAGCCCATGTAAAACCAAAGGGCCCCGGGGCAGGGGCTTTTTTTGGCCCCAGCACTATAATTTGAACAATCTTGGTGGAGCCAATAATGACCCTCCCTGGGGCCCACTTGTTATCTTTGGATCAGGTGAGCGATCCAGGGCCATCATGGCCTCTTGTTTCAAGGTCACATGCCCCCAAAAACAGTCAATTTTGGTCCAAAACTGGCTTGTCTGCACTCTCATTAACCAATTGATTAATTCCAGTCAAACTTGGTGCAAAATATCATTACAGCATACTGCAGATTTGATTAGATTTTAGTGACCTTGAACTTTTCTTCATGCTCACATGCCTCCCAAAACAGTCAATTTTGGGCCAAAAATAGCTTATCTGCACTCTATCTCATTAACAAATTGATTAATTTTAGTCAAACTTGGTACAATATATAATAACAGCATACTGCAGATTTGATTAGATTCTCTATTTTATAGTGGGGTGTAGAGGGTGCTAATCACACAGACTTGTCAACATGATGACTTAAACAGTTATTATAAAAGATACGAAAGGCAGACTTATACTGCGGCTGGTGTTGTACCGTTTGGCGGCCGTTGAAAGTCTCCCCATACATCATAGTGCAGATTATATTTTCTGTTTCTTTGGGATCATTGAGTTCATTTAGAAACATTTTGAAAATAGAGTTCTGCTTAAGCTGCACCGGTGCCAGAGGGCATGGCCTGTGTTGCACATTTCTGTACTGGTCATGAACAGACAAATTTAACCGAGTGTGCTATTTTCGTTATTAGGTGTATTCTTTAATTCTTAAGGATCCAAGTATTCAGAACTTATTACATGACCCAAATGTGTTATTAGCTCACCTGAGCCGAAGGCTCATTGGTGAGCTGATAGTATGGCCAGGCAAAAATTCTGTGTGTGTGTGTGTTCACATTTTCAAACGTCTTCTCCTCCGGAACCGCTGGGCGGATTGTAGTCAAATTTCATGTGGAGGCTCCATGGGGTGGGGGAACGAAAGTTTGCATTTTTGGTCTAGGTCACATGACCAAGATGGCCGCCATGCCCATATATGGTAAAAACCCTTCGAAAATCTTCTCCTCCGGAACCACTGGGCCGATTTGCATGAAACTTGGCATGTAGCACCTGGGACATGGGCCCATCATAAATTGCATAAATGGTGTCCCTGGGATGACCTTGACCTATTTTACGCCAAGGTTAAATTTGGTAACATGGGCATTTGTATGGGAAAAAGTAGAAATGTCTGATATCTTGCAAACTGTTACAAATAATGCCACTAAACCATATATATTCTTATTCCTTATGATGAGGCGCATTAAGTGACATGGATTTTCGGACCCTGGGGCCCCCCGGGGGGGCATGCCCCACCCCCTTCTTTGCACAAAATGCTTAATATCTCGGAAACGGTTAAGATCCCCACCCATAAACCATATATATTCTTGTTCCTTATGATAAGGCGCATTCAGTGACATGGACCTTTGGAACTTTGGGTACCGGGGTTCCCCGGGGGGGCATGCCCCACCCCTATTTTGCACAAAATGCTTAATATCTCGGAAACGGTTAAGATCCCGACCCATAAACCATATATACTCTTGTTCCTTATAATGAGGCCCATTCAGTGACATGGACTTTTGGACCATGGGGTACCAGGGGTCCGGGGGAGGGGGGGCATGCCCCACCCCTTTTTTTTTTTCACAAAATGCTTAATATCTCGGAAACGGTTAAGATCTCTATCCATGAACCATATATATTCTTGTTCCTGATCATAAGGCGCATTAAGTGACATGAACCTTTGGACCCGGGGGTCCCAGGGGGGCATGCCCCACCCCCTTTTTTGCATTAAATGCTTAATATCTCGGAAACGGTTAAGATCCCCACCCATAAACCATATATACTCTTGTTCTTTATGATGAGGCGCATTCAGTGACATGGACCTTTGGACCCTGGGGTACCAGGGGTCCGGGGGGTGGGGGGCATGCCCCTCCCCCTTTTTTGCTCAAAATGCTTAATATCTCGGAAAAGGTTAAGATCCCCACCCACAAAGCATATATATTCTTGTTCCTTATGATAAGGCGCATTCAGTGACATGGACCTTTGGACCCGGGGGTCCCTGGGTGAGGGAGGGGGGCATGCCTAACCCCCTTTTTTCCACAAAATGCTTAATATCTCGGAAACGGTTAAGATCCCCACCCATAAACCATATATATTCTTGTCGCATTCAGTGTAATGGACCGTTGGACCTACGGTTCCAGTGGGGGGGGGGGGGGGGGGGGGGCTGGGGGCCAACTCCCTTTATTGCATTGAATGCTTAATATCTCGGAAACAGTTGAGGTCCCCACCCAGTTACACAGACCTTCGGTCCCTCTTGGCCAAAGATCATATATTAAAGTCTTTGAAACAGTTGAGATCCCCACCCAGTTACACAGACCTTCGGTCCCTCTTGGCCAAAGATCACATATTAAAGTCTTTGAGGACTTCCTCAGAAAAGTCAGGTGAGCGATTCAGGACCAATGGTCCTCTGGTATTTAGTTGTCAGACTTGGCTCAAATGTTCAGGTCAGTCATCAGCTTTTCACCTAACCTCGATAGCTCAGTGGTTAACGCATTCGACTCATGATCGAGAGGTTGTGCGTTCGAATCCGGCGCCCGGTATCGAGGTGTGGGCAAGACACGTAATGACACTGCCTCACTCCACACAGATGTAAATGGGTAGCAGTGGTGTAATAGCCACTGCCTCTCTCTCCCGTGTGAATACATCTGGAATGAGTGTTCGAGAGCAATTAATTAAGCTTGAAGCTTCCTTCGCAATCGAACTAAAATAGATTAGTATAAACTAACGAATGATCAATCAAACAATGATCAGTGAAAGAGCTGGAAATAACAGTTGATCAGTGAAAGTACTGATTAATGCAATTCTGATTCCGTTAAGACTGGCAGGGCAGAACTGTCATCTACACCTGTCTTTTGAATATTCTATTCACAAAAATGCGATTCGAGTTACCCAATCATATGGCCATTTTAATCTGCTTGCGACAAGCATGAGAATGGCACTCTACCATATTTACTTGTGGACATGGCAAATTGACATTTATTAACAATAACTGGGGCCAGTTGTTCAAAGCATCGTTAGCTTAACGAGCTCGTTAGTGGTCATATTGTTAACTCTTCTAGCAAGTACAATATTGAAAATTTTGGTATTTTTTGCTGAAAAAATGTGAGCAGCTTTTGCATCCGCAAAAGCTGCTCACATTTTTTCAGCAAAAATTTCAGCATATTTGCCATATTTAATGATCAAAATTTTAACGATACGTTAACTAACGACGTCGTTAGTTTTGAACAACTGGCCCCAGAACTGCTTTGCCCTGCACGTCTTCTTGCGATTACTATGCCAACAACATAAAAGAAATAAGGAAAATTATCACTTGATTATCTTTGTTACTTTCCTTCTCTCCCCCCACCCCCACCCCACCCCCAACCCCTCCTTATCTAGAACTATCACTGCTGATAACACAAGCATATCATCATCTGGGGCCGAGGTTATAAAAAGTTTTTATGCTCAACTCAGTTGGGTACGAAAATTGTAATGGCCATAAGAATTCAAATAATCACTATTGGCGTTAATTTTATACTCGGATCAACAGAGAACGATATTTGTCCTGCTCATAAATTTCAAAATGCCAACAGTTGTTGGCATTTTGAAATTTTTGTTTTTGTTTTGAAATTCTCCTGCTCATAAATTTCAAAATGCCAACAGTTGTTGGCATTTTGAAATTAATGAGCAGGACAAATTTCATGCTCAAGTTAGTTGAGCATGCAAAAAAGTTTTATAATCTCGGAACCTGGTCACCCGTCTCATCTATAGGGAGCTGTTGATTGCTAAAAATAATGTCACCTCTACTAGTGAAACAGAGGACTCAATGGTGGCGAGACAGTCAAGCAAGCCAGTGACAGCCTTCCATGTTAAAGATGTGACCTACAGAGCACCCAAGTCCAAGGTCAACCTCTGTGAAGGTAGATACTGTATTTTTCCTTAATATTTGGACACTTCAGCTCCTTTCCATGTTTGTTCTATAACTTGAACAAATACAAATAACCACCCGATGTTGTGTCTAGAAATAGCTGGATGAGTTGCAAACAGCATAGAGCTTGATGAGATACTGTGTTCTGCGGCATTTGACGCCACAGCCATCTGATCTGGATCTACATCCTTTGCAAAGGTATGGGTTATTGTGTTCAGCAGGATATGTGTTAAACTGAATTACTTCAATAGCTTGTATATCTGTTAACCCCTTGCATGCAGGAAAGCCCTAAAGGGGTGCCTTGGCAAACAGTGCAGGCCCAGATTAGACGCAGTAGAATGTGGCATCTGATCAGGAGCTAACAGAATTTTCCTTCAATAATAGCATAAAAACAAAAATATAGGTCTTATTCCCCCGTCTACCACCCATTATATGACAAACAAATGGACTTGTACAACATATAGCAGTGGAAGAGTCGACTAGTATACAATGGGTTTACATAGTGAACCCTTTAACAACAGGGCCATGATGTTCCCATATTTCTGATCACCTGAGCTTACGGTTTTGAATCCTTAGTGTTGATTTTTCAAACAAGCAGACTACTTTAAGGTTTTGAATAAATGGCCAGAAGTGTGTAACGTCTAGTGGACTCTACCAACATTATTCAAATGATAGCCCTGTCATCAAAAATGATCACCGACCCACCCCCCTCAGCCCACCCTGGGGGTCACCTGTTTTACAAAGAATTATGAAGCCCTGGCCAGGCCTTTAATATTTGGTACATAGCTTTATCTACAATGTTCAGTGATTATAGTCTTGTGGTCGAAATTTACTCCACCCGTGGGGTCATTTGTTTTGTATAGATTCATACAGGAAAAAAGTTAAAAAGCCTTCTTTTTTCCTAGAACCCCAGACCTCTGATATTTTGTATGTGGCTTCATCTAGTGGACTTGTACCAAAATTGTTCAAATTACTATTGGGTCAAAAATGGCTCCGATCCAGGTGTCCCTTGTTGTACATAGGCACATATAGAGAAAAAAAAAATCTTCAGTGAAAAATAAAGCACTTCCTGCCATGTACTACTTACAGACTCCTTATAGGATGCTCCAGGCAGTTTATTCAATAACCTTAAAGTAGTATGCTTGTTTGACATTTCAGCATTAAAGATACAAATCTACAAGCTCAGGTGGTCAGTATTGTGTGTGAATTCGGGTTTAACGTCGCTTTCAACAATTTTTCAGTCATATCACGACGGTGTCTGGTTGCGACAGGGAGCTCAATGCTCACTTTTATAGTGCTGCCTCACTGAAGTATCATGTCCCAGACACATTACATGATACCACACCCAGTCACATTATCCTGACACTGGGTCGACCAGTCCTAGCTCTACCCTGTAAATCTGAGTGCCAAGCGAGGAGCAACTAGTACCATTTTTAACGACTTTGGTATGTCGCGGCCCGGGATCGAACCCGTGACCTCCCGTTCCCCTGAACGGACACTCTACCAACTGAGCTATCGGGACCGGTCAGGTGGTCAGTAGTATGGGATCATCATGGTCCTGTTGTTAACCCTTAAGAGGCCGAGACAAACTACATCTGAAAATGTCATCTGCTTATATCGTTCACTGAATCTTCTTGCAAATTTTTTTGAAAATATTTTTGCACACAGACAAAAATTGTGGACCCAGATCGGAGCAGTCTGATGTGGGTCCACACTGTTTGCATAAAATGACTTTTATGGTAACCGGCAGGCACCAAAGCAAATGACAATTGTTGTGATTGGCATTTTATGGATTAAAGAGTTCACTATGTTAAACATATGTATAAACCTATTGAAATGCCATAGAAATCATAAAAATGGGGACACCGTGAGGACTTGCTGTAATTCTCCTAAAATTTTAACAAGTTTGTTTCGCAATCCTTTAAAGGCATTTATTCTTAGACAGTGGGACACACCGTGTGTTCATAATTGCAGGCCTCCTAGCAAAACCTCTAAAACCTATAATAACCTATAATTTTGTGCCACACCTATAAAACCTTTATTTTGTTCATAAAACCTATAAAAAGCCTGTATTTTCATGAAAAAACCTATATTTTTCACTTTTTGAACCTTCTTGCGACTCAACCCTAACTTTTCTTCAAAATGCACTACTATTTTTTACTTTTTAGTCCCATAAAAAGTGATGAAAACTGTCCAGAAATTGTATTTTTTTTCCTCGCTCGCTTCGCTTGCTCGGACTTTGTAAAATTTAGATCAACTTTATCTGAGTAATTGTGGCACAAAAATTCATCGAATATTTTTTCTTCAGTTTTAAATCTTTATGTAAGTTTGGAAGACTCTTTTTTTTAAACCTGTATTTTTATTGAAAAACCTGTAAATAACCTATATTTTGAGTTAGATGAAGGATGTAAGAAAAAGGATTTACTCAGCATGACAAGAGTTAACACGAGCAAATGCAGCCATTGTAAGGAAGGTCAACTGAATTTCTTGACAATTTCATTTTAATTTTCTGTAATTCCTTATATTGATGTCTGTAATTCCTGATTTTGATGACAACACAAACAACAGAAAACATTTTTTCGAAAATATGATACGATATGAGCCGATTCACGAGAAAAAGTATCTTAGCATTCTCAGATTTATACGAGAAGCCTCCATGGTGTAGTGGTTCCGCTACTCGCCTTGTAAACCATGCTGCCAACTAACCCTTAATAAGACACAGTTCCTTGCATACGCTACCTTAAGGTCTGCTCTACATGTCTGTATATTGCAGAATTTTTTACTTTTACCAGTCAGACTTCACGTTACATTCATAAGTGCATATATTAGAATTCCTTTTTTCGGTTTGAATCCTTGCTTCCCTCTAAGAGTGCATATCATGTTCATTTATTTATTGTTCTTGTATATTTTAGGTCTGAATTTTTCCTTCGAGTCTGGGGTGAACATTCTCATCACTGGTGACAGTGGGTGTGGGAAGAGCTCACTGTTGAGGGTCATCAATGGTATATGGCCAGAACTCAGAGGTATGTTCTTGAGAAACAAAAGGTGAATAGATTCTTATTCAAGAGAGAAAAACCTCTTCAAGAATATTTTTGTTGTTAATCCCCTGCCGCGAAGCAGAGCAGGGATTATAGGAATGGCCTTCATCTGTCTGTCCACCTGTGACCAACATCGAGGGTTCAGGGGCTAGAAGGTTTATCGGCTAGAAATTGTCACGGATTATGCTCTGATTTTGTCCAAGATTTTGCGCTTTTGTCTAAGATTATGTACTATTTTGTGTCCAACACTGTCCAACATGGATTATGGGCTCTAAATTTAGTTTTTAACTCGCCTTAAGAAAGTAAGGGGAGCTATTGCCATACCCCCGGGCGTTCGGCGTCGGCGTCGGCGTCTGCGTCCGCATTTGGTTAAAGTTTACCTGCAAGCTCTTATATGTGATGTTTTACAAGTTTATTTTGAATATATAATTAACGATTGGTAAAAAACAATATTTAACATTATCATTGTACTTCAGTTTTCAGGTTTTTTGGCTTAAATTGGACTTTTTGAGAAGTTAATGTTTTCCTCTGTATTACCTCCCTTATTTCCCTGTGTTAAAGTTTACCTGCAAGCTGCGTGAGTTCAAATCCCAGGGGAGGCATGATTTTTTTTTTTTTCGTTTCTTTTTCTTTTTTTTTTCTTTTTGAAAATATAGCGGGTCTGGGGCTGAAGGTCGAGGTCACTGTGGCTATTTTTAGAAAAACATCGTCATTGCTCTGGCGCCATCATTTTTGATGGACTTTAATATAACTTCACTCAAATGTTGGGTATAATGATATCTCGATTGACTTTGACTTTCAGGGTCCGGAGCTCAAGGTCAAGGTCACTACTTTCATGGTCACGGGGTCAAGGTCACTGTGGCTATTTTTAGAAAAACATTGTCATCGCTCTTGCACCTTAATTCATTGATGATTTTAAAGGTGCATTATTGAGCTACCGGGTCTCAAAATTTTTTTCTGGTTTTTATCTTCAATGCATACTCCTTTGTCATGCGTACACTTTTGGAGCCAAAAACAGCTTCAGAACTTTGTGAAAATGGTCGTTTTCATTCGTGTTTACCCTTCGCTCTGAAAATGTGTTCGGAATTTCTGTTCTAAAAATATATCTGTCACTTTACACATACATGGCGACAGTATCGTCTCTGAGTGTCGTTACTTATGGCATGGTATTCGGCGTCGTATTTTTTTCAGGCATGGCCTAAGCAAACAAGGCCAAAAATGAACGTCGCATAACGTCATATATGGGGATTCTATTTTTGTCACAAACTAAAAATAGATCTAACTAGTGTTCCAAACCTAGTTAGGGAATCCCTCTCAAACTCGTTTACCTGTCATCATAATTGTTCGCATTTTTGCATATTATGCATTCATTTGTATTGTTTTAAAGAAAAATACCGGCTATATGTATTTTATTTTTGGAAGCATTTTTTCCAGATAGCTCAATAATGCACCTTTAATATAACTTCACACAAATGTTGGGTATGATGATATCTCTAGCAAGTTCGACTTTCAAGGTCTGGGGCTGAAGGTCAAGGTCACTGTGGCTATTTTTCAAAAAAACTTTGTGATCGCTCTAGTGCCTACATTTATGGATGGAATTTGATATAACTTCACACAAATGTTGGGTATGATGATATCTCGAGCGGGTTCGACTTTCAGGGTCTGGGGCTGAAGGTCACGGTCACTATGGCTATTTTTAGAAAATCTTTTTCATCGCTCTTGCGCCTTTATTTATGGATGGATTTTATATAACTTCACACAAATATTGGGTATGATGATATTTTGAGTGACTTTTACTTTCAGGTACGGGGCTGAAGGTCAAGGTCACTGTGGCTATTTTTAGAAAAACTTTGTGATCGCTCTAGTGCCTACATTTATGGATGGATTTTAATATAACTTTACACAAATGTTGGGTATGATGATATCTCGAGCGAGTTCGACTTTCAGGGTCTGAGGCTGAAGGTCAAGGTCACTGTGGCTATTTTTAGAAAAACTTTGTGATCACTCTAGTGAATACATTTATGGATGGATTTTAATATAACTTTACACAAATGTTGGGTATGATGATATCTCGAGCGAGTTTTACTTTCAGGGTCTGGGGCCGAAGGTCAAGGTCACTGTGGCTATTTTTAGAAAAACTTTGTCATCGCTCTTGCGCCTTCATTTACTGATGGATTTTTTTTTTAGAAAAACTTGATCATTGCTCTAGTGCCCACATTTATTGATGGAATTAAAAATAACTTCATACAAATGTTGAGTATGATTATATCTCGAGTCAGCTCAACTTTCAGGGCCTGGGGCTCAAAGTCAAGGTCACTGTGGCAATTTTTAAAAAAACTTCATCATCACTCTTAAGTACCTACATTTATTGATGGATACAATGTATTTTTACACAAATGCTAGGCTAGGCTTTTTTTTATTTTTTTTAATTTGTCTTGCACGAGGGGATTTGTATCGTCTGTAATGCCTTGTTATTACTTGGAAGTTTGTAGAATTTTTTTTTATTAAATATAGATTTCTTTTTCGTCTTTTTTTACAGTAGAAAGGCTTGAAAACAGGATGATTATGGGTCCTTTTTGGTTCTCTTACATTTGCTGCAGTCTGTTGGGCTTTTTTACAGAAGAAAAAATTTGATAACTTGCCCTCATCCATCTTAGGCCCACAAAGGCGAGCTATGTTGTCTTCTGACAACTCTTGTTTATTTTTAGCCCTTAAAACTTACAAAACAGAGCCCCTAAATCTGACAAAAATAGCCCTTGAAATTGGATATTATTGAACATTTGACTGTCCATGTGATTAGCAGCTATTTCAAAAATGAATTTAATTCAGCTTGGGTTACCCCATTATACCACTTGCTCATTTTAAAAAGGGAATATGAAACAGCCCCTTAGCCTGTCCTGGACCAATATTCTAGCCCCTAAACCCTGAATGTTGCCATGGAAGTCTGTCTGTCTGTAACACTTTCTTGTCTGCTCCGTATCTCCTGAACCCTTTGATAGATTTTCATTTAACTTTTGTCAAATATTCTTTTCAGTGAGCTGATGTGCAGAACTCATAAATGAACCACGCCGACTCAAGGACAAGAATTTGGAACTTTTTAGTTTTGTGTCCGTTCCAGATCTCCTTTACCCTGGAAGGATTTTCATTAAACTTTGGTCAAATATCTACCTCAGTGAGCTGATGTGCAGAACCCATCAATAAACCATGCTAACTCAAGGTCAAGGTCACAGGTGAAGGTCACAAGGTTGAGCCTTGGCGGGGATATGGCTGTCCTTCAGACTGTTTTCTTGTTCTTTTGAATAGGTGTCAACTCCTAAAGGAAAGAATTTGCTCCATTGGAGCAAATTCTTTTCTTTAAGAGTAGACCTTCTTTAAAGAATGAGCTCAGTTTAAAGACTGCAAAAGACTGCAAAATATTGCACTATAAATTGGTGTCAGATATGTTAATTTGCGTCAGATATACTTCTTGAAAATGTATTGATTCGTGCCTATTAGACAGAGATGATTCTAAGATGAGCGATCGCAGGATTTGTGCCAATTTCTACCGTCCTGTTGCAGTTTTATAGAAATTCATGTGGGAGTGCTCCTGCAAAATAATGTAGTTTCCTGCAATATAAAATGCCTGTTGTGCAATTTTTATAGTGTCTCTGGATAAAGATAAATACTTGATCCCTGTGACAGCTTCAACTCAAACAAGGGCATCAAAAGTAAACAACACACAATATCGTAGGTACCTGGCCTATAGTGATGCCCTAAAGCATTCTTTTTTTCCCAGAACTATTCCTCAGTGCATCTGCGGTAGATGCCAAGTCCGCAGAGGAGTTCAAAGCCTGTACAGTGTAGATTGGGACTCGGAGGTATGCATTTTAGTATACCTCTGTTAATCAGATTGTAAATAGTTTTAAGGACTCATCCAGTGTCCTCTTTTTTTTTTTTTAAGCTAAATTCTAAATTTAGCCACCCACCCAACTGAGGTAAATATGACGGACTCAGTATATGAAGATTGGATACTGGCAAACAGTGTTAGGCTCAGATCAGATGCTGCAGATTGCAGCATCTGATCTGTGCCTTCATTGTTTTAAAAAAGTATAGACATTTTCTTAAAAGATTTCTGTTAAAATAACAACTCAATCCAACAGCCCTAAATTCCAACATGGATTGTTGTTATGTCTATGGCGGAAGATATTATTTGTTACAAGACAAGTTAATAGAAATGTTGTATTTCCAGGTCTGGTTGACTATCACATTGACCTTAGTCCCCACCGCATCTTATTCCTGCCTCAGAAAGCCTACTTTACAGATGGATCTTTGAGACAACAGATTGTGTATCCATTGAAAGACTGTGATATAGACCATGAACTATGTAAGTTCTCGGCATAACCTGAAAGGTTCATGTGATTACATCATGTTAACAAGTCTGTTTAATGAACAGCTCTGTAAATAAAAATCTAAAATGAGTTCCTTTAAGGACAATGAAAATATTCATAAGAAAGAAGATGGGTCATACTACGTAGTTTCGGCCAACAAAGCCCCATCAGTGACCCCGCAATGAACCGCAAAGAGGCCAGAGGAAACACACCGCGAACCCCGAACAGGCAGTCGATTCAAAGACTGATATAAATCAAAATGGGGTCCAAATAATTAAAAACCTGTCCAGAATACGAGTCCAAACCAATAATTTATTTCTGATTTCTCAGAATATTCACGCTGTTCTCAAAGGACCAAAACTAAAATATAAACTGCACTATGGTTGTTCAATTTCTTCACAGAAAATTAAAGTTGTTAAACATTGGGCCAACACTTGCATAAAAGAGTAAACTCCATATCAACAGAAAACCCACTTCATACAAGGAAAACTGGGGTTTCCTGGCATTATTTGCTCGCCTGTACGAAGTACATGGAGAGCTATTGTTGTCACCTCGGTTGTGCACGTTTGCGTGTGCGTGTGTGTTCCCATCACACTGCGTTTAAGTTTTTCAAATGCTTATATCTCAACAGTCACTCATCACAGAGCTCTCATACTTGGAACTTAAGTACCTGGGAGGGTCTTCTGACATTCAAAGACAACAGACCCCTGGGTTCATGTCCGGGGGTAGGGCTAGGGGTCAGAATCTAGAACACCTCTGTAAAACTGTGTTAAAGTTTTTGAAATGCTTATATCTCGACAGACATTCATCACAAAGCATACATATTTTACAACTTGGATACCTGGGAGTGTCTTCTGGGATTCCAAGACAGCACACCCTGGGTTCATGCCTGGGAGGGGGGATGGGGTGGGGCTAGGGGTCAAAATCTAGGACACCTTTTTAATTTGTTACATACGTTTCCATTATGCTAACAGATTATAGACACAATTGGTTATTTATCAGCCAACCATATGACATTGGTAAAAGTGTAAAAGGGTGAAGGTCATGGTGACCTACATTTCATGGTCCAGTGATTTTGCCTTTTATCTTGAAGACTATTTGTTTGAGAAATGTCATACCTGGGATATGAGTGCCATATGACACCATGATTGTCCTCAAAATATATCTAGGTCACTGTGACTTATATTTCATGGTTCAGTGATTTTGCCTATTATCTTGAATGCTATTTGAAGGAGAAATGTTATACCTGGATTATTGGTTCCATGTGACCCAATAATTGACCACCAAATATATCTAGGTCAGTATGACCTATATTTCATGGTTCATTGATTTTGCCTTTTATCTTGAATACTATTTGATGGAGAAATGTCATACCTGGATTATTAGTTCCATGTGACTCGATAACTGACCACCAAATATATCTAGGTCAGTGTGACCTATATTTCATGGTTCAGTAATTTTGTCTATTATCTATGGAGAAACATCATACCCGGATTATTAGTTCCATGTGACCCCATGATTGACCTCAATTTGACCTATATTTCATGGTTCATTGATTTTGTCTATTATCTTCAATACTATTCGTTGAAGAAACGTCATACCTTGATCATTAGTTCCATGTGACCCGCTGATTGAACTCAAAATATATCTAGGTCAGTGTGACCTATATTTCATGGTTCAGTGATTTTGCCTTTTATCTTGAATACTATTTAATGGAAAATATCATACCTGAATTATTAGTTCCATGTGATCCGATGGTTTACCTAAAAGTATATCTAGGTCAGTGTGACCTATATTTCATGGTTCAGTGATTTTGCCTAATATCTTGAATACTATTTTGATAATGAAATGTTATACCTGGGATATTACTTCAGTGCAACCAGATGATTAACCTGAAAATATATGTAGGTCAGTGTGACCTATATTTCATGATTCAGTGACTTTGACTTATATCTTGAATACTATTTGATGGAGAAACTTCATATCTGAATAATCAATTCCATGTGACCAGATGATTGACATAGAAATATATCTAGGTCAGTGTAACCTATTTTCATGTTTCAATGATTTGGCTTTATAATTCAGACACTATTTGAATGTGAAGTCTGGAATACATGTTCCATGTGACCTGATGATTGACCTCAAAATATATGTAGGTGAGTGTGACCTATATTTCATGGTTCAATAGTTTTACCTTATATCTTGAAGGCACAAAACAGGCGAGCTATGCTGTCATGAGACAGCTCTTGTTTTTCTTATTTCTGTTGCAAGACATAGGTTGTGGATGCTCGTTAGAACCGCCTCGATGAGGCGGTTCTAATGAGCACCCATAATCTATGGTTTAAATATTAATAAGGAAAATATCGAAAAAATTTCATCAGAAAATAACTGTTCGGAGGTTTGAAAGAATGCACCATGTCACATATGTGACTGTTCTGTTATGAATCCTTGTCATACCTACCTTGGGTTGAAATGTGTACATATACCTGAATCTTGGCCAGAAAAGGCAATTACCCAGGTCCAAACTTACTACCTGTAGCTCTTGTGTTAAAAGGAAAGATAGAAAATTAACAATCTGGGAATAATGATAAGTTGTTAAAGAATGCATGATGTGTGAATACCCATTTATTCTGTCAGAGCAGATTTTTCTTCATTTGTTTATCGAAGGCTATGGAAAGGGCCTACAGGCAGAAGCACACCTTTTAGGAAACAGTGAACCCATCGTTCGTGAGAAGTATTCTGCTTTATTTGTGTTCATATAAGCTTGTTAGAATTATTAACCTATTTTGTACTGAATGGAATCTTCCAATTTCTATACAGCAATAATCCATATTGAGATTTAAAGGTACCATGTTCTGTTAATTGTTGAAATTGATTTAAAAATGGTTAAATTTTTTTCCAAACAGTGCAGGCCCTGATCAGATGCCACATTCTGCGGCATCTGATCAGGGCCTGCACTGTTTGCCAGTGACCCATTTTGAATTTTCCTGAAAAAAAAAATGGTTAAGGAATCTACGAAGAATTGGCCTATATCTATGTTTCAGTAGACGGAGATGATGAGATTATTCACCGATATCTCGGCAGAGTTGGACTTGGTCACCTGTGTCAGAGACTTGGTGGACTTGATGTACAGGTGGACTGGAACTGGTGAGAAAAAATTTTCCTCAATTTCTTCACAGAAAATTAAAGTTGTTAAACATTGGGCCAACACTTGCATAAAAGAGTAAACTCCATATCAACAGAAAAATGAAATTTTCCTGGGGAAAATTTTAATATCATGTTTTCTTATGCCTCCGGAATCCAAGATTCAGGGGCATATAGTTTTTGGTCTGTCTGTCTGTTTTTGTGTCCACAAAAACCTTAACATTGAGCATAACTTTTGAATGGTAACTGATAGGGCTTTCATATTTCACATATGCATTCCTCTTCACAAGACCTTTCCGGTGGTATCATAATTTTTGACCTTTACCTTTGACCTACATATAAAGTATGTTGGCCATAACTTTTGACTGGTAAGTGATAGGGCTTTCATATTTTACATATGCATTCTATGTCACAAGATCTTTCCAGGGGTACCATTAGTTTTGGCCCTGTGACCTCGACATTTGACCTACTTTTTAAAAACTTTAACATTGACTATAACCTTTGATTGGTTGCTGTCAGGACTTCCATGTTTCAAATGTGCATTCCCTGTCACAAGTCCTTTCCAGTTGTACCATAATATTTGACCTTGTGACCTTGACCAGCCCTTGACGTTTGATGAACATTTTAAAAGATATAACAAAGTTTTGACAGAGAAAATACGCAGTAAAAATGGTCATAAAAATAAAGAATCTCACTGTCATGATTACTTCATATGCAATGTACGAAACTCACAAAAGGTTTGTTTTTTAACTTTCATATGAAATAACCTTGAGTTTGAGATCTTCTTTATAGCACATGGATATGTAATTGCAGTGGTTTAAATTTTTCTTTGTTTTGTTTGCTTGATTTGAGGATTAACGTCCCCGTCAACACTGTCAAGGTCATTTTAGAGACTTTGCTTCCAATTTTGTGGGACTTTTACCCAACATTGAGATGAAATGACATCTCAGGCCCTGCCGCCCAATGAGATTAATAATGTTTATAAGCATGGACGGTCCGACTCGCACCGCTTTGCCTGCGCAGGCTTAGATCCTCTAAGCTGTTTACCAGTACTCGTGTGCGTGGAAGCATCATGCAGCCCATCTTTTTCTTCAAGCCCCAATGGGCGGGGGCTAACTTTGATTGTTAATTGACCCAAAGTTCCTGTATGAATCTCAGTTACGGTGCTAATATTTACATGACTATCACTAACACCTTAATAGCATTTGTAAAAATCCAGGTAATGTTAGTTATAGCTGAGCTATTCTTCATCCTGTGTCATCAGAATGTTGCGTAAAAGGAGCTGGTTGTAATATCTGGACAAGGCTTGTGTACTGGAACTTTGGCAGATAGTATAGACCTAGATCAGATGCTACAAGATGCAGCAGCTGAATAGGGTTTGCTTAAAATATAGAAATTAAGTATTATCATTTATACCGCAATCAGGCATTCTAGTAACCTAATAAAGGGGGTCAAATAACTACACGCTATAATCGGTAGTGACCTATAATACCTTCTACTGACCTATAATACGTCTAGTGACCGTTTATAGACCGGACCTACTTTTTAGGTCACTAATTTACAAGAGAAAACTATAACATGCAACCTTTTATACATAGGAAAACAACGAAACTGCAAGTTAAAATCTTTGCAATATTTATTTGAACAGATTTTCTGAAATTTCAGGTAAATTCTTACCTTCTTGGCCTTTCTGGGTTTAAATGGCCCATTGGAATAACTGCGCACTGCCACTGCAGTTGGGTTTCAACCTCGAAAATAATTTCTAAAGCTAAAATAAACTATTTCTTTGCAGATTTTCATACAGAATGTAAAGCGCTGAGAAACTTTTATTAGAGCGTCCATGTTATTTCCTACGTCGTTGTGGCGCGGTGATGTCAGAAACTTTGCACTCCTTGACGTCACATTATACAAGTGTGCTTGCCATGGCACAGAAATGTCATTTAACAAGCGACACTGTCTGCTGTATTTTTAGCTCAGCTGTCACGTTGTGACCAGGTGAGCTTTTGGGATCACTTTTTGTCCGTCGTCCATGCGTCTGTGCGTAAACAATTTCTTCAGAGGACATCTCCTCCGAAACCACTGATCAGATTTTGACCAAACTTCACAAAAATGATCCTTAGATGGTCCCCTTTCAAAGTTGTTCAAATGGTTCCGGTCTGTTGCACATCTAGGTCACAGGAGCCAAAAATAGATTTTTTTCACGGAAAACTTAAAAGATCTTCTTCTCTGAAACCACAAGGCCCAGGTTTTTTATATTTGATATGAAGTTTCATCTAGTGGACCCCTACCAAGATTTTCAAATTATAGTGCTGGGGCCAAAAATGCACTGGCTCTGGGTCCCTTTGGTTTTACATAGGATTATATAGGGAAAATCTTTAAAAATCTTCTTCTCTGAAACCGCAAGGCCCAGGTCTTTGATATTTGGTATGAAGCTTCATCTAGCGGACTCCTACCAAGATTGTTCAAATTATAGCCCTGGGGCCAAAAATGCCCCGGCTCTGGGGCACTTTGGTTTAACATGGGCTTATATAGGGAAAATCTTCTCTGAAACCACAAGGCCCAGGTCTTTGATATTTGGTATGAAGCTTCATCTTGTGGACCTCTACCAAGATTGTACAAATTATAGCCCTGGGGCCAAAAATGCCCCGGCTCTGGGGCACTTTGGTTTTACATAGACTTTTATAAGGAAAATCTTGAAAAATCTTCTTCTCTGAAACCACAAGGCCTAGGTCTTTGATATTTGGTATGAAGCTCCATCTAGTAGACCTCTACCAAGACTGTTCAAATTATAGCCCTGAGACCAAAAATGCCCCCGCCTCGGGGCCCTTTGTTTTTTCATAGACTAATATAGGGAAAATCTTTAAAAATCTTCTTCTGTGAAACCACAAGGCCTAGGTCTTTGATATTTGGTGTCAAATTTCATCTAGTGGACCTTTATCAAGATTGTTCAAATTATAGCCCTGGGGCCAAAAATGTCCCTGCCCCGAGACCCTTTGGTTTTACATAGACTTATGTAGGGAAATCTTTAAAAATCTTCTCTGAAACTACAAGGCCCATGTCTTTGATATTTGGTATGGAGCTTCATCTAGTGGACCTCTACCAAGATTGTTCAACTTATAGCCCTAGGGCCAAAAATGTCCCCGCCCTGGGGCCCTTTGGTTTTACATAGACTTATATAGAGATAATCTTTGAAAATCTTCTTCTCTGAAACAGCAAGGCTCAGGTCTTTGATATTTGGTTTGAAGCTTTATCTAGTGGACCTCTATCAAGATTGTTTAAATTATAGCCCTCAGGCCAAAAATGCCCCCGCCCGGGGCCATTTGGTTTTACATAGACTTATGTAGGGAATATCTTTAAAAAAATCTTCTTTTCTGAAATCGCAAGGCCCAGGTCTTTGATATTTGTTGTGTAGCTTCATTTAGTGGACCTTTTGCCAAGATGGTTCAAATTATAGCTTCTGTTGATATTTGGTTTGAAGCTTCACCTTTTTAGACCTCCCTCAACATTATGCACATTATAGCCCTGGGGTCAATAATGGCCCTCCCCGGGGCCCACTTGTTACTCATTGGATCAGGTGAGCCATCCAGGGCCATCATGGCCCTCTTGTTTGCTTAAATTTGCTACATTATTGCAAAACCCCTTGATTGTTTTGAATTGCGGTATAAACTAAATACATGATTGGTGTCTTTAATAATAATATAATCGGTTCGACACGACAATTTTATAGGGGCTCGCTAAAGCTGGCCCCTATAAAATTTTCTAAGGCTCACTGATTATATTTTATTATTAAAGACACCAATCATGTATTTACTATGTTTACCCAAAATTTTCGGACACCAAAGAGGCATAGAAACAGTTTGAGCAAAGAGTGTAGACCCTGATCAGACTAGTCTGATCAGGGTCTACACTGTTTGCCACTGAGGAAAAGTGTTTTTGGACCAAAATATATGATTAATTTATGACACTATGATATTCATTAAAATGTGTCCAAATATTTAGTGTAAATATGATAAATGGAACAGTCTAAAATAGTCTAAGCAAACAGTGTAGACTCTGATCACACTGGAGCAGTCTGATCAGGGTCCACACTGTTTGTCATGGAGCAAAAGCTTTTTAGATCAAAATATATGATTAATTTATGACACTGTGACACTTCTAAATATTTAGGGTAAATATGGTAACTGAAAGAGTCTACGTCTCAGTTCAGGACTATTTTCATAGCCTCCAATCAGAGACAATTGACCCACCAGCCCGGTGTGAACTTTGATCATATTCTTTTTCAGGAATGATGAGCTTTCACCAGGAGAAATGCAGAGACTATCTTTTGTTAGGTTGTTTTACCATAAACCTAAGTTCGCAGGTAGTATATTCTTAACTTGTGTTACATTTTTTACATCACTCAAATAAGTCCATGTATCATATGGCGTCGCATCTGAGAGTGTAATAATGCCATGTAATAAATTGGATAATTCACCAGTGGATTAAATATGTAAGGCCTCATTAACAAAGTTGCATTTACTATTAGATGATGGAATATTGACATTGTTGTACAGAAATCATGAATTAATAGGGATTATCAACTAAATGATAATCCCATTTATTTGGTGCGAACAAATTGAATGGACTGTCATTAATGTGTCATGATTGCAGCTTCAGGGTGGCTTGACCTCTCATTATTTAGGTTTAAACAATGTCTGATCGCAATTTCGATCTCGTCTTCCACCATGACAGTTGGTCCAGGTTACTGGACGCTTGCACCGTGTTTGTTATTCAGCAGTCAAGCGTCTTAAGGGCCAAACTATGGTTTGGCGTCTTGCGCATGCTCAGGGAAACCTTCCTTTTCCGTTTTCAAATCCAGCAAAAGAAAGTTGTATTTTTTAAGAAGAATTTAAAACTAAAAATCCAGCAAGAGAAAGTTGTCGGGACTCGGTTGAGATATGTTTCATAATAAAAGAAGAAGAGGGTGTCCTTTAGCTATAATATAAGAATTTCCATTGGTTGACCTCGAACAATAATAATATTATCGGTACTTTCGTTTTGCAACCGGAAATGATAAAATGCGTTAGTGACGAGGTACAACTAAATAGGGAAAAGTGACAACTAAGACAGTTCACCGTTACGAAAATATTAGGAAATGTGACACTACGGCGGCATAAAAATCGCCATTTTAATTGCAAAATATACATGGGTGACAATGGTGGCCCTGCGAGTTTTTGGTACCTTATAAAGCTTGGGGAAAAATGTTATTATGGAAGATAAATAGTATGCAGCGAAGAAATTAAAGGGCTAAATATGATTTCTGATATAAGTATGGTCGGCCGGGAACTCTTCAGTAAAAAGAAACAAAGAACGGATATTTTTCCCGCCAGTTTCTCATTTGGTGGAGGTGAAAGCTTCGGTTTTTATTGCTAAAATTTGATCATTTTTGAACAGTTAAAAGCAAAATCTTTGCCAGAGGTGTGGGACTGATTGAAAATATTTCTTGTGTACATTTGGTAAGGTCATATAGCAGAATACCTTTGTTTGCACCTCCGAAAACGGCGGACCTCAGTGGAAGTGACTTCACGCCGATCGTCCTTATATATTTTGTACCACAGGGACGCCCGGTATCTGTTTATTTTGAGTGCAAATCTTGGGAATTTATCTGTAGATAGATTGTAGACAAGATGATGGCTGATATTTACAAACTGACCGGGGAATTTCCACAGGGGTCATGACCTTTGGCACTCATTGTGTAACGCTAAATTAACTTACAATACCATATTTTAAGTAAATACGCTTTTAGAATTTTCTTTATATTTTTGAAGGGATTATGCCTCGACTTTCGGGTATAATAGCGTCAGTTTGGGTTGTCAGAGTTAAACAGCGCAGGCATTGCGGGATAGCTTGACGGCTCGGCTGACCAGCTATGTTATTTTTAAATATGCAAATGACCATGTGTTTGTCGAATGTTAGTTTATTTATGAACACCCGACCTACTTTTGAGCCGGACATAGCCGCTTGAATCACAGGTGTGATATACCGGTATTATCGATAGTAACCTGTCAATTAAACATATATTGGCAATTCAATGACCACAAACAATATATTTTCTAAACGTAATTTTATTGACTTTCAAAACATATTTGAAGCCACAAACCTCATCTGATTCGATATGACAGAGTGGCTGGACCTTTTGACTCTTGTCCGCTATGAACTCTGCACATATCACCATTAGGTCTTGTATATTATATTGTGCAAATGGTACAAGCTTAAGGCTGTGGTTGCCTTTTGGTAAATTCCGATATAAAAGGAAAATTTGGGCTATTACTCGTCTCTCCTTTAGACTCTGATCAGCTCAGATTCAAGCTTGACGGGAAGTTTTATTTTGTTTAAGCAATGCCATTTGGTCGCAGCATAGCACGCCAGACTTTCGAGACTGTCGCTACTTTTTTGGAATTCTGGGTAGCTAGACATGTTTCTGAGGGACGATTCATATGTTATCTTGACAGTTTCCTGCTTGGTACTAGGGAGTCCATTTTGTGGGCAATTTATAAATGTTACATGTGGTTTATCAAAGATACACTGTCACCTTCGCATCACAGCAGATATGAAGGAATTTGAACTTTGGGTACAATTTTTCAAAAAAAAAAAAAAAAAAAAAATTATGGTATTTCCGTTTCTCATGACCGGTTCTGGATGTCAAATGAGGACTTACAGCACTGCACCATTCGTGCAAGGGGTTTGAACTCGGTTTTGGTGCCTACTTTGTTGGTAATGAGATAAGACCAGTGGTCCAGTGGATAATTTTTCCATCTTTGGAGCATCTTCTGTTATTTATTTTTGATTTATAAAAAAAAAAAAAAAAAAACAGTAGTGTACTGGGAACTGCACCCTGCAGTACACCACATTTTATTCAAAATTACAGACCAGCCTTACCAAGTCACGGAAGGCAATGTTCATCGAGATATTTCCATGACATATTAAAAATGTAGAGTGCCGAGCACTGAACTTTGCAGTACACAACATTCTTTTCAAATCTACGGATCAACCTTACCACTCACGGAGGGTAATGTTTAATGAGATATTTCCATTTATGTATTTATTTATTTATTTATTTTAATTTATGCATTTATTAAAATGTAGAGTACTGAGCACTGCACCTTGCAGTACACCACATTCTAATCACACATACCCACTCACGCAGGGTAATGTTGGATGAGATAGTTCTAATCAGATAAATAAACTAGATAAATATTTAATTCATCTTTAGAATTAGTTGAGACATAACTGCCCTCCAACAATATCGTGCATCCCACTTGCAATCAATGCATCTATATGTTGCCTTGGTTGTCAAACAATATATGATGTGGAAGCCTGAGGGTAGTCTAGACTTCTTTTGCCTCCGGAATGGCCATTCATTAAAGCACTGTCAGCTCAGTGGCATTCTTGTGACAGCTGTAGAAAATAAATTAGGACTTCCAAAGCAACTTTATGCTGCACATTCCTTTAGAATTGGAAGGGCTATTAATTTGGCAGCTAAGGGTATTCTAGTATAGCCATAAAAGAACTTGGTTGATGGAAAACTGGGGCGGTAACATAGTACATACTTTTTTAAATTGTCTGTTACAGATATATTGATTATCGGTGATTCCCTGGTTTCACACCTTGCTGACAGTGTATCAGCTCTCAGACCTCCAGCTAATGCAGTGATTGTTAGCTAAAATTTTTATTAGGGTTCAGCGGTGCACTGGGATCACTACGACACCGAGCTCCAATGGTTGCTGCAGTTTCATTCAACCCTTGTGATGATAATTATTCACCTCGGGGGCAACAACCTTGTTGAGTGGTCCCAAAGCAAACTTCTTAAAGACTTTTAAAAGCTAATTTGCATATATGGCTTCTATCTATCCCGAAGCCCAAACGGTATGATCAGACATCCTCCCTAATTGTCAGTCGTGGCTGGGGGCGGACAACACTCATGAAGGGCTAAAAAAGCTGGATCAAAGGAGGCGTATAAACCAATCGGGTAGACAGCCTGCTTTAATTGTAGTGACCGAACAATCAAGCATGTGCTTGATTTCAATACAACAGGGCTAGTTAAGACTGATAGGGTTCATCTCACTGCTGTGGGCAATATCATAGTTTTAAATACATTTGAGGAAGTAGTCAATCAATTTGTTACAGACCCTTCTTCCCAAATGTAAAATCCTAATATGTAGTTAGACTAACAGGACAAGGATAAAAAGGCTATATTCATAAAAATGTTGACTTGCTGAATTGGGGGACAAATTTATGTGGGACATCATAAATTTGCTGTGGCGGAATTCAGCATTCGATAGGGGGGACGCTTTGCTTAGACAGCTGTTTGGTTGTAATGAAACTTTACGCCTTGAGCCTAGATTCCAAATACTGGTTGCTGGGAGCAGGGCTGAAGTTTGTTTCTTTCAGGACTTCTACTTGGACTGGGTGGCATCTCCTTCATGGAAGTGGTCCGCCATAACCTGAAGATTTGTTCTTGAGCCTAGATTCCGGGTACTGGTTGCTGGGAGCAGAGCTGAGGCTTGTTTCTTTCAGAACTTCTTGAACTGGGTGGCGTCTCCTTCAGGGAAATGGTTCGCCATAGCCTGAGGATGTGTTCCCCCCAGGGTCATACTAAAACTTTCTAAATTGCAAGTCATAAGTAAGGTTCGCACGTGCAGCCGGGGCTATTTGAATATATGTAATATGGGATGGATTACATGGTATGCATTGCATAATGCAGAAGATGGTATGGAATGCGTGTCATGGAATGCATTTTGGAGTGCACATTACGGAGTGCTCACTGTCAAGATTAGTTGGAGTGCATAAATTGGAGTGCACAAGAGTTGGGATAGAATGGAGCGTAGAAATAGGATGTGCGCAATATCTGGATTTTTACATAATTTGGAGCGTACAGTCAGGATGTGCGCAATATTTAGAATGCTAAAAAATTGTAAAGCATACAAACAAGATGTATGCAATATTTGGAATACTTGGAGCGTACAAATAGGATGTGCGCAATATTTGGATTGTTACAAAATTTGGAGCGTACAAATAGGATGTGCGCAATATTTGGATTGTTACAAAATTTGGAGCGTACAAACAGGATGTGCGCAATATTTGGAATGTTAAAAAATTGTGGAGCGTACAAGCAGGATGTACGCAATATTTGGAATACTCTGTTACAAAATTTGGAGCGTACTATAGGAAGTGCGCAATTTTTGGAATGTTACAAAATCTTGGAGCACACATTTGGAGTGTGCGCATATTTTGGAATACTCAAAATTCAAAATTGGACTGCACAATATTTTGAGTGCAAACAAATTAATAATTTGGTGCCCGTTTTCGTGCGAGCAAGGTTATATGCTGTCACTGCGTCCCCCCTTCGACCTGAATCTACTCGGTGTCCATATACTGCCAATAATGTTTTATGTGAAAAAGGAGATAAATAAAAGTAGTTGTATCTATATATATTTTGTTGTATGAGTGAGCATCCTTAATAATAGGGATTATCAACTAAATGATAATCCCATTTATTTGGTGCGAACAAATTGAATGGACTGTCATTAATGTGTCATGATTGCAGCTTCAGGGTGGCTTGACCTCTCATTATTTAGGTTTAAACAATGTCTGATCGCAATTTCGATCTCGTCATCCACCATGACAGTCGGTCCAGGTTACTGGACGCTTGCACCGTGTTTGTTATTCAGCAGTCAAGCGTCTTAAGGGCCAAACTATGGTTTGGCGTCTTGCGCATGCTCAGGGAAACCTTCCTTTTCCGTTTTCAAATCCAGCAAAAGAAAGTTGTATTTTTTAAGAAGAATTTAAAACCCACCCACCCGCCGCTGTCGTTGTGATCTTATTGGCAGTCTAGGAAGTTTAATACCTGATACTGTCTTAAGTTCTTTTCATTTCAGGCTTGTTTGGTGCCTCCTGGTGCTGAGGCTGGCATGTCCTAATTAAAGATGCTGTACATACGACAGTCTACTTGTATAAATATAGCAACAATACTTAGTTCTATAAGTCAATATATAATTAACAAATAAGTAAATACGTGTTAAATTGGATATATATATTATTCTCCCGACGCTGGATATTATTCTCCCGTTGCTGTAGAGAGACTGTTGGATGTGACAACGCTGCCTATCGACGTATATCTTCGACTGGCCCACAAAATGGATTGATGTGTTAACACTATATATATGTATACTGGCTACTTAGTGACGTTTAATGCCCATGGTTTTAACTACATATACGCATGTGACATTGAACATAAACTAAAAGCCCAAAATTCAGCGACAGCTGTTGCAAAATATGGAGTGTGCATGTTTTCTGGGCTGGACTAGCTAGTTTCGGCCAATTAGGCCTCATCAGTGACCCTCAGATATTTTCAAATTTCCATAATGGAATCAATGATCCCAAAGGACAAGAAAATATAATCTACACTATGATGTAGACTCCGGATCGGTTGTTTATGGCCACTTAATTTCTTCACCGAGAGATTCTGCTGACTTTTGATCAGCTGAGCTTCGAGGTGCAATGCGGAATTCAGCATTCGATAGGGGGGACGCTTTGCTTAGACAGCTGTTTGGTTGTAATGAAACTTTACGCCTTGAGCCTAGATTCCAAATACTGGTTGCTGGGAGCAAGGCTGAAGTTTGTTTCTTTCAGGACTTCTACTTGGACTGGGTGGCATCTCCTTCATGGAAGTGGTCCGCCATAACCTGAAGATTTGTTCTTGAGCCTAGATTCCGGGTACTGGTTGCTGGGAGCAGAGCTGAGGCTTGTTTCTTTCAGAACTTCTTGAACTGGGTGGCGTCTCCTTCAGGGAAATGGTTCGCCATAGCCTGAGGATGTGTTCCCCCCAGGGTCATACTAAAACTTTCTAAATTGCAAGTCATAAGTAAGGTTCGCACGTGCAGCCGGGGCTATTTGAATATATGTAATATGGGATGGATTACATGGTATGCATTGCATAATGCAGAAGATGGTATGGAATGCGTGTCATGGAATGCATTTTGGAGTGCACATTACGGAGTGCTCACTGTCAAGATTAGTTGGAGTGCATAAATTGGAGTGCACAAGAGTTGGGATAGAATGGAGCGTAGAAATAGGATGTGCGCAATATCTGGATTTTTACATAATTTGGAGCGTACAGTCAGGATGTGCGCAATATTTAGAATGCTAAAAAATTGTAAAGCATACAAACAAGATGTATGCAATATTTGGAATACTTGGAGCGTACAAATAGGATGTGCGCAATATTTGGATTGTTACAAAATTTGGAGCGTACAAACAGGATGTGCGCAATATTTGGAATGTTAAAAAATTGTGGAGCGTACAAGCAGGATGTACGCAATATTTGGAATACTCTGTTACAAAATTTGGAGCGTACTATAGGAAGTGCGCAATTTTTGGAATGTTACAAAATCTTGGAGCACACATTTGGAGTGTGCGCATATTTTGGAATACTCAAAATTCAAAATTGGACTGCACAATATTTTGAGTGCAAACAAATTAATAATTTGGTGCCCGTTTTCGTGCGAGCAAGGTTATATGCTGTCACTGCGTCCCCCCTTCGACCTGAATCTACTCGGTGTCCATATACTGCCAATAATGTTTTATGTGAAAAAGGAGATAAATAAAAGTAGTTGTATCTATATATATTTTGTTGTATGAGTGAGCATCCTTAATAAATGCGTTTTAAATGTCATATGACATAGAGAGTAATATGAAATAGAGTCTTGCATTCGTATTCATGTATAATTGAATTTATTAAACTCGTTGAGGAAAAGTGATAAAATGCTCATCAAAGCCTCGCATTTTATCCCTTTTCCACAACTTGTTTAATAAATTCAATAATACATGAACATTCATGTAAGATCCTCTATGTAATGAACACCCTATAGAACCCAGTTTAAAGAGAAAACTGGGGTTTAGAGGGCTATAGATGATCTTACATTATTTCTGCTTAAAATCATAGACTGCAGGTACTCATTAGAACTGCCTCAGTGAGGCAGTTCTTATCAGCAGCTACAATCAGTGTATGGATCAGAATACATTATGTGATAACACACCCGTGCAACATAGTGCATTTTTTTTAACATCTCCAACATGGCTCCTTTTCTGATGAAAATCTGATATTTTTAGCTCACCTGTCACGTAGTGACGAGGTGAGCTTTTGGGATCACTTTTTGTCCTCCGTGCGTCCGTGCGTCCATCCGTCCGTAAACAATTTAAAATAAGTATATCTCTAATACCCCATGGCCAATCTTGATCAAATTTCATGTGAAGCATAATCAGGTAGGGGGAAATGCTGCATATGGTTTTTGGGCTGATCAGATTGGAATTCTGGTTGCCATGGCAACATATAGCTCCCATAGACTTATAAAGGGAAAACTTTTAAAAATCTTCTTCTCTGAAACCACAGGGCCCAGAGCTTAGATATTTAGCATGTAGCAAGGGCAAGTGGTCAACTACATAATTCCTGCCAATCATGCCCCTGGGTGCCAAATGGGCCACGCCCTCGGGGCCCCTTCGCTCCCATAGACTCATAATGGAAAAAAAGCTTAAAAAATCTTCTTCTCTGAAACCACAGGGCCCAGAGCTAAGATATTTAGCATGTAGCAATGGCAAGTGGTCACCTACATAATTCCTGCCAATCATGCCCCTGGGTTCCAAATGGGCCACGCCCCAGGGCCCCTTCGCTCCCATAGACTCATAATGGAAAAAAAGCTTCAAAAATCTTCTTCTCTGAAACCACAGGGCCCAAAGCTTATATATTTAGCATGTAGTAACGGCAAGTGGTCACCTACATAATTCCTTCCAATCGTGCCCCTGGGTTCCAAATGGGCCACACCCCGGGCCCCTTCGCTCCCATAGACCCAAAATGGAAAAAAAAGCTTCAAAAATCTTCTCCGCTGATACCACAGGGCCCAGAGCTTAGGTAATTAGCATGTAGCAACGGCAAGTGGTCACCTACATAATTCCTGCCAATCATGCCCCTGGGATCCAAATTGGCCACGCCCCGGGGCCCCTTCGCTCCCATAGACTCATAATGGAAAAAAAGCTTCAAAAATCTTCTTCTCCGAAACCAAAAGGCCCAGAGCTTTGATATTTAGCATGTAGCAATGGCAAGTGGTAACCTACATAATTCCTGCCAATCATGCCCCTGGGTTCCAAACGGACCACGCCCCGGGGCCCCTTAGCTCCTATATACTCATAATGGGAAAAAAGGTTCAAAAATCTTCTTCTCTGAAACCACAGGGCCCAGAGCTTAGATATTTAGCATGTAGCAATGGCAAGTGGTCACCTACATAATTCCTGCCAATCATGCCCCTGGGTTCCAAATGGGCCACGCCCCGGGGCCCCTTCGCTCCCATAGACTCAAAATGGAAAAAAGCTTCAAAAATCTTCTCCGCTGAAACCACAGGGCCCAGAGCTTAGGTAATTAGCATGTAGCAACGGCAAGTGGTCACCTACATAATTCCTGCCAATCATGTCCCTGGGGTCCAAATTGGCCACGCACTGGGGCCCCCCCCCTTAGCTCCCATTGACTCATAATAGAAAAAAGCTTCAAAAATCTTCTTCTCTGAAACCACAGGGCCCAGAGCCTAGATATTTAGCATGTAGCAACAGCAAGTGGTCACCTACATAATTCCTGTCAATCATGCCCCTGTGGTCCAAAAAAGCCACGCCCCGGGGCCCCTTAGCTCCTATAGACTCATAATGGAAAAAAAGCTTCAAAAATCTTTTTCTCTGAAACCACAGGGCCTAGAGCTTAGATAATTAGCATGTAGCAATGGCAAGTGGTCACCTACATAATTCCTGCCAATCATGCCCCTGAGATCCAAATTGGCCATGCCCCGGGGCCCCTTAGCTCCCCTAGACTCATAATGGAAAAAAAAGCTTCAAAAATCTTCTTCTCTGAAACCACAGGGCCCAGAGCTTAGATATTTAGCATGTGGCAATGACAAGTGGTCACCAACATAAATCCTGCCAATCATGCCCCTGGGGTCCAAATGGGTTACAGCCTGGGACCCCCTTAGCTCCCATAGACTCATAATGGAGAAAAGCCTCAAAAACCTTCTTCTCTGAAACCATAAGGCCCAGAGCTTAGATATTTAGCATGTAGCAACGGCAAGTGATCACCTACATATTTCCTGCTAATCATGCCCCTGGGGTCCAAATGGGCCATGCCCCGGTGCCCCTAAGCTCCCATATACTCATAATGGAAGAAAGCTTAAAAAATCTTCTTCTCAGAAACTGTGAAGCACAGAACTTAGATATTAAGTCCAAATTGGCCAAATCCTGTGGCCCCTTAACTCCAACAAACTTATAATGGAAAAAAGCTTCAAACATCTTCTTTGAAACCATGAAATACAGACCTTAGATATTTAGTATATAGCAACACAAAATGGTCGCCTACATAATCCTGCCAACCATGCCCTTCGGGTCAAAATTGGCCAAGCCCCAGGGCTCATTAGCTTCTATAGACTTATACTGGAAAAAAAAAACTTAAAAAAAAAATCTTCTTTTCCAAAATCATAAGGCACAGATTTTGTTTGATTTGAGGTTTTATATCCCTGTCAGCACTGTATAGGTCATTTTGGAGATGTCTCTTCCAATTTTGTGGGACTTTTACCCGACATTGAGATGAAATTACATCTCAAGCCCTGTCGCCCAATGAAACCAATAGGGTTTATAAGCATGGACACCACTTTGCCTGAGCTTAGATATTTAGTATGTAGCAATGTCAAGTGGTCTCCTACACTAATGATTTTCTGGTACACAGGTGAGCGATATAGGGCCATTGGGCCCTCTTGTTCTTATTTATACTACAAACATAGGTTGTGGGTGCTCATTAGAACTGCCTCAGTGAGGTGGTTCTAACTGAGGCGGTTCTAACAAGAACCCACAATCTATGTCCTGGAGTAGAATTAAGAAAAATATTGTAGTTCCCCATTAACTCCAGTTTTCTCTGCATTAAGGGGAATGGGAACACCTTCAGGGGAGGCAACTCCTGCAAAAGTATTTTTGTTTCTCATGTCAATAGGGGTCAACTCTTAAAGGAAAGAATTTGCTCCTGAGGAGCAAATTCTTAAAGGAAAGAATTTGCTCCTGAGGAGCAAATTCTTTCCTTTAAGAGTCGACCCCTTTTTCAGTGGGACAGGGCTTACAGAAAAGTGAACAGGAAGTCCCGAAAGTTGTCTCCCTTTGAAAAATGGTGGAAAAATCTGCCAGGTGTTCCCATTCCCCTTAAGTCGGGTTTTTATTTCACAGATTTGTTTACGTGATGAGGAGAAGCATCAGTTTTGAAGATATGAAAGAGTGCACTATTTCACATACGGATGTTATCCTAATGAATACACATTCTTGCATAAAAACCTATGCGCATGGCTGTTTGAAGCCATTGTCAAATGGACCGAAAGCCGTTGTCAAACAGCAAAAACCATGCTTAAATCATGAAATTCGCGTGCTGTTTGAACATGGATTTTGAGCTTTTGATATCACAAGACGGGCCTTGCTTTGTTTACGTTACGTTGAGCGACGTAACGTTATCGCCCTGAACGTAGTGTTTTAGGGTTCTATGATGACGTCACTACATGACAACGTTATTGTAAACATCATTCTGAAATGGCCGCCATTTTGGTTTGCCTGTCGCATTTGAAGAGTTTATATGGAATTTATATGGAGCTTTTGGGCGTTTTTGTCAAAATTTGCTGTCGGATTCGTAAGTTATGCAAGAACAACGATCATCCATGGTTATTTCATTGCGTTAACATTTGCCGGATCCCTCGGAAGATATTTGAACATTCGGCCTAGCGGCCTCATGTTCAAACAGCTTCCTCTGGATCCGGCAAATGTTAATGCTTGAAAAACCATGGTTGATCCCTATATTTGAATGTCTCCAATGAATGCACATGTGAATGTAACCAGAGTGAGACAGCCTGATGGCTAACATTAAAATCTTAGTTTATTCTTCATTATACTGTCAGAAACTGGATGTCATCACATGGGCCGTGACGATTGATTGATTTGGGGTTTAATGTCCCTGTCAACACTATTAAGGTCATTTTGGAGATTTTGCTTCCAATTTTGTGGGACTTTTACCCAACATTGAGATGAAATGAGATCTCAAGCGCTGCCACCCAATGAAACCAAAAGGGTTTATAAGCAGGGATGGTCAGACTTGCACCATTTTGCCTGGGCAGGCTTAGAGCCTCTAAGTGGTTTACCATTACTCATATGTGCTGGCGGTTTCAGCATCTTGCAGTCCAATCTATATCTTCATGCCCCGATGGGCAGGGACGATTGGGCCGTGACAAAAAGGAAAGGGTCTGTTAGAGCATATACACTCAGCAAAGTCTGAATTCAGTCTGTACATGATGAGAATACAAGCTTTCGTGACTGGGTGAATACATTTTTTGCCAGCGGCTATCTGTATAGTGTGCAGCGTCCAATTGTTCAAAGCATTGTTAGCTTAAGGAGCTCATTAGTGGTCGAATTGGTAATATTCCAGCAGGTAAATTATCCAATTATGTCTCCCCCGAAAACTTTTTTTTCGGAGAGACATATTGTTTTTCCCCCGGGTGTCTGTCTGTATGTCCGTCTGTCTGTCTGTCTGTCACACATTCGTGTCCGCTCTGTAACTTGAAAACCGTTAGAGCTATCTTCACGAAACTTCGTATAAATATTAATCAGCATTAGACGACGTGCAGTGCGCAAGAACCATAACTCTCACATTTATACTTTTTGAATTATCTTCCTTGGAAGTTTGTTGGTATGTATATATGTATGGGCAAATCCTGTCCGGTCAATAACTTTCTTATATTTTGATGGATTTTAAAATTACTCGGCAGAAATATTAACAACCATAAGACGATGTGTGGTGCGCATGAGGCAGGTTGGTACCTCAAAGGTCAAGGTCATACTTAGAGGTCAAAGGTCAAAAAAGGGGCCTTTTTTTCGTATTTGGTCAATAACTTTCTTATTTTGAGATGGATTTTAAAATTACTTGGCATAATTATTAACAACCATAAGACAATGTGTGGTGCGCATGAGGCAGGTCGGTTCCTCAAAGGTCAAGGTCATACTTAGAGGTCAAAGGTAAAAAAAGGGGCCTTTTTTTCGTATTTGGTCAATAACTTTCTAATTTTGAGATGGATTTTAAAATTACTTGGCATAATTAGTAACAATCATGAGACGATGTGTGGTGCACATGAGGCAGGTCGGTACCTCAAAGGTCAAGGTCATACTTAGAGGTCAAAGGTCAAAAAGTGGGCCTTTTTTTCGTATTTGGTCAATTACTTTCTTATTTTGAGATGGATTTTGAAATCACATGGCAGAAATGTGAACCAATATAAGGCGATGTGTTGCGCGCATGACCCAGGTTGGTACCTCAAAGGTCAAGGTCATACTTAGAGGTCAAAGGTAAAAAAGTGGGCCTTTTTTCGGGTTTTGTCAATAACTTGCCTATTTTTAAATAGAATTTGAAGTTACTAGGCAAACATGTTAACTATCATGGGACGATGTGTTGCATGCATGATTCAGTTTGGTACCTAAAATGTCAAGGTCATACATAGAGGTCAAAGGTAAAAAAGGGGCCTTTTTTCGTGTTTGGTCAATAACTTCCTTATTTTTAGATGGATTTTGAAATTGCTAGGCAGAAATGTTAACCCCCATGAGATGATGTGTTGCACGCATGACCCAGTTTAATACCTGAAAGGTCAAGGTCATACATAGAGGTTAAAGGTAAAAAAAAAGGGCCTTTTTTGTGTTCTGTCAATAACTTTCTTATTATGCCCCCAACTTTGAAAAAGTTGGAGGGGCATATTGGTTCTGGTTCGTTCGTCCGTTCGTCCGATCGTCCGTCAGCTACGCTTTTGATGCATCGCATAACTAAAGAACCATGTATGCTAGGGTTTTGAAATTTCATATATGGATTCCTCATGGAAAATTAGCTGACGCGTATTTTTTTTCTCGTCCGGAATATGCCCCTTTCAAGAGTTATTGCCCTTTGAAATTTTTTTAATAAAATCTTGTCAGCAAGATATCTCAAAAACTATTGGAGCTAGAGCCTTGAAAGTTGGTGAATAGATTGTTGGTGATGAGTAAATGAACTGATTAACTTTTGACAGAATTCCGAAAAATACTTTGTGAGTTATGGCCCTTTGTCATTTTGGTAATTTGTGCCCATTGTAATGTATGCTAAAAGTGATGCATAGCATAATTTTAGAACCGTGTATGCTAGGGTTTTGAAATTTCATATATGGATTCCTCATGGAAAATTAGCTGACATGTATTTTTTTTCTCGTTCGGAATATGCTCCTTTCAAGAGTTATTGCCCTTTGAAATTTTTTTAATAAAATCTTGTCAGCAAGATATCTAAAAACCTATTGGAGCTAGAGCCTTGAAAGTTGGTGAATAGATTGTTGGTGATGAGTAAATGAACTGATTAACTTTTGACAGAATTCCGAAAAATACTTTGTGAGTTATGGCCCTTTGTCATTTTGGTAATTTGTGCCCATTGTAATGTATGCTAAAAGTGATGCATAGCATGATTTTAGAACCGTGTATGCTAGGGTTTTGAAATTTCATATATGGATTCCTCATGGAAAATTAGCTGACGTGTATTTTTTTTCTCGTCCGGAATATGCCCCTTTCAAGAGTTATTGCCCTTTGAAATTTTTTTAATAAAATCTTGTCAGCAAGACATCTCAAAAACTATTGGAGCTAGAGCCTTGAAAGTTGGTGAATAGATTGTTGGTGATGAGTAGATGAACTGATTAACTTATGACAAAATTCCAAAAAATACTTAGTGAGTTATGGCCCTTTGTCATTTTGGTAATTTGTGCCCATTGTAATGTATGCTAAAAGTGATGCAAAGCATAACTTTAGAACCGTGTATGCTATAGTTTTGAAATTTCATATATGCATTTCTGATGGAAAATAAGCTGACGCGTATTTTTTTTCTCGTCCGGATTATGCCCCTTTCAAGAGTTATTGCCCTTTGAATTTTTTTTAATAAAATCTTGTCAGCAAGATATCTCAAAAACTATTGGAGCTAGAGGCTTGAAAGTTGGTGAATATATTGGTGGTGATGAGTAGATGAACTGGTTAACTTTTGACAAAATTCCGAAAAATACTTTGTGAGTTATGGCCCTTTGTCATTTTGGTAATTTGTGCCCATTGTAATGTATGCTAAAAGTGATGCATAGCATAACTTTAGAACTGTGTATGCTAGGGTTTTGAAATTTCATATATGGATTCCTCATGAAAAATTAGCTGACGCATGTTTTTTTTCTCGTCCGGATTATGCCCCTTTCAAGAGTTATTGCCCTTTGAAATTTTTTTAATAAAATCTTGTCAGCAAAATATCTCAAACACTATTGGAGCTAGACCCTTGAAAGTTGTTGAGTATATTGGTGGTGATGAGTATATGAACTGATAAACTTTTGACAAAATTCCGAAAAATACTTTGCGAGTTATGGCCCTTTGTCATTTTGATAATTTGTGCCCATTGTAATGAATGCTAAAAGTGATGCATAGCAGAACTTTAAAACTGTGTATGCTATGGTTTCGAAATTTCATTCATGCATTCCTACTGGAAAATAAGCTGACACGTATTTTTTTTCTCATCCGGATTATGCCCCTTTCAAGAGTTATTGCCCTTTGAATTTTTTTTTAATAAAATCTTGTCAGCAAGATATCTCAAAAACTATTGGAGCTAGAGGCTTGAAAGTTGGACCATGAGTCATGTGCAAGACCTAGGTCCATACCTCCAATGTCTAGGTCATACCTAGAGGTCAAAGGTAAAAAAAAGGACAGTCAATAACTTCCTTATTCTTTGATGGATTATGAAATTACTTGGCAGAAATGTTAACCATCATGAGACGATGTGTTGTACCGCAAAGGTCAAGGCCATACTTAGAGGTCAAAGGTAAAAAAGTGCTTTTTTGGTTTACGGCCAATAACTTTTTTAATTTTCTATGAACATTTTTAAAGTTACTATGCAGAAATGTTCATCTTCATTATATGATGTGTTGCACACAAGACCCAGCTCAATACCTCCAATGTCAAGGTTATACTTAGCAGTCAAAAACGGGGGAGACATCTGTGTTTTTGTAGAAAAACAAATTCTAGTATAGTGCTATTTTTGCTGAAAAAATGTGAACAGCTTTTGCAAATAGCTGTTTGCATTTTTTCAGCAAAAATAGCAGCATATTTGCCTTATTATTTGCCGATTTTATTGCATGGGAAGCACAGACAACTTAAATATGGGTTCTCACAAAGGCACAGATTCTTACATATTGTTTTCATAAAGGCACCATCAGCCTTGGCTGAGCTACTACTACCCTGTTAAAGCGAATATGTGAAAAGCAATGGACAAATGGAAGGGAAATATATGTACTATGGTATTTTTAAAATTATTTTCTGTTTTAAGGTCCCCGCTCATTGGGGCTTGGAGAAATAGATTTGGCTGCACGATGCTTCCAGGCAGAGCTGAAACCGACCGCACATGCATACTGGTGAACCACTTGGAGGGCCTAAGCCTGCGAGTCGGACCATACATATTAACCATTTTGGTTTGTTTGGGCGGCAGGGCTTGAGATGTCATTTCATCTCAATGTCGGGTAAAAGTCCCACAAAATTGGAAGCAACATCTCCAAAATGACCTAAATAGTGTTGACAGGGACATAAAAGCCTGATTTAAACAAACAAAATCTTCGGTTTTATTTCAGTATTAGATGAAGCAACCAGCCAGATAGGTCTGGAAGCAGAGAGAGAGATGTACGAAATCTGCCGAGAACTGAATATAACAGTAATGAGTGTAGGTCACAGGGACAGTTTGCGACAGTTTCACAATGTCGACTTGAACTTGGATGGGAAAGGAGGCTGGAGTATACGGCCAATACAGGAAGATTATAGTGCCAATCTTTAAGGGGAATTGATACATCTTCAGGGGAGGCAACTCCTTCAAAAAGCATTTTCATCTCCCATGCCAACTGTTAAAGGAAAGAATTTGCTCTGCAGGAGCAAGGGGTCAACTCTTAAAGGAAAGAATTTGCTCTGCAGGAGCAAATTCTTTCCTTTAAGAGTAGACCCCTTTTTCCGTAGGACAGATTTGTTAGAAAAGCAAACAGGAAGTCCCGAAAGTTGTCTCCCTTTGAGAAATTGCGAAAAATTCTGCCAGGTGTATAATGGATACTGTGGATGTTTGTTCAGCCATTTTAAAAGGGACACATTATTAGCTTGGCTGTTTTCGAAGAAAATGACGAGGTATTGTCATAGCTCTGGCATCGTCTGCGTCGTCATGCAAAAACTTGGACATTTTGTAATATCTCTGGCATTACTGAACATATTTACTTGAAACTCGGACTAGTTGTTCATTATGAAAAGGGGGTGCAGCAGAGCGTTGGCACCCGCATGCGGTGCTCTTGTTTGTGACTTTCTTTTGTCGTTCTTAATATTAAAAAATGTATAAGTTTGAAAAGTGGACTACGGTTAAAGGAAAGAATTCACTCCTGTTATGAGGTTACCAAATCACTGTAATAAACACCCTGTGTGAACCCCACTTTATATAGAATAAAGTTGGGTTAACAGGGGAACACTTTATTTTCCTTAATTTTGCTCAAAAACACTGTTTATGGGTCTTCATTGTGGTGGTTCTAACAAGCACCCACAATCTATACTTGCTCTAGAAATAAGAAAAGTATCACTAAGTTTCCCCTGAAAAAATTCCTTTAATTGTCGTCATAGTGAAAACTAGAGCAAATCTTTCCAGGAGTTCATAAATCGGTTACTTAACCCATTGTATGCTAGTGGACTCTATTTGTTTTGTTTGATTTGAGGTTTAACGTCCCCGTCAACACTGTAAAGGTCATTTTGGAGACGTTGCTTCCAATTTTGTGGGACTTTTACCCGACATTGAGATGAAATGACATTTCAAGCCCTGTCGTCCAATGAAACCAATAGGGTTTATTAGCATGGACGGTCCGCCTCGCACCGTGGTTCCTGGACAGGCTTAGATCCTCTAAGCGGTTTACCCGTACTAGTGTGCGGGCCGGATTCAGCTCTGCGTGGAAGCATCATGCAGCCCATATATTTCTTCAAGCCCCTATGGGCGGGGGCCTTAGTGGACTCTATCATTGCTACATGTTGTACAAGTCCATTTGTCATATAAAGAGTGTCAGACCTATTTTTAGCTCGCCTTACGAAAGTAAGGGGGAGCTATTGCCATACCCCCGGGCGTCCGTCGTCGGCGTCGGCGTCGGCGTCCGCATTTGGTTAAAGTTTACCTGCAAGCTATTATATGTGATGTTTTACAAGTTTATTTTGAATATATAATTAACAATTGGTAAAAAAAAAAAAAATTAACATTATCATTGTACTTCATTTTTCAGGTTTTTTTTTGCTTAAATTGGACTTTTTGAGAAGTTAATATTGTCCTCTGTATTACCTCCCTTGAAATCCTGTGTTAAAGTTTACCTGCAAGCTGCGTGAGTTCAAATCCCGGGGATGGCATGTTTTTTTTTTTTTTTTTTCTTTTCTTTTTCTATTTTTTATTTTTTTTTTTTAAAAACATAGCGGGTCTGGGGCTCAAGGTCAAGGTCACTGTGGCTATTTTTAGAAAAACATTGTCATCGCTCTAGGGCCTTCATTTATTGATGGATTTTAATATAACTTGGGTATAATGATATTTCGAGTGACTTTGACTTTCAGGGACCGGGACTTAAGGTCAAGGTAACTACTTTCAGGGTCACGGGGTCAAGGTCACTGTGGCTATTTTTAGAAAAACATTGTCATTGCTCTTGCACCTTAATTTATTGATGGGTTTTAATATAACTTCACAAAAATGTTGGGTATGATGATTTCTCTAGCAAGTTCGACTTTCAGGGTCTGGGGCTTAAGGTCAAGGTCATTGTGGCTATTTTTCTTAAAAACTTTGTGATCGCTCTAGTGCCTACATTTATGGATGGATTTTAATATAACTTCACACGAATGTTGGGTATGATGATATCTCGAGCGGAATACGACTTTCAGGGTCTGGGGCTAAAGGTCAAGGTCACTGTGGCTATTTTTAGAAAAATTTTTCATCTCTCTTGCGCCTTTATTTATGGATGGATTTTAATATAACATCACACCAATATTGGGTATGATGATATCTCGAGTGACTTTGACTTTCAGGTTCCTGGGCTGAAGGTCAAGGTCACTGTGGCTATTTTTAGAAAAACACTTTGTGATCACTCTAGTGCCTACATTTATGAATGGATTTTAATACAACTTTACACAAATGTTGGGTACGATGATATCTCGAGGGTGTTCGACTTTCAGGGTCAGGGGCTGAAGGTCAAGGTCACTGTGGCTATTTTTTGAAAAACTTTGTGATCGCTCTAGTGCCTACATTTATGGATGGATTTTAATATAACTTTACACAAATATTTGGTATGATGATATCTCGAGTGAGATCGACTTTCAGGGTCTGGGGCTGAAGGTCAAGGTCACTGTGGCTATTTTTAGAAAAACTTTGTCATCGCTCTTGCACCTCCATTTATTGATGGATTTTAATATAACTCGACACAAATGTTTGGTATGATAATATCTTGAGTGACTTTGAGTTTCCGGGTCAGGGGCTGCAGGTCAAGGTCACTGTGGCTGTTTTTTAGAAACTTGCCCTCATCCATCATAGGCCCCCAAAGGCGAGCTATGTTGTCTTCTGACAACTCTTGTTTTTTCATTTTTGTTCTATTTTTGACTGAAAATTCTGTTAATAGCAAATAGTGCAGACCCTGATCAGATGCCGCATTTTGCGTCATCTGATCTGGTTCTGCACTGTTTGCCAAGGTATCCCTTATAGGGGTTTCCCACATGCAATGTGTTTATGTGTTAAAAGTAAAATGGGTGGAAAAAAGACAAACTAATCTTAGTAGTCATTATTCATGCTTGGCCACAGTATTTTGCAGGTTTTGTTATGATCAAAGTAATTTACATCATAGAGATTATTTAAGTGATTTCCTAACATGCCATGAATTATCTTAAAGATCTTTTCTCACAAATGTTTACAATGAATTTTAAAAACCATAAATTCAGTTTAGAATATACAGAGATTGATTCCAATAGATAAGTAAGTGAATTCCAAACTGCCATGAATTCATTTAACATACAGAGTTTGTTTCAGAGAGATAGTTATTTAAAGTGAATTCCAAAATGCCATTAATTCACTTAAGTTATTTAAAGTGAATTCCAAAATGCCATTAATTCACTTACAGGGATTGTTTCAGAGATGCGTTTAAGTGAATTCCAAAGTGTGATAAATCCTTTCACATACAGAGATTGTATCAGAGGTATGTTAAAGTGAATTCCAATATGCCATAAATTTACCTACATACAGTGATTGTTTCAATGAGATTTTTAAAGTGAATTCCAATATGCCATGAAATCACTTAGGGCTATTCCAGGAAAAAGTGTCACCGGGGGGTGGACCGCAACTATTTTTTTAGGGGTACCCCCTAGGAAATAAAAAATTATTGAAGGGCACCACCAAAGAAAAAAAATTGTCATGGAACCCCCACCCCAAGGAATTTAATTTTTGTAAATTATAGAAATTTACTTTCAGTCGTTACAAGCTGCTGCTGGATCCGATGGCTTTGGAAGACTTGAGCCATGGTAGCAATCTTGACCCAAGACCAAGATGGAAGCTTTACAGAATGGCCCCATGCCAATCGGGGCTTAAAGAAATAGATTGGGCTGCATGCTGTCTGGTTTATCATATGACGTTACGTCTGAGTGTGTAATAAAACCATGCAAAAAACTTGGTAATCCTATAGTGGATTAAATATGCAAATTAGTTAAAAACATTGCGTAATATTAACCAATGACATTCTTAATAATGTCATGCTTTTTAACGTGAAAAGTCAGTGTTTTCATGCGAATATCGAGGATTTTATTTGATAATTCTCTCATATGATAAATAGAATTTGCATTCATGCTCCTGTATTGTTAAATTTATTGAACTTGTTGCGAAAAAGTGATAAAATGTTTGGCAAAGCCTTGCATTTTGTTACTTTTCCTCAACTTGATTAATAAATTCAATAATAATAGGAGTACTTATACAAGATCCTCTATATATTTTTGTGAGGTTCTAAATAAATGCAGAACACATCTCCATATTTTATTCTGACCCATCATTTATGGACAAACTGATGTTTGAAATGTAGATTCTTTATGGATTTGCTGAGTTTCCCCTTTCTCAACTACTAGATACTTGTTTATGAACATAAATGATGACAATGAACATTTTTATTATTCAGTCCGGCACATTTTCCATGGAATAAAAGAAAGACGGGTGCTTAGTACTGGTGTACGGCTTAGAAGGTCAAATTTTGTCCACGAAAAGTGCGAGAAGGGGCACCGGTCGTCTCCCAAATGACTTAAAAGGTGTTAACAGTGATATAAAAAGTAGAAGTAAAACAAAGATCAGGAATCGATACAATTAACTTACTCCACCCAACAAAGACACCAAAGGGAAAGAAACACAAACATTAGGCGACCAGACCATAATGGAAACCTAAACAAAGGAAGGCCATAAGGACAGTTACTTTCCCACAAAATGGCCATATGGCCATCCAAAATAAAAAGACACAAGTGATACACACAGCAAGTAACAAACAACAACATAAATAAAACCCATAGCTCCAGATAAGAGATAATGTTTCTTATTTTGAATCAATGAAACAGTTCAAATGAGTACCAGCAACATATGTTTTCATTGAGATAAGGAAAATTATCGCTAAATCCTTCTTATCTAGAATTATGAACAAACATTTACGGATGCTGGTGCAAAGGGGGGCAGGGATACAAAACACAGGTCAGTTGGTAGATATTTTTAATGTCAATATCCCTACGGTTTCAACATACAAAGAATACTTTTTTTTTATAAATGATATTTATTCAAATGTGAACCACCAAATCACACTCCTACAAGCTGCCAGTTTCATGTGAAATTGTTTGGTTGTTTGGGGGCCGGAGATTTAGAGTCTGTTTCTTGGTTCTCCGGGGTTTAGCTGTGGGTTTTCTTTTGCCCCGGTGTTCATGTGGCATTATTTGCGTTGTCAGGTATCTTGGCATGTTTTTGCTGTCAAGTACTTGTTCCTGGGTTGGTTTGGCTTTTTATATGATTTCTCTGTTGCACAGATTGGTATGTTGGTGGGTTGGAAGGCTTTTTTTACGGGCCGGGCAGGTACCTATTTGGACCACAGTGGGAGTGTGGGTTGGGTGCTCTAGGGTGTGCTTGGACCCACGTGTATGTCTTGCTAGCTGTTCTGGGTGGGAGAATTACTGATGAAATTGGCTGCTGACCAACTCCCCCATTCCCCACCTCCGCCAAAAAAGCAAAACACACAAAACCAAACATTTTGAGCAGGGGGTTCCCCTAACAGGCTCGCCAGATTTACTGCCCCCCTCCTCAAAACCCAACTCCCTAAAATTAGGCTGGTCACGTCTTGTATTTTGCACTTTTCATCTCGCCATCCAAACTACTCGGGCCGTTTATAAAAGTTTGGGGGAGAACAGAAGAAGAGGATAAAGGGGGGGAGGGTACATTGACTCATAATGACAAGTGTCGGCGTTCAATGTACTACTTTATCCTCGGTTAATCTCAGATAGATAATGAAAAGACAACTCACCCTGAACTTCTGTAAGCTCCTATGCATTTTAAACAATTTTTAGACTATAAACATCAGTCGAACGGTTTCGCACAATCGGAAGTGCTGCTGCAATTTAGGGAATGTCTCGCGGTCTGCCATCCATATTGGTTTCTTGCACAACAACAAAAAAATTCTCCATTCCACCCCACCATCCCTTGCACTATCCACCAAACTCAACAGTATTCACAAGCAATGATAAGTGAGTGGTTACAGAAGTTCTTGGACAAGTATTTATTCAACAACCAATCTTTTTCAAATAATTACCTTCAAATGATGCAACAAGGCAGTCCAGTTTGCAGGGTGCCCACACTTTTTGGAGACTGAAATTCCAGGCTTTTCCCCCAAATTTTTCCAGGTTATAAGGCGATTTTCCAGGTTGCCATTAACAGCAATTTGTATGAGTATTTTAGCAAAATGCTTGTTCTAGATGACTAAATCTGATCTTGTGTGTATACTCGGTTTAGAAGAGTAGGTGAATCGAACATCCGCATTCTAAAATGACTGATTCTACCAGTTCTAGTTTTTAAACTGTCTGATGTAGATAGATCAACAGAGGTCCCATACTGTTTCGTTCTTGACGAATATGACCATGTAGAACCAATCCGCCTGTCTGCAGGTCCGCAACTATAGCTTCCATTGTTTCCTCACCTGCTGCTTCGTCACTCGCCTATCACTACAGGTTTTTTTCTGTGGTTTGCATATGTGTGCTGCTGTGACTGTGTGTAGAAGAGTAAGATGACATGCACTAAGTATCTGAGTAGAGTGGGGAGAGGCGCGCAGAGTCAACCTCAATCTCATCCTGACCTAGCTGGATCCAAAGGCAAGACAATTAATGTCAAGACATCAGGAACTAAGCCCACATGCAGTGGATGACCATGACTTCTTTAGTGCCTTGTCATGCTCTCCGTGCTCAAATCATGCTATTGCATCACCATTTGAGCCTCTTCCACCAAGCTGCCATAGCAGACTTTACATACAGATATGTAGGTTTTTGTCTGGCGTTTCCTTCTCCTAGATGGATTGCCGACCAGGGCTTGAGGGCTCCATCTGCTCTGGATATTGATACACAGATTCAGTTAACTCCATCTGCTCTGGATATTGATACACAGATTCAGTTAACAGCAATATAAGCCAGTGTAAAACAAACGGTCCCTGAGTGTAACTTGATTTTAACAATTTGACAGCCAAAAAAAAGTCGGCTTCAAAATGGAAGTAAAACTAACAAATGATGGCTTTGACATGGTGACTTTTTCAATACTTAATTATCTCTTCAGCATCTGATAGTATAATACAATGTTAGTTTCAAGAATAACAGTCTAACCTGTATAAAGCAAGCACCTTGGGGATATTCAAAAGGTGCTTGCTTAAGGGAGGTGCTTGCTTAACACAGGTGAATTTTAAAGTATTTTCCTTTTTCGGGAAATGAATGCCTGCTTGCTTAAGACAGGTTGTTTGCTTAATAGAGGTGGTCACTAAGACAGGTTTGACTGTAGATTACAACAAATCTGCAAAACACTACAAGGTTTTGAATGTGTACCCTGTAAAACCTCACTTTCTTCAGAGTAAGGTGATGTTTACATGGAGATACCTTTAAACCTTACTAATTTAGCAAATGTTTTTACCTTTTTAACAGCACATAGAGGCTTTCAGTATCTTGTATCATTTCTTTTCAGCAGCTTCATTTTTTACTCAAAACTGCTGATATGAAGCATATGCTTTATTACATGCTTTTTTCGTGTTTACACCTACTACCATTGCTGACTGCTGACACTTTCTTTCCTTTCAATGTCTTAATGATAGCTATAGCAGTCAACTTTCATGTTCTCAGCCAGGGAGAATTGTGGGCACCATTCACTTAAGCCACTACAAGTGTCCCGATCTGTGTTCTCTCTTTCATTGAAACACCAGCTGTTGATTTTGACTTTTATGATCTGGGAGCACCTGAAAAAAAAGAAAATATAGACAGGACCTTTGGTTTGGTAGTACTCAATACAGGGCTCATGTTTTCACCAGAACCGGATAACTGCCCTTAAAATCTAACCGTCTACCTCTAAATCTATCTGAACAAAAATTGTGCATAGGTTCCGCTAAGGGCATGAGCCCAATTTCATTACCCCCGCCCCCCCCCCCCACTCCCCTACCCAAATCCCAGACCAAATAAAAGAGCTGGGGAAGACAGAGTAGAAAAAGGGTGGGTGGGCTACTAGGACTCACATTGACTAGTGTCTGCGTTCCACAGTATCACCTTTTCCAGCCAGACAGATACAAGGAAGCACCTACCTGGTTAGATTTAAGTCCTTTTAAAAGTTCTTTCTGTTGTAACTGTCTTCAGCATTTAAACGTAAAGCCTTCTTTCCTGATTGTCTTTCCGCATGAATCACAAAAAGCCATGGCATCAGGTTTCTTTAGCAGCTTTCCATATCTCTGTACCTGAGAATCAGTCTCGTTTGGCCACTCCCATCTCCATTTGTTCTCACTTCCTTTTCCCACCAGTTTAGTGTCAGCATTACGCTCAAAGCACTTCATAGTTTCGCAGTAATCATCTATACAGTAAAAAGTTGCTTTCAATTCAGCTTCATTGGTCCAAGACAAGATTAGTGGCGGGAAAGTCTCAGATAAGAAGAGCGGCGGTAAACACAAATAAAAAAATTAGCGCGAAGCTGTAGAGACACAAACGATAATGTATGTGTAACCCCCCCCAGCAAAAAAAAGATCATCAAAATCGGACCCCCTATCCGCGGAAATCTGCATTTCCAAAGAACTCTTAACATCCTTGGGGACTGGAAAATTATCCAAACATTTCAAAGGAGTTTATTAAGAAAAAAATAAGTTGAGGTGTATAAATGAGCGCAGTAAATCTGTTTGATCGTTGCTGCAAGTAATGGTTGCCACTTTGGATATAATATGATTTACCTCCATTGTTTGGTTTCACCGAAAGTGAAATAATCGCGACTTTTTCCCGGATTTTTTTTCTCCAGAATTTCGTGATTTCCCGACTTTTCACGACAGGGAAGGGTTGTTTTCATTTTCCCCGACTATTTCCCGTTTTCCCGCTACTGTGGGAACCTGAGTTTGTTCCGTTTTAGCCATAAACTAACTTGTCCGATGGAAAAACCTTCCATCGTAACAGTACGGCATGTGGATGATTCCCTAAATCGAAACCGGAAAAAGAAATGCGGTACAACGGTTTACCGAAACGGCCATTTCGGCCCCCGGCACAACGAAACAACAACCGGTATCCATTTTTGGTCTGTGAACGCAACGTCGATTAAAAAAAAATGAACTTGGAAATAGACAGATATTTTGCTGTCTGCATAAATATCGACATTTATTCTGGGTCAGACCCTACCCCCAAGGAATTTTAAATTGCTGTTACACCTAGGACCCCAAAAAATAAAATTACCTTTACCCCCCACCCCAAGCAATAAAAAAATCGTTTGCGGCCCGACCCGGGGTTACACTTTTTCCTGGAATAGCCCTTACATACAGAGATTGTTTTATAGAGATTATTTAAGTGAGATCCAAGAAGCCATGAATGCTTTTATATTAGAGACTTTTTCATAGAGATTTTAAATATATTTGTATTATATTTTTCAGAAAATTATGATGTGACATTTTATGAACAAATTATTAAAAAAACATCACCCTTTAGTGACACAAATATAATATGCTATGGAAGACACCAGTATGAGCCACAATGCAAGAAACCTTGAGTCATTTGTTCAGAACTAACTCTGTTGTTAGTTAACATATTAAAACATAGAACAGTAAATATGGCAAACATATGTTAATATTTTTGCTGAAAAAAAATGTGAGTAGCTTTTGC
>CAUZLF010000578.1:0-105134 GCA_963580285.1 Lucinisca nassula
GAATTCTTTCCTATCTCAAAAATGGCTACTTTTATGATGAAGAAGTGTGATATTTTTCTTAATTATACTTCTAACATAGGTTGTGGGTACTCGTTAGAATCGCCTCAATGAGGCGGTTCCAACGAGTAAAGGCCTTTGTCTTGGAGCAGATATAAACAAAATAATGGTTACCCCCGTAAACCCCAGTTTTCTCTATATAAAGTGAGATTTAGAGGGGTGTTCAATACACGGTCTTGTTATCTTAATGAAGTTCTATCAATCAGTTATCTTACTTATAATATGAGATATCTTATGTAAGATTACCCGATATTTTATAAACATGATATCTTATATGCTATGTAAGATATCTAATTGACATATTAGATGTCTTATGTAGCAAATAAGATACCTTAATTGGCATATAAAATATCTAATATATCAGATATAAATCTTATAACTTAAACAAGATATCTGAATTAATTAATATCTGATTAATTTAGATATATAAGATATCTTATATAGATATCTTTAAAAAGGATATCTATTATAGTAAATGGCAAGCCATTTTACTATATAATAAATCAGATAACTTATATAAGATTATCTGATATATTACGAGGACTGTTCAAATATGAATGCAAGTAGAACGTTTTCTCATGCACTAATGCGAAAATCACCTGGAAATAAATATCACAGCGTAGAAAAACATTTTACCTATACATTGATACCAAACTTGTTAAAATCCGTGCACTTTAGCCATGTATATCGTTCGATAAACACTGTCTACTCTTGTATACTAATACAAAACATGGTTGGAAGACGGTCAGAGTACGCCGTTGAAATACATTCGTATATTAAGAATCGTTGTATTCTTGGTATACGGTGCAAAGACATTTTTGATGAAATATGTTCGGTCTATGGTCATAATGAAATGTCTTTTCCGACAGTTTTTCGTTGCTGTAAGAAATTCAGATGTGGCTAGGCTCAACAGAAGATGCACCACATGATCGTCGGCCGAAAAGAGCAACATCTACCAAGATGGTTGCTAGAGTGAAGAAATAGTTGCTACCGATGCACGATACACCACTAGGCAAATAGCTACGAGTATGGTTGGCATCTCATTAGGAACAGCTCTTCTGAAACGGGATTTGAAAATGAGAAAGATCTGTACTAGATGGATTCCCCATCTGTTGACAGAGGAGCAGAAAAAGACACGCGTTCATTGCGCCAAGAAGTTGCTTAAACAGTTTCCAAATTACAATGCACGGTCTTTCGCTAAAGTCGTCACAGGTGACGAGACATGGGTTCACTTTTTTTAGCCAAAACGAAAGATTCAGAACAAAATATGGGCAACAAAGTATTGCAAAAGACCATGCATTGCAAAGCGGACCATGAGCGTCAAGAAGGTAATGTATGCCATATTCTTTTCAAATCAGGGCCCTGCTATTCAGGTTGCTGTGCCTAAAGGCAAATCTGTAAATGCGAAGTTTTACAAGAATAAAGTTCTTCGAAAATTGAAGAAATATTTCAAAGAACGAAGACCCGCAACTGGTTTGGCCAATGTCAGATTGCTACACGACAATGCGTCATCGCACAAGGCCTTCATTGTGCAAGACTATCTGAAGCAGGAAAAGGTTGTTGAACCCCCCCCCCCCCCCCTCCCTACACGACAATGCGTCATCGCACAAGGCCTTCATTGTGCAAGACTATCTGAAGCAGGAAAAGGTTGTTGAACCCCCCCCCCCCCCCCCCGTATTCCCCTGACCTTGCCCCGTGTGACTTCTTTTTTGTTCCCGCGGCTGAAAAAATACCTTTTCTGGTCGAAAATTTGTACAGCGCAAACACCTCGGTTCTCCAATATTCCAGTGCCTTCATAGTATACCTCGAAAAGACTACCAAAATGCATTCAGTGATTGGATCAGAAGACTGAAAGTTTGTATATCTGTTAAAGGGGAATACTTTGAGGGGACAAAATAAATTTTTCATCGAAATCTATCACGGAATCATTTTTATGTGCTTAGTTGCATTCATATTTGAACAGTCCTCGTACATATCTTATATAATTATATATATGACATTTAAGGTAACTTACATAACATATCTTATATGCTATATGAGATATTGTAATTGGCATATTAGATTTCTCCTATAGCAAGTAAGATATCTTAATTGGCATATAAGATATCTAATATATCATATTAATAAATATCTGATTAATTTAAATATATAAGATATCAAATATAGTATATCAGACATCTTAGATACTCAATAAAATATATATCAGATATCTAATGTTTTATATTAAATATCTCGATATAATATCTTATTAATTTAGATATCTTACATGTTGATATAACATATCTTATTTCCATATGCATATATAAGATATCTTATTCCCTAAATCAGATATCTTATTGAACATATAAGATATATAATAACGAGCATAGCGGCGGCTGCCGAAGGCAGCCGTCGACGTCCGCCGAAGGCGGGCGTCGAGCGAGCTCGTATCTAGGTAACGCGTATCATCACAAGACACAATCTATGCAAGAAAGTTTGCTTGCGCCTAGGAACTGCCTTAAACCGGTTTTCAGGTTTCCATGTATTCCATTCAAACCATGTATGAAGTCGGGAACCAGAGCCTCAAAAAGCTTATGTAACCCGTATCCGTCACCGGATGAACAGTGTGTCGCAAGGCTGATTGGTGATTCGGTTAGTTGTAATAGCTAAAAAATCAAAATTGGCATATCAGTCAATTAATATATTTTTCTTATTTATGTGTTGGCATAAATTTGCACATTTTGTATTTATTTTTGTTGCTATTATTTATGAATAAATTAAAGTGACGTACGTCATGAGGTCGAGTCATGACCTTGGGAATTCTCTACGCCGCCATATTGATTTCTGTCATTATGTACTGGAAGCACTCGAAAAACAATGAATCTGATGATTAAATCGGGCAATCTACACGTAAGTCTTCAGGCACAGGAGTGTGATTTTTTTCTATATATTGACCTATTGATATAAGTTTGAAAGCCCTTGCCCAAATGACTCTGCAGGACCTGCATGATTCCGGAGTCGCCCAGCCCTTCCAGCCCAGCCCTTATACGAATATGCCGGACATTCAAATCTCAGCCAATGGTATTGAATGCCTTCTTAAAAAGCTCAACCCCCATAAGGCATCAGGTCCAGACCAGCTGAAACCTATAGTACTCCAAAACCTCCACAAAGAGCTAGCCCCAATCCTCCAAATAATTTTCCAAAAGTCTATTGACCAGGGAAAATTGCCCACCATATGGAAAGAGGCCAATGTATCCCCCATATTCAAAAAGGGGGATAAAACTGATCCTGCCAACTATCGCCCTATCTCCCTAACATGTGTTCTATGCAAAGTGCTAGAACACATTGTTGCTTCCAGTATGTCCAAGCACTTCAACAGCCAGAACATCCTTTATGAACTACAGCATGGGTTCCGAGAGAGGCGCTCCTGCGAGACCCAATTAATCATGTTGATAGATGAATTATCTAGAAACATGCAATTAAGAAAACAGACTGATTTAATTTTACTGGATTTCAGCAAAGCTTTTGACAAAGTCGCCCACGAAAAACTTTTACAAAAACTTCACTACTACGGTATCAGGGGCGGCACTCTAAATTGGATCAAAAATTTCTTAGATAACAGGTCACAGTCTGTTGTCACTAATGGTACCAACTCCAGCATTATCCCGGTCTCCTCTGGTGTCCCGCAGGGCTCTGTTCTCGGACCTATACTGTTTCTTGCATACATAAATGACCTCCCAGAGCAGGTTAGGTCAAAAGTCCGACTCTTTGCTGACGACACAGCAATGTACTTATGCATTAGCTCCTTGTCTGAAGCAAACCTCCTTCAAGAAGATCTCTGCAAATTGGAGCTATGGGAAAAGGCCTGGGACATGAACTTCAATCCGACAAAATGTCAGGTTTTACATGTCACCAGGCTGAAGACACCCATTCCCTCCAAATACTTCCTTCATAACACTGAACTTGAAAGTGTGTCTGCTGCAAAGTACCTTGGGGTCACAATATCTGACAACCTCAGCTGGGGAACGCACATAGACAATATCACAAAAAAGGCAAATCAAACCCTCGGCTTTATTAAAAGAAATATCAAAGTACACAACCAAGACCTTAAGTCCACAGCATACAAAACCCTTGTCCGACCGCAATTGGAATATGCTTCCAGTGTCTGGTCACCCCATACAGCTACAGATATCTACAAACTCGAATCTGTCCAACGCAGAGCTGCCAGGTGGGCCACACGAGACTATAGGTACACATCAAGTGTTACAGCTATGCTTGGAAAACTCCAATGGCGTCCACTAGATCAGAGACGCATTGACAATCGCCTTATCATGCTATACAAGGTCACGCATGACCTTGTTGCAATCCCTGTCTCAGATTACCTCACACCAAATCGCAGAGAGTCGAAATTTATCCACCCTTTGGCATACAAGCAAATCCCCACCCAGACCAACTATTACAAGTACAGCTTCTTCCCAAGATCAATTATACACTGGAACGCTCTTCCAGCCTATATTGTCTTGCTACCAACCTTGGCACAGTTCTGTCTTGCTGTCTGCCAGGTGGTGCATGTGTCCCCCTAAGTCACTAGATTCTGTTTTATCTTTTAACTATACTAACTTTCTTTTTGCACTGTATAAACTCATTTCACCTACTTTGCTTACCTTTTATTTCAGCTAACCCCCTTTAGCACTTGGTATACCGGATACCCTTCTGTTGTCCTCTTATGAGGTTAAGAAGTAACGGAAGAAAGAAAGAAAGTTGACCTAGCGAACTCGGCCCATGCAACAACTTGGAAAGTCCAAGCTCATTTTAGGGACATCTCGACCCCTTGTCCTTGACAAACAACAACAACACCAATAATTCTTGGTATTTTCGTCCCGCCCATCAGCGAGCGCGGTGCTCCCATCAGACGGAACTCCGAATCAGAATTGTTACTGGTGTGTCACCAAATAATTTAACTTTCATACACCAGAACTGAAACCGAGTGAACTTGAATACTGCCATAACTATCATAACATAGCTATCTATCTTCTTATACTGAGTCGGTCATATTTGGCCATTACCTCAGTTGGGTGGGTGGCTAAATTTAGAATTTAGCACAAAAAAATCATCTCTGGATGAGTCCTTAAAACTATTTACAATTCAAGCACAGGGGTATCCTAAAACGCATACCTCTGAGTCAATCTATATCTCGTGTGTTGGCCTTTATCTTCAATCAATCACTTGCCCAGGGCACTGTACCAGATGACTGGCGACAAGCAAATGTAACCCCGGTCTATAACTAGAAATGCGTCCATAGGACACGGATGCCCCCGCCCGAAAATCCATAGAAAGTTATTGACAGTGTTTAAGTTTTGGACCCTTTTATGCCATTTGACCGCCAAGTATGACCTTGGAGGTACGGATCTGTGTTTGCAAGTGACACATTGTCTCATGATGGTTAACATTTCTTCAAAATTATTTCAAAATCCATCCAAAAATAAATAAGTTATTGGCTGCGTTTAAGTTTCAGACCCATTTTTTGACCTTTGACCTCCAAGTATGACCTTGACCTTGGAGGTACAGACCTGGATTTTGCATGTGACACATCGACTGACGATGGTTAACATTTCTACAAAGTAATTTCAAAATCCATCCAGAAATAAGAAAGTTATTGACTGCGTTTAAGTTTCGGACCCTTTTTTTGACCTTTGACCTCCAAGTATGACCTTGACCTTGGAGGTACGGACCTGGGTTTTGCACAAGGTTGGGCGGTCAAAACCGGGGTCGGTTTTAACCCGTGGTTTTAACCGGTTAAAACCGTCCTGGTCAATACTCCCAAAGTGGTCAATACTGGTCGATTGAAAATTGAGTGGTCAACCCAATAATTTTAGTGTTAAAAAAGCAAAGCTACTGAAACTATTTTGAAGTTTTGCTCTCTTTGCTGGAGGCTGATCATTTGATAGATTTCTTCAAGTGGCCTCTTAGCAATACTTTATGGCTTTTTTTGCCCTAGGCATTTTTGTCTATGACTCCTCAGACTTAACTTGAGACCTTAGCACAAACTTCAACACCTTGCACTGTTTTTTTTTTTTTGTTGTTGTTGTTGTTATCTGCCAAAATAGTGAAGAAGTTCCAAACTTGGTCTTTAGGTGTCATTCATTTTTGACACCTTCAGTAATAGCTTGATGATAAGATTGTCCATATTGCATACAAATCAAAATTTCACACATTATGAATAAAGCCTGGTGTCAGTTTATAATACCCCTATTAGGGACATGTAATTGGTCAATTTAGCAATCAGATCTTTGCCACACCCACTGCTGTGGCATGGGTTAGTCTGTTTTGACGGCAATTTACAGGTGTTGCAGATACTTTTAAATATTCAAAGACATCATTGAATCTTCAAATATTGTTTGGTTAATAAATAAAGGACCTTTCATAAATCCTTCAAAATCCATGATACATTTAGCTTATTCATATTCCTGTAAATCAAAATATGAAAAATAAATCTAACCTATAAAGGATAAAGAATAATAATAAAGAGTGTTTGATTGAAAAGAACAGGCCTGTCTACAGTTCAGTGAGTCAATCGACCAGCAATAATGTCTTTTGACTTTTGATGAAATAAAAGATACATCAAATAACTACGGTTATTAATAAAAACTATTTTGTCTTGTTCATTGATGAACATATAGTCTAACATCATGTACATGTTGTAGGGGGAAAACTTTTAAGACCAGTTTAGCAACAGGACAGAGGTATATATACTCCAGTGATTTAATTGACCACCAACCGACCAGTATTGACCGGTTAAAACCGGTTTTAACCACCGGCCCGGTCAATACTCATATTGATCGGCTTTTTGCCAACCTTGGTTTTGCAGGTGACACATCGACTCATGATGGTTAACATTTCTCCAAAATAATTTCAAAATCCATCCAGAAACAAGAAAGTTATTGACTGCGTTTAAGTTTCGGACCCTTTTTTTACCTTTGACCTCTAAGTATGACCTTGACCTTGGTGGTACGGACCTGGGTTTTGCACGTGACACGTCGTCTCATGATGGTTAACATTTCTGCCGAGTAATTTTAAAATCCATCAAGAAATAAGGAAGTTATTGACTGCGTTTAAGTTTCGGACGCACGGACGGACGGACAGGGGCAACGCTATATGCCCTTTCCACCATTCTTCGAATGGCGGGGGCATAAAAAAGGGGAAAAATATGATGCAGCAAATTATAGACCAGTGTCGCTAACATGCATCTGTTGCAAAACCCTGGAGCATATATTAGTAAGCAACATCAACAAGCACTTAGCCTTTGAGAGCATTCTTGCTGACTGTCAACATGGTTTCCGGAGTCAAAGGTCTTGCGAAACGCAGCTTGTTCAATTTTACCATGACATTGTGAGCAATCTGGATGGGGCCATAAACCTTGGCCACAAACAGACTGACTTGATCATGGACTTTGCTAAGGCCTTTGACAAGGTACCTCACAGAAGGCTATTACATAAACTGGAGTACTATGGGATAAGAGGATCCACGCATAGGTGGATTAGCTCATGGCTCTCTGGGCGCTCACAACAAGTTGTACTTGATGGCCAAGCGTCTGATCCAGTCCCTGTTTTATCTGGAGTCCCCCAAGGTTCGGTCCTTGGACCGGTCCTTTTCTTGGTTTTCATTAATGATCTCCCCGATAATATCAGGTCATCGGTCCGTTTGTTTGCTGATGATTGTGTCCTGTATAGGAACATATTCTCCAGCAAGTTTTGGAGCATGTTCAATCCGCCAAATGTCTTGGTATCACCACAGGCCATTGACGTTTCACCATTAACACTAAAACAAGCCTAAATCCACAAATTCTCTTATTAAGCTTAAAGCACCGAAGGTTTTAAGGACGCATCCAGTGCCTCTCTTTTTTTTTTTTTTTTCAGCTAAATTCTAAATTTAGCCACCCAATCAACTGAGGTAATGGCCAGATATGACCGACTCAGTATAAGAAGATATAGATAGATACTGTGCGGGCTTTGAACTCCTCTGCAGTCTTGGCATTCACCGCAGAAGATGGAAGACTATTCCACTGAGGAATAGTTCTATGGAAGAAAGAGTTTTTCAGGGCATCACTATAGGACTGGTACCTACGATACTGTGAGTTATTTGCTCTTGATGCCCTTGTCCGGGTTGACACTGTTGCAGGGGTCAAATACCTATCCTTGTTAATTGATACTGTACCAGAATCAATGCATCTTGTAGAAGCAGGTTAAGGAGGACTGCTCACGGCGGGTCTCCAGGGATGGCCACTCTAGTTCATCAAGCATGTCACCGACGCTACTTCTATTTCGCCATCGTCTGCAGCTCTTTCGAGCAGCTGTCCTCTGCACCTTCTCCACCTGCTGAATCTGAGTTTTAACATATGGATGCCAAATGGGTGATGCATATTCAAGCTGAAGGCGAACCAATGTTTTATATGCAACATCCTTTGTCTGCCGAGGTGCAAAAGCCAAATTACGTCTAAGGAATCCTAAGGTCCTAGTTGCTTTAGATGTTATTTCAAAGATATGTTGACCCCAATCGAGATCGTCAGTGATAGTGATACCAAGATATTTGGCGGAATGAACTTGCTCCAAAGTTTGCTGGTGTAGTGTGTAATCATGCTTAATTTGCTTGTCCTGAAGGTGTCGTGACACCCTCATTGAATGGCATTTGGCTACATTGAACTTCATCTGCCAATCTGCTTCCCATTGTGCAAGTCGATCCAGGTCATCTTGTAAAATGCGACAGTCAAAAGAAGAATATATGTCCCTATACAGGACACAATCATCAGCAAACAAACGGACAGATGACCTGATGTTATCAGGGAGATCATTGATGAATATCAAAAAGAGGACCGGTCCAAGGACCGAACCTTGTGGGACACCAGATAGAACAGGGACTGGATCAGACGCTTGGCCGTCAAGTACAACTTGTTGAGAGCGCCCGGAGAGCCATGAGCTAATCCAATTATGTGTGGATCCTCTTATCCCATAGTAGTCCAATTTGTACAATAGCCTTCTGTGAGGTACCTTGTCAAAGGCCTTGGCAAAATCCATGATGATCAAGTCAGTCTGTTTGTGGCCACGATTTATGGCCCCATCCAGAAAAATGATTGGTATGGCTTGAGATGTCATTTCATCTTAAGTTAATGTCTATCTATCTATTTATACTGCAGCAACCCCGTTAAGAAGAGGACTATCATGCAGGTAAATTTTGTTTGTTTGTTTGATTTGAGGTTTAACATACCCGTCAACACCACAGGGGCCAGTTTCAAGCTTTTTGAGAGGAAAGATATACTATCCTATATTATTATCGGATAGTACATGTATATCTTTCCTCTCAAAAAGCTTGAAACTGGCCCCTGTGGTCAACACTGTAAAGGTCATTTTGGAGACGTTGCTTCCAATTTTGTGGGACTTTTACCCAACATTGGGATGAAATGACATCTCAAGCCCTGTCGCCCAATGAAACCAATAGGGTTTATTAGCATGGACGGTCCGCCTCACACCTCAGTTCCTGGACAGGCTTAGATCCTCGAAGGGGTTTACCAGTACTAGTGTGTAGGCCGGATTCAGTTCTGCGTGGAAGCATCATGCAGCCCATATATTTCTTCAAGCCCCTTTTGTTTGCAATGGAGTTTTACCGCCAAGTCAACACATTTTGTACTGAATGGAATCTTCCTCCTTATATATAGCATGAGTCTATTTCAAAGTTTAGGGGTATCAGGTGTTTTCTTCAAAATCTATTTGGAACTGCCTGGATGTTTTGCAAACAATGTAGGCCCTGACGAGTTTTTTTGTTTGTTTGATTTGAGGTTTACTTAAAAGTCCCCATCAACACTGTAAAGGTCATTTTGGAGACATTGCTTCCAATTTTGTGGGACTTTTACCCGACATTGAGATGGTTATGATATCTGCAGCCCAATGAAACCAATAGGAGGTTTTAGGAATTCCGTTTATGACATCATTCTTGCGCATGCGCAAAGTACTGGCCGTCAATTGAAACGGCCATCGCTATTCAAATGTATTGGCGGAACTTAAAATGCTAACAATATTCAGACATTTTGACATCTATCTATCTATCTATCTATCTATCTATCTATCTATCTATCTATCTATCTATCTATCTATCTATCTATCTATCTATCTATCTATCTATCTATCTATCTATCTTTCTTTCTTTCTTTCTTTCTTTCTAACTATTTGTCTACAGGTGCAATTTGAATGTCCATACTGACAGTCGAAATTATAAACTAATGAGTGGACTGACCGAGGGGCGTTGAGTCAATGTTGGTCCGACGTCACCCACTCCAACTCACTTCATTGTCACATGACCGTTGGCATGAGAGAGAGAGAGAGGGGTTTGACTGACAAACTGACAGTAGACAGATAGACGACACACAGTCCGACTGACTGAATGAGTCTGACTAACATAAGAACGGACAGACTGTTAGACAGACAAATAAACATACTGACAGTCGAAAAAAAAACAAAAAAAAACAACCAATGACTGGACTTACAGACGGGCGTCGAGTCAACGTTGGCTCGACGTCATGCCGTCGACAACCAATCCAACTCACTTCAATGGCACGTGACCATTGAGATGGTTTGACTGATCCCTGTATCCAAGAAGCCCATAACCCTTTTTGTACCTAATGGAATCTTCCTCCTTATATATAGCAGGAGTCATTTTCAAAATTTAGGGGTGTCAGGTTGTGTTATCTTTAAAAATTTATTTGGAAAATGGCTGAACTTTTTGCAAACAGTGTAGGCATTGATCAGACGTTGCATTCTGCGGCGTCTGATCTGGGCCTTCACTGTTTGTCACTTACCCCTTTTGGGGTTTCCGGTACCAAATGGGTTAATGAAGACCTAAGGGCTGGGCATGTTGAACCAATCTACAAATCTACTAGATTTTACTGTAAAATCTTGCACTTGCGAAGGAGTGTTTAACATGCTTATATGCTCTGAAAGGGTGTGCTACGTTTGTTTTGAATTTAATGTTCCAATCCCACAGTCTTGATGGGTCCGAGCACTGGGCAAATGACATTTTATCAAGCAACGCCATATTATCGACAACGAAACATTGTGACGTTTCATCAACGTCGCAATGTCAAATTCAATGAATCGCTTTGAAGTTGGTTTGATGTAGACACGATGTTGTTGACACGCTACATGTCGGTTGACTTAGCGTCATTTAATGACAAACTGTAATTTACATTTGTCTGCGCTCGCTAATTGTTGGTGCGCTGAGAGAGATCGTATGTACAATATATCATTTTCGTAATGCGAAATTTCACATCTGGCAGCATATCGGTGTTTCTCCCAATATAATATAGATAAATAAATGTAAATTTCAAAAGAATAACAAATATAAATTATAAATTTCAAGGGAAACTACTGAAACTTCAAACAATGTTGACCCTGGTAGAGACCATGATAAACCATGGTCAACCATAATAGTAATTTTTACCCTCTTCCAAACCACCAACGACCATGCAGTGTTGCACCGAGAGGGGGCCATGGGGCCATTTGCCTACCTAAAGTCATTGATGGCCCTTTCAACATTAAACATGGGGCCCGGATGACCCTCAGAAATCAACAACGTTGCTTATATTGTATTTACTGAAGCCCCTTTAAAATATAAAATGACCCTTTGGAAAATGTCATAAGGGCCATTGGTGTCCCCCAAGCAATCGAGCCTAGGCACAACACTGCCATGGATGACCATAGTGACAACCATGGTGACCATGGTTGACCAAGAAAAAATGTGATACAGATATTCTTTTTTCATAACATTTGACGACTGACCATGAAAAAACATGGTAGGCAATCAAAAACCATGGTGACCATGGTGTTAACCATGGTGACCATGGCTGACCAAGAAAAAATGTGCTACAGATATTGGACGGGTTTTTAAAAAAAATCCGTCCTTTAAAATAGCGATGTCCGGGCGGGCGCGCGTCCTGCGGGCGTCGTCCCAAGTTTACCTTTTGGTTAACCTTTTTTTCAAAGTGATATTTTTCATCTATTCTATAGCAGATTGTTTTAATATCAGGACTGATGCATAAGTGGAGGTACCGCTTTCATGTATTATCCATAAATGGCGCAAAAGACTAAAATTTTGGCGGAAATTGTCATTTTTCAAACTTGTGTTTTTCAGGTTTACCTTTTGGTTAACCTTTTTTCAAATGCCAGTGTAGTGGATAGAGTGCTGGACTACAAATCCTATTGTTGACTATGAATCTGAGGGGCGTGAGTTCAAACCCCGGTGGAGACATTTTTTTTTTTTTTTTTGGTTCTTTTTTTTTTTCTTTCTTTTTTCATTCTTTTTTTCTTCTCTTTTTTTTCTTATTTTTCTTTTCTTCTCCATAAAGCATATGAACAATTATTATCTTCCTCCCCTGATAGTTGCTAGTAATAATACATACATGCATGCACAGGCATGGATTTTTTTTTTTTTTGTTCTTTTTTTAGCTCACCTGAGCACGAAGTGCTCATGCTGAGTTCAGTTGATGTCCGTCGTCCGTCAACAATTTCTTTAAACGACATCTCCTCCTGGTATAATGGCCTGATTTCAAAATTATTTTACAGAAATGTTCATTGGGTGACCCTTTTTCAAAATTGCTAAAATCAGTGGCCACTAGAGCTAAAAATAGAGCTAAAAATCCAACTTTATTTTTTTTCTTTGTAAAACACATAAACAAATCAACCCCCCCCCCCCCCAAAACTTGTTTCTGGGTTAGGATATTGCATTTGTTCTGTACATACATGCATACATATTATTACATACATACAGAAATGTTCATTAGGTGACCCTTTTTCAAAATCGCTAAAATCAGTGTCCACCAGAGCTAAAAATGGAAAAAAAAAACTTTATTATTTTTTTCTTCTAAAAACACATAAACAAACATAAACAAATCATAACCCCCCCCTCCACAAAAAGTTGTTACTGGGTTAGGATATTGCATTTGTTTTGTACATACATGCATACTTAGTTTTACATACATACCCTACCAACCCCACCCTACCCTAGCATACCCTACCCCACAACCCCACCCCAACCCCATCCCAAAACAACCCCAATCCACCCCAACCCCACCCCATCCCACCACTCCCCATCCCACCCACCCAAGCCCAACCCACCCCACCCCGCAACCCCAGCACACCCCATCCCACCCCACACCACCACAAATTCCACCCCGTCCCACCCGACTCCTAACCCATCCCACCCCACCCCACCCTACCCCACACCAACACACCCCACCCTACCCCACCCATGCCACCACCATCCTAACCGTACTGAAAAAAACCCCGTCCATAATGCCATTAGGCATTTTTCTTGTTTTATAGTATTTGAGGGATGAGCATGAAAAAACATGGTAGACCATCAAAAACCATGATGACCATGGTAAACCATGGTTGCTATTTCGCCTCGGACTGGTATTTGATATTTGGTATAAAGCTTCATCTAGAGAACCTCTACCAAGATTGTTCAAGTTATAGCCCTGAGGCCAAAATTGTCCTTGGCCTGAGGCCCTTTGGTTATATGCAACAGTCATTTGTAACCACTGCCCCCATCCCACCTACAGGGATAGCGGGAAACAATAACTTTTCACTTTTCACAGCCCTACACGGTGGGTGGGGGGACCTGTAGACGGTCACAATACATGTAGTTCATTCCACTGGGGGTATATTTGCATAATATCAAACCCCCACATTAACCCGGCACTGCAGGGGAACATGGGGGGTAACTATCCCGCACATGAGCCCCGCTTTCCCCCGCCTATCCCAGTAGGTGGTGGGGGGGGGGATGTGGTTACAAATGACTAGACTAGTGCATTATAAAGACTTATATAAGGAAAATCTCCTGTCTGGAGATCGTCTGCGTAAAAGGAGATCATAGGCAGCGATAAAATGCCTTATATATATGGGCAACTTAAAAAAAAAATGCAGCAAAAGTGTGACAATGGGGGTCAAATTTCAAACCAGATATATCATGATGGTTTTATTATTTTTGGACCAGTGAACATCAAATGTAGTGTTTAAAGGACAAAACCCATGAGTTTTTTTTGTTAATTATTAATTTCACCATTTTTTCATTACATTTTTGCAATTCCTCAGTAAACATTAGATGTGATACTTCACCAAGATTTGAAAGAAAGTGTCATTTTTTTCTTCTGTAAATTTTAGTGGGTACACATATCAACCATTCTGGCCAATATTTTCTCACTTAGTTCCACTTGAATATTTTTTAGGGATTTTTTGCAATATTAGACCCATATTTTTTCAAAACACACCTAATAAAGTTTTTTTCACAAGAAAAGTAGGCAAGGTATTCAAGAAAAATCTTATTCTTAGCAATATTAAAGGCATTTCAAAAACAAATGTAAAATTTCATTTGATTGTGATAAATATTTATGATTTAGGTGGCTTTCAAAAACATGTATATTTTCCATAAAAAATGTTACACTTGTGACAGTTTCAGCACTGCTGTATAATGCCTAAATTTTTCATTTCTGATCAAATAAGTGTTACATTTTACATATTTTGGTAATGAAAGGAAACGTCTCAGAAAGTAAGTCTCCAACTTCAATGGTACTTTTGAATAAAACATTATAGAACAGACTATCCCCATGTACAGAAGAAATATTTTTTCCAGTATTTCCCATAAAAAGTGTTTGAGTATATTATCTTACCAATATTAATCTATGTTATGACAATTTTGATACAGTTTATTTGAAACTTAAAGTCTTGAGTACAACTGCAGGCTACATTTAACAGGTACAAAATGTTACATGTCTTGTGACACATTTCATCACTTAAGTTAAATGGCTACAATTTTAATCTGAGGAAAAAAGCTGTGACATACATAATAATTTTTGGATTGAACAAAGACTAGAGAACATTATGAACAAGTATTTAATGATTTTTTAACAGAACTTGTAATCAAACAATACCATAAAACTGTTGTCCTCTGCATATTGTATTTATTTTTTTTCAGATATATCATTTTGAAACTATTGAAATATTTTGTTTTACCATCATTTATCCTTTATACCATCATTTTATAAACAATTTGTTTTAAGATCAAAGCTTTAGCTACATTCATGGGCTTAATTCGAAAGTAACTTAAAGCGTTACACTTGTGACAATGTTAGTTTCAAACTTTTAAAGTCTCAAGCTCAATTTCCTGGACAAAACAGTATGGCACTCATGTATATTTTGGCAAATAAGATGACTAGACTGGATAGTAAAATTAATTCTTCCACTTTAAAGTAACTTTGGAACAAGAAACAAATATATAAAACAGTATAATCCAACATAGACTAGATTGTTTTCAGATTTCATTCTATCAGTGTTGAAATACATTATTGTGTCAATGTAAATCTGTTGTCTTATCATTTAAAATAGTTCATTTTTAGTGAACACTGAATTCATTTGACTAAAACTAATCATAATTGCTCTTTTGAAGGCCTCTTAACTAATCATAATTGCTCTTTTGAAGGCCTCTTAACTAATCATAATTGCTCTTTTGAAGGCCTCATTATCAAGATTTATTAATAAGTAACCCATATAGGGTTATATGAAGCAAAGGCCAATATAATATATACATTTTGTTACACATCAATAAATCTTGATACTGACACCTTCAAGCAAGTTTTGTTAAACCAATCCTTTTGGAATATCTGTCTCAGTACTCTTCATTTTTCTACCGATTATTTCTTGATTGTTGAATCTCATGAGGTATAAATTTGAGCTTGATTCTGGGCACAGGGAGTTGACTTGGCGGTGAAAGCCTCTGTATTATATCGGAATGTGGGTTGGTGGAGATATCATTTTGGCTCGGCCAGGTATAGACAGTGGGTGAAACTTCTTTCATAAACCTTAGTGTGACTTCACTGTCAAACTTCAACACCTATACAATAAAAAGTAGGAAGTATCTGCTGACAGCTGGCTGGCACCAGACTTTTAGGTCTAGTGACAGCCGGCTGTCACCAGACCTAAAAGTCTGCTGACAGCCGGCTATAATGTTTACTCAATAATAAGTATATTCTTTTTAACTAATGAACTTATCCTGTGTCATGAGCTACCATACCGCTTACAGAACTTTGTTGAACAGTGAAGGATGCAATAATTTCTAATGAGGACTTGTATTTTTGTTCAAACTTTGTGTAAAAATGCAGGTATTATTGCAGCTTAGTTCTAAATCATAAATCATAAAGGTTATTTCTAGTTATACCATCAGCAGAACTTACATGTGCAAACTTGAGAAGAGTGGTAGGCACACACTTCATCTGGGTTTGAACAGCAATGACAGAACTAAAAATGTGTCAATACGACACAGCTGCCCCCGTCTAGGGGCTCACCTCACCCCAAAAAAGTCATGTAACAACAGTTGTAATCAGACAGCATATCCCACCTGGAATAGTGTCTTCGAGGTTATTGGCATTGGTGTTTGTGTGGTAGTGGGGTGTATTGCTGATTAAACTTTATAAAAATAACTTTCGATCATTTCAAATATGGACCTGCACCCGCCCATCGGGGCTTGGAGAAATAAATTGGGCTGCATGGTGCTTCCACGCAGAGCTGAAACTGACCACACATGAGTACTGGTAAATCGCTTCGAAGGACTAAGCCTGCCAAGGTAAAGTGGAATGAGTCAGACTTTCCAATGCATATAAGCCTTTTGGTTTCATTGGGCAGCAGGACCTGAGATGTCATTTCATCTCAATGTCAGGTAAAAGTCCCACAAAATTGGAAGCAACGTCTCCAAAATGACGACCTAAATAAGTGTTGACATGGATGTTAAACCTCAGTTCAAACAAACACATTCCAAATATGGACCCAATCCATCAAATGGTTTGGAAAATATGAGTGCTTAAAAACTAGAGAAAGAGTCACGCATACCCCGGGTCAGCTCCACCCTTTGATATATCTTTCAAGCTTTATGTAATATGAATGAAGAAGTCAAGAAGCTATAAGAATCTTCAAATGTGCTTGTAAACTCTAAACCAAACATATAATTTCAAAATGGACCAATGGAGTGAGGGCATCAAAGTTACTGAAGGGTGGGGGCATCCATGTTGCTGAAGCTTCAGGGTGGGGTATACGTCAATGAAATCTTTGGACTGGTATGCAACATCGATGCAAGTATCAATTGAATTTGCCATAGAGTTTAGAACATACAGGCATCTACATGTATAAACTTTGTCATAAAACTTTAACCAAATGTAAAATTTCTAAGTCTGTGACCTTGAGGTCAAGGTCACCATGGGTGGGGGAAGGGACATACATCACAAAATCTTTGGACTGGTTCGCAACATTAATGCAAGTATCAACTGAGCATTATCAATGATGCAAGTATCAACTGTCTTAGAGTTTAGAACATACACACATCTATAAACTTTGTCTTAAAACTTTAATCAAATGTAAAACTTCTGAGTCTGTGACCTTGACCTTGAGGTCACTGTGGGGATGGGACATGCATCAATGAAATTTTGAGACCAGTATGTAACTTCAATGTAAGTATCAACTATATCTATCAAAGGGTTCAGAAGATCAACTCTCTTAGAAACTTTGATGCAAAGCTTTAACCAAGCACCACCCCATGTGCAGAGCTGAAACCGACCAAACTTGAATACTGGTAAACAGCTTAGGTCTAAGTCTGCCCAGGAAAAGTGATGCGAGTCGGACCGCTCCTTAAACCCTAATGGTTGTTATGGGTGGTAGTGCTTGAGATGTCATTTCATCTCTGAATGTCGGGTAAAAGTCCCACAAAATTGGAATCAATGTCTCCAAAATTACCTTAATATTGTTGATGGGGATGTAAAACTGCAACTCAAACAAAACAAAAACTTTAGCCAAAATGTTACCAGACGGATGGACAGACTGACACTTAGATGGATGGACAAACAAATGGTCGAATGACAGACTAAAACTATATACCCCCATAGCATACTTCATATGCTGGGGGTATAATTAGTCTAGCTTCTAAGACATTCCAGAATATAATGTCAGTGTAGGTAGAATTAATGCTTTGTTATGACTATCAAGTATGACCAGAAGTATGTCCCCCAACAAATAGACTTCATGGCCTGTGTGTAAAAGCACCAACTGTTAATCATTGGGAGGCTCTGCAAGGGACGGTCATGTGGTTTTTATCTGGGAACTCTGGTTTTTGCCCACCTCTGATTAACAACCAGCTCAAAATAAGTGAAAATCTTGAAAGGGCCATAAAACCAAAACAAAAACAAGAGGTCCATAGGCCACTTTGTCCACCAGATCTTAGGTGGGCACTGTCCACTGGCAGCAATTTATTTTAACATATGATTTTAATATACCGATTTTAAAGTCTCCCAAACATACCCCCATACCCCGGAGTGCCCATGTCGACACTGTATCTGAAATATTTATTTTATGAAGTGGCGCGGATGGGGCATGGACCCAATGAAGCCATGGTTGGTATCACTGAATGCGCCATATCAAAAGGAACAAGAATATATATGGATTAAGGGTGGGGATCTGTACGATTCTTGAGATACAAGGCCTTTTCGGCACCGGAGGGATTGGGGCATGGCCCCGCTTGACCCCAGAAAAGCTCTAGATTGTGTTGTCTCTGAATGTGTCTTATCATAAGGACCAAGAATATATATATGGTTTAAGGGTGGGGATCTGAACAGTTTTTGAGATATGAGGCCCTTTTGTGAAATGGAGGGGAGAGGAACCCACAAGATGGTGTGATTTAATATGTCTAATTATAAGGAATAAGAATGCATATGATTGTATAAATGGGTCTGGGATCTGAATGACTTCTATGATATATATGGCATTTTATGAAGTGGAGGGGCGCGGCATGCCCCCAGCACATTGCTACAGCACAAAAAGACCCTCAGGTTGGTGTGACTAAATGAGTCTTACCATAACGAATAAGAAAATATATGGTTTAGGGGTGGGGATCTTAATGGTTTCTGAAATATATGGCTTTTTATGAAGTGGAGGGATGGGCCGGCGGACCCGGGACACCCCCTGGGCCCACATGTTGGTATCACTGAATGTGTCTTATCGTAAGGAAATAATTTAATGCGGTTTAGGGATGGGGTAACCTGAACAGTTTCTCAGATATTTCGCCTTTTTTGAAGTGGAGGGTCGGGACATGGCACTCAGGCACACCCTGGGAGACCCCTAGGTTGGTATCACTGAATGTGTCTTATAAGGAACAAGAATAAATATCGTTTAGGGGTGCGAATTTGAACGGTTTCTGAGATATTGGATTAACTAAGTGGAGGGGGTGGGGCATGGCCCCAGCACACCCAGGGGCTCCCCAGGTTGGTGTCACTGAGTGTGTCTTATCACAAAGAACAAGAAAATATATGATTTGGGGGTGGGGATCTGAATGGTTTCCAAGATACATTACCGTTTATGTAATGGAGGGGATGGGACATGGTCTCGGCACATCCTAGGGGGGCCCCCAGGTTGGCATAAAAGTATATGGCTGAAAGAAATTTACTCAAGGAACATTTCTATAAACTTTTTGTCAAAGGCTTTGCAGTAAATGCCATTTTTCTATTTTCCCCATGGAAACTCCAAGTTGCCACAGCAACCAAACTAATGAGCCCATTTTCATAAAAAAAAACAAAAAAACTTTTGATCCCCCAGCCCAAGGATGCTACAGATTAAGTTTGGGCTGAATCGGCCCAGTGGCTTCAGAGGAGTTGTCATTTAAAAGTGTTGACGTCAGATGATGACAGACAACTGCCTATCCTATAAGCTCCTGCTCTGGTGAGCTAAAAAAATAACAGGGGGAGAAGGATATGTTGTTTTAGGTGCAGATCCTGTTTGCATCAGCGACAGCGGCTCGGCATATCCTGATTTAGGCACTATATCTCCTGAACCTATGGATGGATTGTTGATTTGTGACCAATCTTACATGGTTCACTAGGATCAGTCATATTTGGGTTTTAAAAGGCACATGTCCCTAAAAACTGTCAACTTTGGACAAAAAATGGCTTGTCTGCACCCTATCTTGTGAACAAATCAATGGATTTTGGTCCAACTTTTCAATATACCAGCAACAAAAAAATTAATTAGACTTTGGTGACCTTGTCCTAATTTTTAAGGTCATAGGCTCCAGAAAACTTGATTTTCAGCCAAAATTTGGTTTTCTGCACCCTAGCTCATGCCCCATTGATGAATTTTAATCAAACTTTATACATTTCTAGTTCTATAATTGGATCCAGACATATGGTGAAGATAAGAATATGAAAATGTACTTAGTATTGAAGAAATATTATTGCTGGCTGTCAGCAGACTTTAAGGTCTGGTGACAGCCGGCTTTCACTAGACCTAAAAGTCTGGTGCCAGCCGGCTGTCAGCAGACCTCACTTAAAAAGTATCAATAGAGACTGAGTTTGATAAAGAAATAGTGTCTTATTAAAATGCATCAACAAGTAGGCTGGTATAGACTATAATTTGATCATTAATAATTGAAGCTGATGTGTGAAAGTGAAAATATAGTAGTAAGAGAAATCCGTTGTTAATTGAAAGGTATTTTAGAATGCATTTTTTTTATATTCTATATATACCAGTAGTTGGTAAAATATTTCACCATACCTTTGCTATGAACATCTTGTGGACTGTTGACCTGGTCTTGCTGGACAGTCGTACAGCTACAAAGTCCTCCTCCTTATAGCTTAAATGTTGAATAATAAGCTGTAAAAGCAACTGATATAGATTGTTCCTGCATGCATGTAGCCTTTAGCTTATAAATGCTTTAACACTACTTATTTTGCATTGCTTGCTTTAGTAACACACACTGTTTACAAACTCTGTCTTTTATAGCACTGCTTGCTTTCTATATATGCACCCTTTGGTTATTAATCACCCTCTGCTTAGTGCTAGCTGGCATTAGTAACACAAAGTAAGGTGAGTGGTTTGACTGATGCACTACCATATTAACCATTTAACCAGGCTCTGCAAGCATCAGGCAACCTGGGGGTTCCGGCTAGTATAGAAATACTAGTTTGTATTTACTCCTCTATTTAGCACTAACATTCCATTTACTCACCATTGAGCTAGGCTAACATAGTGGTGAAGGTCAGGTAGGTATCCCAGGGGAAGAAGACTTTAATGTCCAGGCTCAGAAGGTGCTATCAGAAGATTGGGCTTCTCAGCATGAGTGATGTGTAGTTTCACTTGTAGCATGTTTGCAAGGGATTGTATGCAAACATGGTCCGCATAGGTACTGTCTTGGGCCATTTTTTCGACCTAGCTGGTGAATGGTTCAGTCAGAAATTGCTCCATTTCTGATTGCTTTGACTGAAAAAATACAATCTACTATCTGCCATATGCTTTTAGGCCTACTGCTCATTTGTATTGGTTGCCATGGAAACCAAAATGAAAAAAAAAAAGAAAAAAAAAATAATTAAAAAATCATCTCCTCAGAAACCGTATGCTCTATGAGGCTGAGAGTTTATGAAAATATTCACCATATTTGCCTTTACAGATTTTGTGTTTTTTTTATGAAATTCGGCTCTTTAGTTTGATTGCTATGGCAACTTAGGTTTTCCATAGACTTATAATGGGGAAAATTGAAAAATGGCATTTACTACAAAGCCTTTGCAGATATTTTGACAAAACTTTCATAGAAATGTTTCTTTAGTAAACTTCTCTCAGTCATTTGCTTTTGTGTCAACCTGGGGGTCCAGTAGGTTGTGCCGGGGCCATGCCCCCAGTACTTCATAAAATGCCTTATATCTCAGAAACCTTACACCTCCCCACCCCTAAACTGTATATATATTCTTGTTCCTTATGATAAGGTGCAATGAGTGACACCAACCTGGGGATCCCACCGGATGTGCCGGGGACATGCCCCACCTCCTCCACTTCATAAAATGCCATTTATCTCAGAAACCATTCAGATATAGATCTCCACCCCTAAACCATATACAGGCCTTCTAGCAAAACCTATAAAACCTATAATAACCTATAATTTTGTGCCAAACCTATAAAACCTTTATTTTGTTCATAAAACCTATAAAAGCCTGTATTTTCATGAAAAAAGATATATTTTTCACTTTTTGAACCTTCTTGCTGCTCAATCCTAACTTTTCTTCAAAATGCACTACTCTTTTTTACTTTTTAGTCCCATTAAAAGTGATGAAAACTGTCAAGAAATTGTATTTTTTTCCTCGCTCGCTTCGCTCCCTGGGACTTTGTAAAATTTAGATCAACTTTATCTGAGTAATTGTGGCACAAAAATTCATCAAATATTTTTTCTTCAGTTTTAAATCTTTATGTAAGTTTGGAAGACTCTTTTTTTAACCTCAATTTTTATTGAAAAACCTGTAAATAACCTATATTTTGAGTAAGAAGAACCTATATAAATCCTATATTTTCAAAGTGGGCCACTAGGAGGCCTGCATATATATTCTTGTTCCTTGTGATAAGACACATTCAGTGACACCAACATAGGTTCCCCCCACCCGCCTGTGGTGCCACGGGCCATGCCCCACCCCTTTAAATTACTTCATTAAAAGCCATATATCTCAGAAACCGGTCAGATCCCCACCCCTTAACCATATATATTCTTGTTCCTTATGATAAGATCCCACTTCATAATAGGCCATATATCTCAAAAACTATTAAAATCCCCACCACATAATCACATATATTATTGTTCATTGTTATAAGCCACATTCAGTCACGCCATCTTGTGCGGTCTGCAGGGGCCATTTCTTTCCCATCCACTTCATAAAAGGACCTTATATCTCAGAAACAGTTCAGCATTATGTTGCAACAATCTTGGGCTTTTCTGGAATCCACCATGCCCGAATCCCTCCACTGCTTAAAAGGCCTTACATCTCAGGAGCCATACATATCCCTCATTAAACCATATATATGTCTCTGTTCCTTTTCATAAGACACATTTAGTGACACCAACCAGGGCTCCATTGGTTCATGCCCCACCCTCTCTACTATATAAAACACCTAATATTTCAGATACAGTCCACATGAGTGCTCATTTGGGAATGGGGTTTGTTTGGGAGACTTTATAATTGATAAATTAAAACCTTATCATGTTAAAATACATGTCTGCCATTGGGCAGTGCCTATCTGAGCTCCGGATTATGAAATTTGGCTCTTTGGTTTGTTTGCCATGGCAAGTTAAGAGTTTCCATTGACTTATAATGGGGAAAATTGAAAAATGACATTTATGCCAAAATATTTTGTCAAACTTACATGGAAATGTTCCTTTAATAATGTTCTTTTAGGCCTATTGGTTGCCACAGATGGGAAATTGTGAGTTGTCATCTGTTGTCCTGCAACAACACATTCAAGCGACATCAGACCTCTGAAGCCACTAGGCTGATCGGGTCCAAATTTTATCTGTAGCATCCTTGGGCACAGGGCTTCCATGGTTAATTAAAATTATACTTTGCTGCCGGTCGGCAGTGCCCCCTGAGCTCTGGTGAGCATAGTGGCCCATGGGCCTCTTGTTTAATATGAGTTTGGTCGCTTGAACAATATGGCCACCGTGCCCATATACCTGTGAACACAGATCCGTTCAAACTTCGATGGGCTTCATTTCATCTTGACTTGAACATCATTCAATACATCCCAACATCCTGCCAGTCAACTGGCGGACAGAAATAAGTTCAAAACACAAGGTGGTGTACATATGCACATGTCATTGCTGACTCCTACACTGTCCAATCAAAATACATCTCAAATGTCAACCAGAAAGTGTTTGCCAAAATGAGAACAATCAATTGCTTGATCTAATTTTAGAAATCTTTGTCAAACTAACTTGATGCAAAGAGATTCACTGGAAGGTACTTCATACGAACTTGAACAGTTTGTGTCCACAGGCGTATAAGGTAAAAACCCTTCAGAAATCTTCTCCGGAACCAATAGGCCCATTATCAGGTCAAATGTCCAAGAGTCTGCCATGGTAAAAAAAAAAACCTTTAAAATCTTCTCAGAAATGAAATGGCTCCATAAGCTCTCAGCACTCAGGTGATCGGCCCAGAACCACTGGTCCCCTGTTTTTGGTTGTTTTTTTTTTTTTTTTTTTTTTTTTGTATACCTGACACGGCTCAACAGTTTCCATCAGAGTTTAAAAGTTAGTGATCTGGGGCTTAGGTGAGTTTTTTAAACAGTTTTAGATGTACAGGACTTCACACTTGTAAATACTAGCTACTGTTCAAGTATACTTCAGATACTGGTAGCTGTAGACAGAAAGTTACAGCTGGATTCCAAAACATTGCAGCACATTTTAGTCAAGTACACGTAGTGCAAGCGGACAAGAAACCAACAAGGGGGGGAAAGAACTATATGTCAACTCACTGTCTGAAATATATTTCAGTGTGTCCTCGGTCATGGAAAAAAATAATTGTTAGTTATGGTCATGGGAAAACAGTTGTTATCGCACTGACTTCAGCTGTTAAATATTTCATGCCCTCCATCTCGACGAAAATTTCCCGTGCGGTTCTTTTTGCCTACGCTCTAAAGCGTATCCAAAGTATGCTGCAAATGGTAAATACCGTTTGCAGCCAGTGGTTCCCGTGGTAAGCGAACAGACCCAGTGATGCACTCTGAGCAACTTTGCTAGTCGAATGGTGCTTTTGGCACTCAAGATAAAACATTTGGTTATTAGACACATACTACTTTAAGTTGCATCACTTGTAAAAGACAAGGCAATGTGCAAATATCTTCCCAGTCAGAAATAATTGATATGTGCAAATAATTTTCCAGTCATTCGGCAGTTGACTTGAGGTTTCCAACTTTTGCATATCAATAATATACAGACATTTTGGTTTAGATATTCATCAGCTTCCTTGTGTAGTTTGCTATGCTCGTTTATAGGTAACACCTATTTTTTTCATATTATATTAAATATCTAATATCATATCAGTATAAGATATCTTATTATGATTTCTATACAAGATATATGTATATTATATACGATTTATATGTTCAGTGAACTGAATTACATCTCTCCGATTTTTATTTGATAACGATTTACCATTTAAGATGTATGATTTTAATGTAAAGAAAACTTTATTTACAACAATATGCAGATGGAATTTTCAAATACATATATATTTTTAATGGCTGGACAATACACGTGAATCGTCTGCTAGTGTACATGTAATGTAAAGCTGCATTTTCTTTGAAAAAAATATAGAACTTGAATGAGTGTTTGAGTTTTACGCCTCACCAACAGGTCATACGGAGACGGGACCTCGGGTTAAAGACTCATCCGAAAGTTCGAAGAAGCCCGGGATCGATCCTGCGAGCCCTGGTTTTATAAGCGAGTAGCATGTTACCACTAAAACATGGAGGCTTCTATCAATATAAAACTTGAAATAACATAGACCTTGAAATTGTGTCTTTTATAAAATGTCAAAGAGTCTGGTATCTAACATCTTTAATAGGGAAACTTATGCCCGATAATACAGGTCAGAATTTGCTGTAATTTATTGAATACAATCCTGACTACAAGCAGAAACAGTGATGACAGCAGCCACAAAGGTTGCTTTATGATCTGGAAAAATTTATTGCATACCTCACCTTAAAACACCCTATGCTCTAGAGCAAAGTGACTAAAGTGCGGGCCGCGGGCTGCGGGCCACAGACTGCGGGCTGCGGGCCACAGTCTGCGGGCTGCGAGACATGAATAAAAAGACTTAATATATAATATGATATAATATCTCATAGCTCATATGTAAAATAACATGAGCTGACCCATTCAGATAGTTTAAAGGGCACTTAATTGAAGCCAGATTGTAAAAACTTACAAGATTCATCCATTTTTTCCTTCTTTTTTGTGCACATCAAACCTTGTTTTTAATCTGTCAACATGCTTGCAATTAAATATAATTAACCTGGGCATCTGGAATTTCACAAATCAAAGCACTGACAGCACTGGTGGGTGCATAGGCTGAGAATAGACATAAATAATTAAATTCCTGAACTTTAAGGGGAATGCATACAACTTTATGGGAGGCAACTCCTGCAAAAAGTATTTTTGTCTCCCATGTCAATAGGTGCCAACTTTTAAAGTAAAGGAAAGAATTTGCTCCTCACGCCCAATCAAACCAATATGCTTTATATGCATGGACGGTCAAACTCGCAACACTTTTCCTGGGAAGGCTTACAACCCCTAAGCGGTCTACCAGTACTAATGTGTGGTAGGTTTCATCGCTGTGTGAGTGAGTGAGTGTTTCAGTTTTACGTCCCACCAACAGCTAAGGTCATACGGAGACGGGGCCTCGGTTTAAAGACTCATCCGAAAGTCTGGAGAAGCCCGGGATCGAACCTGCGACCCCTGGTTTACAAGGCGAGTAGCATAACCACTCGACCACGGAGGCTCCTTCATCGCTGTGTTGAAGCACCATGCAGCCCAATATATTTCTTCAAGCCCCAATGGGCGGAGGTAGGAGGTAGCAGTGTAAGGACTATGTGAAACTAGTGGCACCCTTAGATGATTTTACCCGTCTAACGGTCTTGGCAAATCTTTGAGATACTATTAAGACATTCAAGATCTATGTGTCCAGCAAATTACAACCCTGTTAGGCTGCAGGGCAGGCTATGGACTCGTATCAGTCCATTAAATTTTATAATGTTGTTTGTTTGTCTGGTACAATCAAACTATTCAAAGAATCGTATACAGTGGAATTCTGCTTAATATTAATATTAAGACCAGCTAAAATAAAGACTAAAGTTGATTTTAAAAACATATTGCAGAAATTTCAGTTATCATTCTTTGTATTCTAAACCAAGTAAAAACCACATTTGGGGCTGTTCAAAAGTGGTCTTTAAAAGGCCACTTCTGAAAGTATTAAAGATGGTCTCATTGAAGGAATTTTACAATAGCGCTAAATAATTCCTGTAGTTTTATAAGCAAAAAGTGTAGACCCTGTTCAGATGCCCATTTTTGCGGTATCTGATACGGGCTTACACTGTCCCACTTGAGGGTCGCTTGTCTCTAAAGAGGTCCATAATCCGGACCGGACTGTTGTCCTTTAATTACTGTTACATAAGTCCAAGCAAACAGTGAAGATCCTGTTCAAATGCCATATTCTGTGATGTCTGATCGGAGTCTACACTGTTAGTGTCCCATTTTGGAACCCTGGCAGCAGATCGGGGTCTAGACGGTCTGTATCCAATTTTGGAACCCCAGACATGTTACCTCTGATCTTAATCTACACTGTCAGTTTCCCATTTTGGAACTTGAGACACGTGGTCTCTGAACGGGGTCTCCACTGTTTGTCTGACATTTTCTTATCCTGGAACCATAGGCATGTGGCACCTGATCTGGATCTACACTGTTTGTCAGTGTTCGATATTGGAATCCTAGACATGTGGCCTCTGATCTGGGTCTACACTGTTTGTCAGTATTCCATTCTGGAATCCTAGACATGTGGCCTCTGATCTGGGTATACACTGTTCGTCAGTATTCCATTCTGGAATCCTAGACATGTGGCCTCTGATCTGGGTATACACTGTTTGTCAGTATTCCATTCTGGAATCCTAGACATGTGGCCTCTGATCTGGGTCTACACTGTTTGTCAGTATTCCATTCTGGAACCCTAGACATGTGGCCTCTGATCTGGGTATACACTGTTTGTCAGTATTCCATTCTGGAATCCTAGACATGTGGCCTCTGATCTGGGTCTACACTGTTTGTCAGTATTCCATTCTGGAACCCTAGACATGTGGCCTCTGATCTGGGTATACACTGTTTGTCAGTATTCCATTCTGGAACCCTAGACATGTGGCCTCTGATCTGGGTCTACACTGTTTGTCAGTATTCCATTCTGGAATCCTAGACATGTGGCCTCTGATCTGGGTATACACTGTTTGTCAGTATTCCATTCTGGAATCCTAGACATGTGGCCTCTGATCTGGGTCTACACTGTTTGTCAGTATTCCATTCTGGAACCCTAGACATGTGGCCTCTGATCTGGGTATACACTGTTTGTCAGTATTCCATTCTGGAACCCTAGACATGTGGCCTCTGATCTGGGTATACACTGTTTGTCAGTATTCCATTCTGGAATCCTAGACATGTGGCCTCTGATCTGGGTCTACACTGTTTGTCAGTATTCCATTCTGGAACCCTAGACATGTGGCCTCTGATCTGGGTCTACACTGACAGTACTCCATTTTGGAACCCTATAGACAGATTGCCTGTGATCTGGGTTGTCAATGTTAGTATCCAATTTTGGAACTCTAGACGTGGCCTCTGATCTGGGGCTTAACTGTTTGTCAGTAACCCCTTTTGAAACCATTGACACGTGGCCTCTGAGCTGGGTCTTAACTGTTTGTAAGTATCCTATTTTAGAACTCTTGACATGTGGCCTCAGATCTGGGTATAAGATGTTTGTCAGTTTCCCATTTTTGAACCCTATGTGGCGTCTGATTTGCGACTTAACTGTTTGTCAGTATCCCATTTTAGAACCCTAAACACATGGCCTCTGATCTGGGTCTTAACTGTTTGTCAGTACCCCCTTTTGGAACCATAGACACATGGCATCTGAACTGGGCCTTAACCCTAGACACGTTGTCTCTGATCTGGGTCTAAATGTCAGTATCCCATTTTTGAATCCTAGACACGTGGGCTCTGCTCTTGGTCTTCACAGTTTGGCAGTATCCAATTTTGGAACCTATGACCTCTGATCTGGGTTGTTTATTTTGACAGTATCCGATTTTGGAACCCTTAGACACGTGGCCTATGATCTGTGTCTTCACTAGTTGTCAGAATCCCATTTTTGAACCCTAGACATATGGCCTCTGATCTAGGTCGTCTTTGTTTGTCAGTATCAAATTTTGGAAAGCAAGACAGGTGGCCTCTTGGATCTAGGTCTTCCCTGTTTTTCAGTATCCCATTTTGTAACACAAAACACGTGGCCTCAAATCTGGGTCTTCACTGTTTGTCAGAATTCCATTTTGGATCCCTTGACATATGGCCTCTGATCTGGATCGTCTAGCTTTGTTTGTCAGAATCCCATTTTGGAATCAAAGACATGTGGCCTCTAATCTGGATCTACACTGTTTGTTAGGATCCCATTTTAAAACCCCGGATACTTTGCCTCTTATCTGGATCTTCACTGTTTCCAGTATCCCACTTTTGAGCCCTAAATTGACATGTAGCCTCTGATCTGTTTTCACTGTTTGCCGGTATCTCACTCTGAAACCCTATAGACATGTAGCATCTGATCAGGGTTAGTGTAACCTGCAATGACCCCTGCATGACCACTGAATGCTCGGATCAGCCTGCACATCTGCACAGTCTGTTCAGAGTTTCTGCTGATCACATAGATCTTATTGTCTGGCTCAATTAGTAATATTGAATCCTGTCTTTTTGATGTGGTAATGCAGATTTTTGCTTGTTGCAACTCAAATCGAGCAGGAAAACAAACTTGGTAATTATAATCTTGATAGGGGCCCATGGGAGCAATTCTCTTTAACAGTTCCTCCAACCAGACAACAAAGTTGAAAGGTCAATAAATGACCCTATTTCTCCTATGTCCTGAGTCAAACCCATTTTCATTCGAGCCCAGACCCAGCCCATGAGCCCAGCCGAGGTTGTACAGGTAGCCCTTCTAAGGTGAGGTATGCAATAAATTTTTCCAGATCATAAAGCATCCTTTGTGGCTGCTGTCTTGTAGTCAGGATTGTATTCAATAAATTACAGCAGATTCTGACCTGTATTATCAGGCATAAGTTTACCTATTAAAGATGTTAGATACCAGACTCATGGACATTTTATAAAAGACACAATTTCAAGGTCTATGCTATTTCAAGTTTTATATCAATAGAAGCCTCCATATTGCAGTGGTAACATGCTACTCGCCTTGTAAACCAGGGCTCGCAGGATTGATCCCGGGCTTCTCCGAACTTTCGGATGAGTCTTTAACCCGAAGTCCCGTCCCTCTAAATCCCACTTTATATAGAGAAAACTGGGGTTTAAGGGGTAAACATTTTTTTGTTCATATCTGCTCCAAGACAAAGGTTATAGGTACTCGTTAGAACCGCCTCATTGAGGTGATTCTAACAAGTACCCACAACCTATGTTGGAAGTATAATTAAGAATAAGAAAAATATCACAATTTATCATCATAAAAGTTAACATTTTTGAGATAGGAAAGAATTCACTATGCCACACGGGTATGTTATCATATTGAAATAGTAAAATAAAATGACTTTGAAGATAAGCCATATTGCTAAATGTGCTACCCTGGTTTTTATTTGAAACGTATGTAATATAAAAGCTAGCTATATGATAAGATCATCATCATCATTTCTCCAAAGGCAGAGCTATGCAGCCCCAACTCAGTGCGTCACTCAAGGAAGAACTATGCAGCCCTTGCTCAGTGCATCACTCAATACTGTAACTGATCCAAATATACTATCAGAATCACTCAATACCAATATGCCTTTACTTAATTAATGCAGCAATGTGCAGAAACAAATGTATTTATTTATTATTCAGCTATAAGATATTTTGCATATACCGTATATTATGAAATGACAAAATCATGGCCCGCAACCTGTGGCCCGCAGCCCGCAACCTGTGGCCCGTAGCCCGCAGGCCTGCAAAATAGCAACTCTGGCTCTAGAGGACATACATAACAAAACATTTGGATTACTTTGCCCATATTTTTCTTGTGGTTAATCTAAGCAAAGATTTTGGGTACTCATTAGAACTGTCTACTCAGATCTAAGTCATCAGGAATGGATAACACACCTGTGTCACATTCTCACTTCTTTCCTGGCTGCAAAAATGACATTTATCTGATGACAATTTTTTTTTTTTTTTTTTTTCAGATTTCGGCATCAAATATAGATTGTGGGTGCTCGTTAAAGTAACCTTGAGGCGGTTCTAACCGGTGCTTACAATGTTTTTGTAATATGCATAATATGGTACCCCTGTAAACCCAAATTTTCTCTACAGAAAGTTGTGTTTACCAGGGTATTAATTTCACGAAGTTGTTAACTTGCTACAATCCATGTTTTTAAGTATTAAGCAGTAAAAAAAGTATATTTTCGCCCCTGCAAACTCCACATTTCACATAAAAATGGAATTAAGAAGGGCATGGACATCTTTATGTGATAACTACTGCAAGAAGTTTTCACAATCTGCCTTTAATCTAAACTGATTGTCGGCCTCGGTAGCTCAGTCGGATGGGCGTCTGACTGGTGATCAGGAGGACGCGGTTTCGATACCTGCCGGGATCGGCAACATTCTTTCGTGGAGATTGATCATGAAATCTTTTCTACAGTCATTCTCCCCATTCCGATGATTCAAGAAGGACAAATGTCAGTTTCTGGCGAAAGAATGGGTACCCTGGCAAACAGTGCAGGCCCAGATTAGACGCCGTATCGCGCGGCATCTGATCAGGGCCTGCACTATTTGCAAAAAGTTCAGCCATTTTCCAAATCAATTTTGAAGAGACTTTATCCACATTGGTTTTTAGTACTGTTATTTTTTTACCAGGAGGGCCACATGGAGATAAGAGTTTGATTTGAGGTTTAACGTCCCTGTCAACACTTTAAAGGTCATTTTGGAGACATTGCGTCCAATTTTGTGGGACTTTTACGCGACAATGAGATGAAATGACATCTCAAACCATTAGGGTTTTTAAGCACGGATGGTCCAACTCATGTGCACCACTTTGCCTGGCCAGGCTTAGATCTTCTAAGCTGTTTACCAGTACCCCTGTACGGGTCGGATTCAGCTCTGCGTGGAAGCATCATGCAGCCCATACATTTCTTCAAGCCCCGATGGGCGGGGGCGTCATGGAGATTAGCACTAGTTTACTAAATGATGGAGATTAGTACTAGTACCCTCTATAAATGAAGTTGATTATTATTATTATCATTACTATTATTATTAGTATTATTATTATTATTATTATTATTATTATTATTATTATTATTAATTGGCTCCTTCAAACTACTGAGTTTATACAAACAAATGGTGACCTGTTATTGCCAAAAATGGTACTCTACATTTTACAATACTGGCTTAATGGGAATTGGAACACCAAGCAGACACAATTTTTCAATGGGAAACAACTTTCAGGACTTCCAGTTCACTTTTCTATAAACTCTGTCTAATGGGAAAAAGTGGAGTCAACTCTTAAAGGAAAGAATTTGCTCCTCAGGGGCAAATTCTTTCCTTTACTTTAAGAGTTGGCCCCTATTGACATGGGAGACAAATATACTTTTGCAGGAGTTGCCTCCCATAAAGTTGTATGCATTCCCCTTAAAGTTCAGGAATTTAATGATTTATGTCTATTCCCAGCCTATGCACCCACCAGTGCTGTCAGCGCTTTGATTTGTGAAATACCAGATGCCCAGGTTAATAGGGCTTATCCGGTAGTGCTGCTAGCAGGTGTATCAGATAACAAAATCAGCTGAGTCCGGTACAAGCTAGGTAAACCTCCTTGTGTATTTCTATAGAGATAATCTGACATTGATGTGTAATAATGAGTTTAATGGTTAATTTTAAGGTTAATTAATAAAAATGGAGTGTGTAAATTTCAGAAGCAAGTTTGTAAAGCATCTACAGCAATATTAAAAAGACAGAGGTGTAATATTTAGTGATCAAAAGAACAATTGTGTGAGAACTGTCTGGAACTGAACATAGAAGTAGACCCTGATGGCTTGGTTGAAGACAGGGCTGAAATTTCGAACAATAAATTATTGCTACCTGATGGAACAAGTCTTTCTAATCCTGACACATATACAGGGTCCAGTGACATTTCTATTCTGCCACCTGTGGGTACTTTTGACATCTTCTTCTGAACATGTTTTCGCAAGTTTAAGACACTATCATAAGATTGAAGCCTATGAAATGTTCCTGGATGCTTCATCTTGAGTCTGTGACTCTCAATGACTACTATACTGCTCTGAGAGCCCGGGTTCGTCCAAGAACCAATGAGAAAGACCCCTTATCAAATTGTATCACACACACATACAAAAATGAAAATTTTCAGACACAAAATTCTGATATATTCTACATTTCTGCTCAAACCACATACATGTTTATACATGTATATAGCTTGTGAGTATTGCCGAGGCGGTTCTAGCGAGTACCTGCATTGCCGCGCGGTTCTAACAAGTACCCACAATCTATCTTTTGAGCAAAACTAAGAAAAAAAGGTACACCATAGATAGTCATTATTTTTTACGTTGTGTTAGAACCAGAGGGAGTTCTACTGATCATGCACAAGCTATGTTTTGAATAGAAATAAGAAAACTTTCACATCTTTTTCACATTTTTTTTAAATACAGTAGCCCAAAATCACATCATATTACATAGGCATATGTATAATAATTACCATCAGAGACAAAGGTAGAATAGAAATGTCATATATGAAACTGCAAAAGAAAAATTATAAAGTACTCGCATTTGAACAAACAAAATGATGCCGACCAATCTTACTAATGTTACCCTACTCATAGGGTTGTCCACATTACTTCATCACGAAAACACGCCTATATAATTTCGACCCCCTTGAACCCCACTTTTATATAGTAAAACTGGGGTTTACAGGGGTAAACCATATTTTCTTATTTCTGCTCTAAAATATAGATTGTGGGTACTGGCCTCTATGAGGTGGTTCTAACGTGTACCCACAATCTATATATTTGAGCAGAAATAAGAAAAAAAAAAACACAATTTTTTTCTCTCAAAGTTTTTGATTTTCGGCGGTAAAATTTACAATGTATTTGTATAGGCGTGTATTCGTAATGTTATCCAAGCTTTACATTTTTCATAGTCTACACTGGACTTTGGGAAAGGAAAAAAGTCACTCCCTGCATATGTGGCCTATGATTATAGAGAGTGTCACTGTTACATTTTCCCAAGCCACATCGTTTTGTAACCATTGTTAATGCATTTTACACACCAAATCTACACAATTTCATGGTACATATTATTCAAAGACAAATGAAAGCATGTTAATTAATGTTCTTGAACTTTTCTCATGTTTTCTCCCCAGGAATGGATTTTAATATGTAATAAATGCAGTTAACCTCAATGTAACCCCATGTCAGATATAGTGTATTGGCTCTGAAACTGGCAGAGTTTGTACCGGAGGCAAGCTGCACCTGGCTTATCAGCTATAACCGGAGTAGGCCTATTATATTTAATTGCAAGCATGTTGACAGATTAAAAACAAGGTTTGATGTGCACAAAAAAGAAGGAAAAAATGGATGAATCTTGTAAGGTTTTTTTCAATCTGGTTTCAATTAAGTGCCCTTTAAACTATCTGAATGGGTCAGCTCATGTTATTTTGCATATGAGCTGTGAGATATTATATCATATTATATATTAAGTCTTTTCTATTCATGTCTCGCAGCCCGCAGTCTGTGGCCCGCGGCCCGCACTTTAGTCACTTTGTTCTCCGCCGGGGAGACTCCAGCCTCATTCTTTCTGAGAATAATGTAATAATTTAAATTGTTGTCTGCTATGTAATTTCTATGTCACTTTAAGAGTTATATTTTAGTCTTTACTTTACGGTACATGTATATTTAATATCAATAATTGGGAATCAAAGTGCGGGCTGCGGGTCGCGGGCTGTGAGACATAAATAATAATAAAAAAAAAACAATAATAAAACAACTTAAAGGCTGACACATGATATAATAGCTTATAACGGATCAGATCCAGCATCCAATAAACATCTAATAATACTGAATAAGATTTGATTGTTTGTTTGATTTGAGGTTTAACGTCCCCGTCAACACTGTAAAGGTCATTTTGGAGACGTTGCTACCAATTTTGTGGGACTTTTACCCGACATTGAGATGAAATGACATATCAAGCCCTGCCGCCAATGAAACCAATAGGGTTTATAAACATGGATGACTCACACCGCTTTGCCTGGGCAGGCTTAGATCCGCTTAGCTGTTTACCAGTACTCGTGTACGGGTCGGTTTCAGCTCTGCGTGGAAGCATCATGCAGCCCATATATTTCTTCAAGCCCCGATGGGCGGGGTCTAAATACTGATTTAGAAATTTATGCATTACGATAACGATAACACATCTGTGCGATATGCTTTTGTTTGTTTGTTTGTTTGTTTAATTTTTGAGGTTTAACGTCCCCGTCAACACTGTATAGGTCATTTTGGAGACGTTGCTTCCAATTTTGTGGGACTTTTACCCGACACTGATATGAAATGACATCTCTAGCCCTGTCGCCCAATGAAACCAATAGGGTTTATTGGCATGGACGTGTAGTATTTATGTAGCCTTTTTGTTCTTCTGGGGAATTATTATAATAAATAACGACAATTCAAATCAGTTCTTTTATTTCACAAGTTCCTTTTTAATTTCTTCTACACATTATATAATATGATGGTACATAATTTCAAATATAATTTCCAATAACTGTTAATTTTCCATTTTACAGTTTTAGAATAATTTAGGATGGCAAAGGTCTAAAAACATGTTATCAAAGAGGCCGAAAGAATTAAACTGAAGTTTCTCTCCAATCCAGCCTAACATCTGGAACCAAGCTTCTCTCAAAATATTTTCTCACACTGACCAACCAATTAGAAATTCGTTAATGTGATTCTATGGTCAGATAAGGTAGCAGTACTGTTTACCATGGCGTGGGAATGTTTATATTAACTTCAGCTTGAACTACTGCAGACTTTCAAAGGAAATATATCTTAATATATCACATCCCCCTACAGAAAATATATCACCCAGTCTACATAAAGATGCAGGACCAAGTAAACAAAGAGAAGCACGGGTCAACATATTGACATCATTGTGAATTTATGCATGTAACATTTATAATTAATTAAAAGACTAACATGACATCAACAAATAGTCTGTCACACACAAATAATATGTACTAAATGAACAAATAAACTAGAATAAATTGTTTGTAATAAACTAGAATAAATTGTTTGTGACAACAATAGAAGACAAAACAAAAATGACATGTAAACATCAAACCAATAAAAAATTATCATTCTGACAGCATCGCAATAATAGTCTGAGTGATAATTTGGTCTTTAAGCGAGTTCTTTAAAATTTCTGTATCCATGTGCTGAAAATGCAATTTAGCATATTGAAAATAAAAAAAAACAGTTTCATTTGGACAAGAACAATGTGTACTGTTAATAACTATTGAATGAAAAGCATTGAATAAGGAATAAATTTTATTAATATAAGCCACTAAAAATCCAAAATCAGAAGTTCAAGACAGTAACACATTGTTAGGCAAATGTTTGTCTTCACAGGTGGCCCAAATATGAAATCAAATGTGTTAACATAAAAATAACAAAAGCAACACATTTAACAGCAATTGCATAGACATACAACAGTATCTGATACAAAAACAATGCCAATACATATTCAAAGTATTATGTTAAAACATTATTTCTAACTATCATAGTATAAAACAAATACATCTTTCCCAGATTATTTGCTTAGCAATAGCCTCCTTATGATCATTATTTGGCAGAACCAAGATATAGGTAGTGATTACCTGGGGATTATAGATAATCAATACAGATAGTCAATACTGAATTGATAAATGACTGAAAAGCCTGGGAAAGTCCATAAAATTAATGGAAGTCCAAACAGTCTAGGGCTGAATGGAAAATAAGCCAGAATTTGTGTAGTGCCACAAATTTTGATATAAATGCCATTAGCAAAACAAACTAGAGAGTGAGACAATTACTAACATTTGACCTATCAAATATTGTTTGTCTGAATTGAGGTTTAATGTCCCGTCATCACTATTTAGGTCATTGTGGAGACGCTGCTTCCAATTTTGTGGGATTTTTTTTTTTTTTTTACCCGACATTGAGATGAAATGACATCTCAAGTCCTGCCACCCAATGAAATCAAAGGCTTATATGCACTGGACTGTCTGACTCACATCACTCTACCCTGGCAGGCTTTGCCCTAAGCAGTTTAACAGTACCCATGTGTGGTCAGTTTCAGCTCTGGGTGGAAGCACCATGCAACGCAATCTATTTTTCCATGCCCCAATGGGCATAACATATAGCAAAAGGCACATGTGCACCTAAAAGTGATGATGAAAAATGTGGGAGGCGAAAAAAAACACAAATAAATTATAAAATGCATACACAAATACATTTCCACATTACACCAGCAAATATGTAGTCAATATACTAAAGCAGGTGTATAAAGTAACAAATTGAAACAAACCAATAAAAATATCTTCAAAGTCATACCGGTACATGTAAATAACACAGTGTGCACGTACACACAAAACTTCACATCAAAACCATAATAGCCTAAAGCATAACAGAAATCATCTTGCGTACCAGCAAAAAGCAATGCAATATGAAATGACCCTTCATGATAAAATCATTTAACATGATAATAATTTTTATACCAAGTAAGCATTCAGTGGCAGCCAGCAGACCATTAGCTGTATTTCAACTTAAGGCTTTTTTGAATAACATTTAAAGGGTATTATTTAGGCTTATTACATGTAACTATGCCATGTCAAAACATCAACACTTACATGTGTCCTGCTTCAGTCAGAAACACAAACTGATGTTCTGAAATAGTTTCATTCCATTTGAACAATAACCGGAGGGGGATTTTCCTGGATGGACTTCTTCAATTTCTCATTGAGATGGTCAAATGGTACCCAAAGGGAATTGTCAGCTGATTCTCCGGCGAATTGTATGAGATACTCTTTGTTTCCCTTGACCAGTCTCTGACCGAGAACACGTTTAATTTTGTGATATTTGTTTCTTTCAGTGTAAAACCCCTCTTCACTTAATGCCCTGTCAACATCAATGTAAACCCCAAACCGGTCAGGAGGTTTACGTGCCCTGGATGACCTGCGAACTGAATGGTTATTTATTGGGTTGTCATCTGGGAGGGCTGACGGCTGCCTGTCATAGGGCTGTTCCCTAATTACCTCAGTGTGCACAGTGCTAGGCATGGCCTCTGTGACCTTTTCAGGTCTTACAGTCTCGGCTGTAACAACCTTACTAAGAAAATAGGGAGTTGGGTCTGGTTCCCGAACATAAGCCATTTTCAAGCGGTCACTGTGGACCTCTGACTTATGTATAGTTCCATTATCAGGATTCCGTAACAGAAACATATGAGGACTGATGCAACGGTGAATGATGAATGGTCCTGTAAACTTGTTCTGTATTTTCTGTCCAACACCTGTTCTTTCAGTCAACAAGAACACATAATCCCCTTCTTTGATGTGAAGTGGATCAGTATCCTTGTTTGCACGCTCGAGCATCTTTTGCTGCGAGGACAATATATTGTTCTTCACTTCGCTGCGAATGATGCTCAGTTTGTCTGCATGTTTACGTACGTAGGCGCGCATATCTGGTGGTATTGTATCGAAATCTGGTGGTGTCGGCAGAGACAGAGGAAACTTTGGACGCTGGCCATAAATAATTTCATGTGGCGAGTATTTGCTGCCCGAATGAACAGACTGGTTAATGGAAAATGTGATGCATGGCAAAATGTCTATCCAATTATTCAGTCTGCTGTTCATGTACGGTGTCAAACGCTCAGCCATTGTACGATGTACGCGTTCCACTGCACCTAAACATTTATGAACAAAGGCAGGACTGAACTCTTGCGGGATGCAGAGTTGTCTGCACACCTCTGCCATAACTTTTGATACATTCTCAACTCCCCTGTCGCTGAGTAGCGTGTCACAAACACCATATTTTGTGAAATGTTGTGTAAGCCCAGATGCAACCGACAAAGTGTCTTTATTTGCAAGTGGAATTGTCACTAAATACTTGCTGAACAGATCTGCCGCAGTTAAAATATATGTATATCCTTGCGGAGTAATGGGCAGATTTCCATATAGGTCAATTTGCCAGACCTGAAATGGCCCGCTTGGTGTTCTATATGCTGTTATCCCAGACTTTGTATGCACTTTTGTTTGTTTTCTCTTTTGACAATCTGGACAAGAACGCACATAATCGGCAATAAGCTGACTCATACGAGAGAAGAAGTAATGCTCTTTCACTCTATCTAGTGTGTCTTGAATCCCAGAATGACCTCCCATTGGTGAGTCATGGTATAAACCAAGGACGGTTTTGATCATTATTTCAGGTACCACTAATTGATACTGACTTATATTACTGCTACGCTGTGATTTCGGTACACGACAATGAAAAAGTAAACCGTCAATAAGGTAATAATCAGCTGATTGCAGCAAGAGTTTACGAGCTCGCTTTTGACTTTTTGGAAGTTCCTTGCTTTCTAAATACTGAATGAGGTAACGCAATTCACAATCTTCGCGTTGCAAAGCACTAATTTTATCTGGGCTAAAATCAAACGTCTTGAATAAATCAACATTTTCTACTGACCTGTTATTGCCATGCGTTTCGTGTGCTGATGACTGACTTTCAGAAAGGGAAGAAGTTGTCAGTTCTGAATCCATTGACTGACCTTCATGTTTATTTGTTTGAGAGTCGGAATGTATTGTTGCTTGTACAGAAGAGAGTGACACATTATTCCCTTTAACATGGGTAGCTGTGCGGTGTGTGTGATTGGTATGTTGAGAATCACCTGGTGAATATTGCTTATCTTGCTCATTGTCACAGTTGGGTAATTTTCGTGGTGATTGGGGCTCTGTCGCAAGTCTAGGAGGTTTTACCTTGCCGGAAACCTTGAGAAATTTTCTCTGAGTTTTCCCACGGGTTGCATATTTTTGTTTGATATTACTACACTTGACCTGTGGAAGGTCAGTATCCCCTTCATAGGCTGAGTCACTATCCAGCTCCATGTTTAGAGATGTGGGACAGGGAGGGATCAAAACATGATTAACAGACTTCTGCTGATTTGACTGTTCAGCGCCAATAATGTCTTGTAATGTAGACCCATTGGGAAAAAGGATTTTGTTGTCTGGTTCTGGCACATAAGGGAAATAAGGGTCATTTTCATTTGGACTTGACTCTGCGGAGTCCAAAGAATGAAGGGGTTTAGCTCTTGATAAGCTATCACAAACAACCATAGCTTCTGCAGGTTTATACAAAATCTCAAAATTAAACTCTTGTAATATAGCAAGCCACCTTTCATATATTGCTCCTTTCAAACTCTTTTGGAAAAGAGGTTTCAGTGCCTGGTGATCACACTCAACAAAGAATTTCCTACCTCGCAAATAGGAAGCACAATCTAGAATGCTAGTTACTACACCTAATAACTCAAGCTTTGTGGGTCCATATGAAGTCTGATAGTTGGAAAGTGACTTTGACCCAAAGCGGACAACACGGACACTTTCATCCCCACTGTCAGTAGAATGTTTTTGATATAGCATGTAACCAATACCCTTACTGGAGGTATCAACACCCAAATAAAATGGCAAATCATACCGAGGGAATGCTAAAGCTTCAGAATTAAGCAGCGAAACCTTAAGAGATTCAAAGGCAACATTGTGTGCCTCCGTCCAAATAAATTTCACACCTTTTCTTAGAAGTTGGTACAAACAGTGTGCTTTTGCACTGTATCCAGGTATATACTTTTTAAACCAGTTCATGAGTCCAAGATATCGTTTCAGTTGTTTTGTGTTTGTTGGGACAGGATACTCAGAAACTGCTTTGAGCCGGTCAGAAGGCGGACTGACCCCATGTCGCGAAATCTGGTGACCAAGAAAAATGCAGTGGCTCTGTGCAAATCTGCATTTTTCTGGTGAAAGTTTCAAACCAGCTGCACGGAATCTGTCAAAGACCTCTTGCAAATCGGACAAATGTTGATCAAAAGTTTCCGAGAATATCAATACATCATCCAAGTAGCACAGGGTTGACCGAAAAGAAAGCCCAGAGAGAATCTTGTCCATGAGCATTTGAAAACTGTTCGGACTTGTCTTCAAGCCTTGGGGTAGCCTCTGAAATTTGTAGGTGCCAAAACATGTATTGAATGCAGTGTACTTCGACGCGCCACTGGCAATTTTCATCTGGAAAAACCCCGAACTCATGTCGATAGACGAAATGTAATTGGGTGGTCTCTGACTAAATGACTCTGTAAGTTCCTGTACATCAGGAATAGCATATCGAAAGTCTTGTGTCTGGGAATTGAGATAACGAAAGTCAACACAAAAGCGGTACATAGAAAGGCTTGCTTCTCTGGACCCCTTTGTGACTCCCGGTTTCGGTTTATTACGTTTGGAAACCAAAACTATTGGACTTGAGATAGGAATATCGTCCTTCTCACTCACAGGCGTTATAATACCTTGCTGTAATAATTCATCAAGTTGATGACGCAACACTTCCCTTTTGTCTGGCGACAAACGATACGGTCTTTGATGTTTAGATTGGGCATTGGGAATCAAATGAATTTGGTGTTCTACAACTGAAGTCAGACCAAGAGAAGGATTTTCCTCCGTAACAAACAAGTCATGGTTCAAAACTAAGCAATCATTCAACCTACGGCTCTCATCAGATGACAACGCCGACGCTGTTGAACTATGATGAAAGTATGATAAAAATCCTTCCCTGTCTGGATATTCAGTTGCACCAGCAGTAGTATGGCACTGCTCGGGTTTTGCATTGATATTCATACATGCATGATTGGTGGCACGGCTACTGGTATTAGTATTGGAATTTCTAACATTTCCCTGCAGTGTTGAACTTTCATGACCTAACGTACCAGCCGGTATTACATTGAAAGTGTTGTCTATGACCTGAAATGATCCCAGGGGTTTGTTTTTGTGAATGGTAACTGGCTCTGTTGTGGGATTTAATATTTTGAATGGGACCATTTGATCTGAAGATATGATAGATACAGATCTGGCCACAAATAAGCATTTTTTGGAAATATGGGTGCTACCCGAGCAAATACCTTCAAGCCCTGGAAACATACATTTTGGCGTTTTACCCCAGATTACTGTTTCAGAATTGGGTTTGATTGTGATCTTTTTCTTGGCACGGACAGTTGTGCTGGTTGTATGAACAGACATTTTATCAAAATTTAATGTGACACCATGAGTTTGCATGTACTCAGTCCCTAAGATCAATGGATGGGATGTACCCTGTAAAGACCCGTTCCTGATATAAGGTTGCACCGCCTTCTTATGTGCCATGTGCACGAACAGTTATAACACACACGAACACTATTTGCACTCGTAGTATTCCGTCCAGTGTGATATGACGAATCCTGTTTGTCCTGCTTTTGTGACACCAAAAGTCGCTCAATTGTCTCCCCCAATTTATTCACCGTGCGTTCCAGTGAAGTTATTCTATCATCTGCACGTGCAGCGGTTGCCACACTAGCTGTTGGGGTATTTCCATTGCTTGTGAGCCCAGGAGAGAAGCGGTACCCAAATGCTTCCCCCATCTTGGCGGATGTCAGAGCTGCTTGAACGTCCGACGGGTTCCCAGCCCTAACAAAGAAGGCTAACTGATCTGGAAGGCCCTGAATGAACTTCAGTAGAATTTCCTGTTCAGATTTATGTATTTTCTTTCCTTTTTCTATTACTTTACTGAAATAGTCCTCGATTTGATTGTTTGGTAGTAGCCTGAGGTTATTAAACTGTTCTGTCTCAACCAGGAGTACAGGTGGGTTATTAGCGACACAGTATTTTAATTCAAAGGCATCCTTTAGTGTTTCCCAGTCACCTTTCTCATCCGCATCGAGGCAGCAGAACCAAGTCTGTGCCGGACCCTGTAAATGGAGCTGGAAAGCCGCTACTTTCCGGCTGTCTGTGTCCGTTATTCTTGAGAAGGTACAATAGGCAGAAAAGTCCGACAAGAACTGATCAGGATCCTCTGATGGATATCCAGAAAATTTCCTTAAGGTTAGTCTACCTGTGTCCATCACTGTTTCATCTCTAGGTCGAACACCACACGCCTGTTCAGGATTTACTGCTCCTAAGTTCAAGCTTTCATTGTCACTTGACATCACTGGTTTCCGTGAAAATGACCACATTTTTGTTAAAATTCCAGTTTAGATTCTCCACCATGTAGTATTTATGTAGCCTTTTTGTTCTTCTGGGGAATTATTATAATAAATAACGACAATTCAAATCAGTTCTTTTATTTCACAAGTTCCTTTTTAATTTCTTCTACACATTATATAATATGATGGTACATAATTTCAAATATAATTTCCAATAACTGTTAATTTTCCATTTTACAGTTTTAGAATAATTTAGGATGGCAAAGGTCTAAAAACATGTTATCAAAGAGGCCGAAAGAATTAAACTCAAGTTTCTCTCCAATCCAGCCTAACATGTGGAACCAAGCTTCTCTCAAAATATTTTCTCACACTGACCAACCAATTAGAAATTCGTTAATGTGATTCTATGGTCAGATAAGGTAGCAGTACTGTTTACCATGGCGTGGGAATGTTTATATTAACTTCAGCTTGAACTACTGCAGACTTTCAAAGGAAATATATCTTAATATATCACAGACGGTTCGCCTCGCGCCGCGGTTCCTGGACAGGCTTCCGCCCCCGCCCATCGGGGCTTGAAGAAATAAATGGGCTGCATGATGCTTCCACGCAGAGCTGAGTCCGACCACACATGAGTACTGGTAAACCGCTTAGAGGATCTAAGCCTGCCCAGGCAAAGCGGTGCTAGTCGGACCGTCCATGCTTATAAACCCTATTGGTTTCAATGGATGACAGGGCTTGAGATGTCATTTCATCTCAATGTCGGGTAAAAGTCCCACAAAATTGGAAGCAACATCTCCAAAATGACCTATACAGTGTTGACGGGGACTTTAAACCTCAAATCAAATCAAAAAATCAAATCCTGGACAGGCTTAGATCCTCTAAGCGGTTTACCAGTACTAGTGTGCGCGCCAGATTCAGCTCTGCGTGGAAGCATCATGCAGCCCAAATATTTCTTCAAGCTTCTATGGGCGGGGGCTTCTGTGCGATATGCATTCCGGTGAATTTTCTGATAAAAAATTGCGATAGTTTTCTTACTTTTATTCTAAACTTAGGTTGAGTGTGCTCGTTAGAACTGTCTCATTGAACTTCTAATGAGTACCCACAGCCTATATTTTGCTCTATATAAAGAGGAAAGAGTACTTAGCATGCTTAGAGGGGTATTCATTGCACAAACTTGTCAGCCTGATCATAAAAAAGAAGAAATAACATGTAATGAACCTTTATACAAAGAAAAGGTGGTTTACGGGGGGCGAGGGGATATATATTAGTTTTCTTATTTCTGGTCAAAACATAGATTCATTTAGGCGGTTCTAATGAGAATATAAGAATCGTATATGGGTGTGAGGGGTGGATGGAAAAATCCGTCCCGAGGGATAGTGATCCCGAGGGACGGATTTTTCTATCCACCCCTCACACCCATATTGGATCCTTTTTCTTGCATACCTTCCATTTCTATTGCGAATTTTTAATGCTGCTGTCACTTCGGTTACCGACGTCCGCCATTTTGTGATGACACAACAGGAATGTTTAGTGACGTCACGCATGACGACGCCGCGCATTAGGTTGTAATCAACCAGTGCATTTATCAAACACGCGATTATATTCGAGTTGGGGTCGGAACACCAGAGTCGGAACATAAATTTCTATCCCAGGGTAAAATCAAGGCTTTCCTCGTCTGGTCTGCAAGACTTTGGAGCAGAAATAAGCACTAGGAAAAAAAATCTTAACTGAACAGCCATCAAAATATCCGTTTTTCTGTCAACTGGACCGTAGGCAGATTCAGACTGATCCTAGCCTGAACCTTTTTTCAGAGGACTGGTAAAAAATTAGACTGATATCAGTCCTAGATGTTAATGGTTTTGTCCATGCTTGCCACATTTTATCTTATGCCATCATGCCAGGCTAGATTTGATTTTATGCTGTCTAACATCATGTTGAAATAGGGCTCAAGAGAGAGAGAGAGAGAGAGAGAGAGAGAGAGAAGAGAGAGAGAGAGAGAGAGAGAGAGAGAGAGAGAGAGAGAGAGAGATTAATTAGCCAGGGGAACTAGGGAAGGGGTATATTTTTATTCATCTAAGGATTACTTAATAAAAAAGTCTCATTTCAACAGACTTTATAAGTCTAGTAAAAAATCTGTGAAATTCCTTCTTTAAAGGTGCATTATTGAGCTGTCGGAAAAAAAGTGCTTAATTTTTTTTTTACATATATCGGGTATTTTTTGTTTAAATAATACAAATGAATGAGTTTTATGTAATATTGCGAACAATTATGATCACAGGTTAAGTTTTATGAGACGGTTTTCCTAACTATGCTACGAACACAGTTAGTCTATTTTTAATTTCGCGACAAAACTACAACGCGCGTGAATAATGACGTCATGCGGTAAATACCTAGAAAGGTATGCAGGGATCATCTCAACATCGTTACACACAATTGTTTGTGACAGAAATCGTAGATCGTAGTATAGTGAAATTCCTTTTAAACTTTTTATGCGAATTCCAATGTGTAAAATGGAATGAAATTCCGTCATTCTCTCTCTCTCTCTCTCTCTCTCTCTCTCTCTCTCTCTCTCTCTCTCTCTCTCTCTCTCTCATCTCTCTCTCAGCATGCCATGGGCGTACACGTTCCCCAGTGCTCTCTCTCTTTCTCTCTCTCTCCTCCTCTCTCTCTCTCTCTCTCTCTCTCTCTCTCCTCTCTCTCTCTCACTCTCTCTCTCTCTCTCTCTGAAAGTGCTATGGCCAACATGTTGCTAAGTTTTTTTCTCTCACTCACTATGGGCTAAATGTTGAAACAGTGGGTCAACATCGGGCAGGACAGCGATACGACGTCGCCATGTCGTATCGCTCTCGGTCAGACGCACCGTTCATGCGATTTACTCTCTCTCTCTCTCTCTCTCTCTCTCTCTCTCTCTCTCTCTCTCTCTCTCTCTGTGGCCTTCATGTTGCTCATTCGTCTCTCTCTCTCTCTGTGGCCTTCATGTTGCTCATTAGTCTCTCTCTCTCTCTCCTCTCTCTCTCTCTCTCTCTCTCTCTCTCTCTCTCTCTCTCTCTCTCTCTCTCTCTCTCTCTCTCTCTCTCTCTCTCTCTCCGTGGCCTACATGTTGCTCATTGTTTTCTTATCGTGGCCTACATATTGTCCATTCTCTCTCTCTCTCTCTCTCTCTCTCTCTCTCTCTCTCTCTCTCTCTCTCTCTCTCTCTCTCTCTCTCTCTCTCTCTCTCTCTCTCTCTCTGAGTGTGACGCGCATGTAGCTAAGTGCATGGTATCTAGGTTTTGACGGTGCCAGAGGATCCCAGTAGAGGTCTTTTTTTTTAATTTCGCGACAAAAATATAGAACTCCGTGAATGACGTCATTCTCTCCCCTCTCTCCTCTCTCTCTCTGAAAGTGTTTTTGTATGATTTGAGGTTTAACGTCCCCGTCAACACTGTAAAGGTCATAAGATCATTTTGGAGACGTTGTTTTAAATTTTGTGGGACTTTTACCCGACATTTGGATGAAATGACATCTCAAGCCCTGTCGCCCAATGAAACCAATAGGGTTTATTAGCGTGTACGGTCCCGCCTCGCACCGCGGTTCCTGTACAGGCTTAGATCGTCTAAGCGGTTTACCATTACTAGTGTGTGGGCCGGATTCAGCTCTGCGTGGAAGCATTTTGCAGCCCATATATTTCTTCAAGCCCCTATGGGCTCTGAAAGTGCCATGTCCAACATGTTGCTCAGTGTTTTCTCTCTCTCTCTCTCTCTCTCTCTCTCATTATGGGCTAGCGCACTACATTGGGCCAACATCGGGCCGACAGCGATACGACGTCGCCATGTCGTATCGCTGTCGGCCCGACGTAGGCGTAGTTCAGATGATTCACACACACACACACACACACAACACACACACACACACCACACACACACACACACACACACACACACACACACACACACACACACACACACACCATTACCTACATGCTGCTCATTAGTCTCTCTCTCTCTCTCTCTCTCTCTCTCTCTGGCAGCGTTGTCAAACTTAGTTGCAGAGATGAATGCCTTGACCTGCTCCATCCTTCGAATGAGGAAGTAAGGTGAAAATCTTGATCCTGCCCAAACAGCACCAAAAAGATTGTTTTTCTTCTACACTGTTTTTGTAGAAGTAAAAGCCATACAGGGCTAATGTTATTTGTTAACGGTATAAGACGGAAAATAAATATTCTATGTATATATCGTCGGGCCGACGCTTGACCGACATTCTACGCTGACTGGGTGTCTTCCATTAAAGTTAAAGACCCCTACCTCAGTTTAGTTTTGTATTGGACTAACGGCCCAGTCAACACTATTTTATGTCATTTTTGAGCCGGTCAGTTACCTGTCCACTTCTTTCCTGGGCAGGCTTATACGTAAAGCCACGGTCACAAATCACTATTCGATCCCCGCCCGACTACTCGGGGACTGCGATGGGGTGAGATTGGGCTGGAGTCCGGTCGGCGTCCCGCCGATGTTGGGGCGTCGGTGTGGTCGGGAGGGGCCCGGTTAAATTTTAACTCGTAGTTAAAATTCTCCCCGAAAACTCACCGACTTCTAGGTCGGTGGCACATCGATAAAAGTCGAGCAGAGCTCGTACCGACGTCGATGTCGATGGCATCGGCTGGCATCCGGTAGTCGTAAAGCGGACCCCGACCAATCAGATAATCGGGCAGTAATCGGCCGAGGCCCGACAGATGATCAAGCGGAATCCGCTGGACGAATCCCGGTTTCGACTGGCGCCGCTCGATCGCTGATTGACGCTCGACTATATAAGGGCCCGATCTCCGATGGGTGCCAGTTTCTAGCAGACCCAGTAGGGAGCATTGTACATAAACGTTTGATAACTGCCCATGCAAAGGACGGTACACGATCCATTGCTTCATCCACCATCAGCGGTAGCAGTTTTTCTCCCGCACACAAGGTTGCAAAGACCACATTGGCACGGTGCCGAGCCCTAAGCAGCCACTCCTGTAACCTCGGATCCTTTCCTGGGGTGACGGTAGGTGCAGTGGTGGGATAAGAGGCATCTTGTTCCGCTTTTCTTCGAAAGTTTTCCTCGACGTCAAGAAAAAGGATGTTCACCCACCAACAGAGCTGACCCATTTGTTGTAAAGGCAGGAGAGGATGCAGTTTATATACCCCTGAACAACTGGACAATTCCCGGCTGGGGTAAACCCCGTCCCTTGTCCGGCGGCCGGGAACTGGGCGGACATCTGCGGAACATCGACCGATGCTCGGGTACTAGTAACAATCGCCGGGTATACGGTCGGTAACCTGCAGTGCACCGGCCTATTTCCGCCCGGCGTATACGCCGATGCTTCCCCGCAAAACTTTAGGCTGAAACCGCCCGATTCCGGCGGATGTCTCTCTAGGCCCCACACGGCATACTTTTGCCAAAACCGAGCCAGACACCCATTTCTCGGCTTGGACTGCTCGGCCGACCACAACGTATAGTATAGCTCGGCCGGGGTACGCCGAATTTGTGACCGAGGCATCAGCAGTTAACCAGTACAGTGCACACTCTTTCGCCACTGACAACTGCCCTTCTTGAATCAGCGGATGCCCAGTGGTAGAGAATGGCCGTGGAAAATATTTCATGATCTATCTCCACGAAAGAATGTTGCCGACCCGGCAGGTACCGAACACGCGCCTTTCTGATCACCAGTCAGACGTTCATCCGACCGAGGTACTGAGGCCGATGATTATCATTCGAGATATTTGGCCAGCAATAATCAAGTGTATATAAATGTAAAGTGCAGAAAACTCCATGTCAACAGACATACAACGTCTAAACAACGTCCAAGTCAACAGACATACAACGTCTAAAACAACGATGCATTGACGCTGACGCAGCAAAGTCGATGCAACAACGAAATTGACATAGCGTGTAGCATCGGCTCCGGAACTTGTTACTCAAAGTACCAGATTAATGTGGAAAATGATCATACCGACGGTAACGGGCCTCCGTGGCCTAGTGGTTAAGAGTGCTGACTCTTGAACATTAGGTCTCTCACCGCTGTGGTTCGAGTCTCGCTCGGGTCATATGTGAGACGCCAAGTTCTGCAACGGAAGGTAAGGTGGTTTTTCTCCGGGTACTCTGGTTTTCGCCCATCTCTGATTAACGATCGCTCGATACGGGTGAAATAATCTTGAAAGGGCCGTAAAACCAAAACCAAAAAATAAAATAAAATAAAAAAATACGGACGGCAGGTAAAGACCTAATTTGGCGTTATTACGTAAAGCTAGAACCTAAAACCACTTCCCATCACGTGAACAAGTCCGTGAAATTAAGACCCCACTAAACCCCATTTTATATAAAGAAAACTGGGGTTTACGGGGAATAACATTAATTTCCTTAGTTCTGCTCCAAGACATAGGCTGTGGGTACTCGTTAGAACCGCCACAATGAGGCGGTTCTAACGAGCATCCAAAACCTATGTTTGGAGTATAAATAGGAAAAATATCACAAATCTTCATCAGAAAAAGATGCCTTTTTTAAGGTTTGAGAAATTTACTATATCCCACGGATGTGTTATCCTAATGCCATATTAACTGAACTTATTTTCTCTGAAATTCTTGTGCCGACATTTTGGAAAGCTTTGAAAAGGTTTGAGGGTCACTGACAAGGCCTTATTGGCCGAAACTAGCTATTCTGGCCCAGAAAACATGTACACTCCATATGTTCCAGTTTTGTGGTGCATTCCTTGCTTCCAAAGGATATACACTTTCGGATGAGTCTTTAAACCTAGGTCCCGTCTCCGTATGGCCTTAGCTGTTGGTGGGACGTAAAACTCAAACACTCACTCACTCACTCACTCACTCCAAAGGATAACCATTTCTAGAACATATTTAACGTCACTATAGCTGGTGTCTGGGAATGTGTGGAGGTCGTAAAATGTCTCCCTGCCCAACATCATAGTGTAGTTTATATTTTCTTGCCCTTCCAGTGGTGAATTTTGAAATTTTTTAGGGTCACTGATGAGGCCTAATTGGGCAAAACTAGCTAGTCTGGTCCAGAAAACATGTACACTCCATATTAAATTAATTTTATCCCCACGTTTTTCGAAGAAAAGTGGGGATATTGTTATCGCCTCCGTCTGTCCGTTCGTCCGTCCGCACGTCTGTCCGGCTATCTCCTCCTACACCGTTCATTGGAATTCAACCAAATTTGTTGTGTGAGTTACATACATGAATGGCTTCTGCAAGAGCACATTAATTTTTGGACCAGCCCCCAAGGGTCCCGTGAAGCGGTCAAAACGTGGGGATTTTCGATGGCGCGCCATCGACTGCGCGATCTAGTTTACAGTTTTGTGGTGTATTCCTTGTTTCCAAAGGACAACCCTTTCTAGAACATATTTTAGAAGTAAGTAGATGAGAGAAAGTACAAAAAGGGGACAGGGAATTATTGAAAGGTTGTGTGAGTGCTTTTCAGTTTAGACAACATGTACGATAGAAGTTGGTCTTCTGTCTTTCTCGACTGGTAGGCGAGTATCTCTAGCAATGTTAATAATAAGACGATTCATTACGATAACAGGTCCGTGCAATGAACGCCCCTTTAAACCCAACTTTATAGAGAGAGAACTGGGGGTTACAATATTTTGTAACTGGGTATACAATTTGCTGCGTCAGCGTCAATGCATCGCAGTGATGTTGCATTGACGTTGACACGACGTTGTTTAGACGTTGTATGTCTGTTGCCATGGAGTTATCTGCACTTTATGTTTACATACACTCGATTATTGCTGGCCAAAATATCTCGTATGATAATCGTCGGCCTCAGTACCTCAGTCGGATGCGCGTCTGACTGGGTATACAATATTTTTCTCATTCCTGCTCCATGACATACGCCGTGGGTACTCGATAGAACCACTTCACTGCGGCAGTTCCAACGAGCACCAACAGCCATGTTTGAAGCATAAATGAGAAAACTATCACAATTTTTCACCAGAAAAGTAAATATTGTTAAGATATGAAAGAATGCACAAAGTCATACGGGTGTAACATCGTATTGGCTAATAGACGATGATAATCAATTTGAAAAAAAAAAAAAAAAAAAATAAAAAAAAAAAATAATAATAATAAAATTCTTTCATGGGAGAGCAGAAAACAAACTGTAGTAACAATGTACATGTATTTTCTACAAGATGTGCCTTTTATAGCTAATGGTACAAGTCTACTGCACTATATGTGTGGCGGATAGTCGACGGAAAACAGAACCCTGACACCAAACATAAACATTAAGTCGGAATAGGCCTCATGAATCATCAGTGTTTGGGTAAAAGTAGTTATATGTAGAACATAGAAGTGTAGGCAATGATCAGGAATCGACACAATTTACCCACAGCTCCCACCAGAGTTACCAAAGGGGAAAGAAACACAAACATGAAACAACAGACCCTAATGGAAACATCAATAGCGGAAAGCCAAAAGGACAGTTACTTTTCCACAAAATGGCCAATTCGATATCCAAAAATAAGTGATACAAACACTCAAAGACAAACCATAACAAAAATAAACAGCGACAGAAGAACCGCCTTGGAGCGGTCAGTGAAACGAATTCCACTGGGCTGGGCGAGAGAGGGGCTTTAATCTTAAAGAATTTATCTAACCTGTTGTTTATGAGTGAAATGTATCTCTCGCTAAGCACTTTATTCATAGAAACAAATTTGTTTTCGTATATACAATATTTTGCTAAAACAGAGAGAGAGAGAGAGAGAGAGAGAGAGAGAGAGAGAGAGAGAGAGAGAGAGAGAGAGAGATGTAATTGACCACTTCTGCTTTACCACCGTGTGAAAATAGTATTTTACGATCCTCTAGCGATATTTCTGGATTTACATTTGTGGTCAACCATGATTAAAGTTCAGTCTAAAACGTTCTTACTTTTGGGCATCTAAGAAATAAATAATGGATTTTTTCTGGTTGTTCATTACAGTAACTACAACCCTGATTTTATTAATTTTAAATAGAAATGAATGTGTTACTAAATTTTTATTATTGATTTTGTATTGAAAGTCGCGTAGTTTTGTCTCGTGAAATGTCTTTAATGCTCTTTTTCCACTTTATCTCCTATCTCCGTTTGCCATTTTGTTTGTGTAATGTATTCGTTTACTCTAACCAAAACATCATAAATAGTCTACTCCCTTTCTTTCAACTAATCAAGTCTTGAAAGTATATGTTACAAACTACATTTTGTTTAAATTTAACAGCAAATACACGATTCATGTGAATTTGATCTTTTCATACTTGAGAAATACTATTTACTACATGGTGGTAGTCTAAAAATGTGGCCCTTATATCATATTTCGCCTTTAACTGTTCAAAACTATAAAATACCACTTCCTCACTAGTAAGATCGTAAATTGCTCTTATGCCCATATCGCACCTATTTCTTAAAAACAATTTCCCATTACCAATGTGGTCTTTATGTCATAATGGGCATATAAGAATTTGCTTTAGGTTTTCTACGGGGACAGGTTTACAAAATTCCGACAAGCAGAAAATCCTTCAAAAAATGGATTTTTGTAGGTTGAAACTAAATTTCGCCGCATAAGATTTGGTTTGGACATACCTTATGATCACAAAATACTCAACAGCCTGGGAGCGCAGATCTTGTGACACTCATGTGATTCTGCTTGTTTATGACCTTACCAGATCATGATTAAATGGTCAACAAATAGATCTTATCTTGGGTTTAGCATGACCTTTGGCCAGGTGAATCACATGAAGCTTCTTCGCAAGCTACTGGTACATGGATTAACTATCCAGTGAATTAAGTCTTTTCTGATTGAGAGAAGTCAGACAGTTGCACTTGAATGTGAGTACTCAGATGAGGTTCCAGTTACTTCAGGTGTACCACAAGGGTCAGTTCTAGGCACAATATTATTGTTATTATACCTTAACGACCTACCCGACAATGTGTGGTCCCGGGTTCGCCTATTTGCTGGTGACACTGGGGTGTACCTGACCATAATTCTCCCTGATTATTCGGTCACCCTCCAGAGGGACTTAGACCGCCCCATCATAGAATCTCACTGGGCCATGGAATCAAAACATAGAAAGGCGGCATAATGCTGCGTTTTACCAGATCTGCACTTCTTGTTTAAAATGCTGGTATTTAAGTGTTAAACTAACAGTTTTAGATTACAACTAGGGTGAAAATTATTTTAGCTGCCCTTTATATTACAGCGAAAGTAACCTTTTGTGAACGGAAAAGAAATTTATGAAAGTACTTTTATCTCAGGACATCTTAAGTTTCCTCAATACATTTGCACAAGAAAATATAGATGAAAGATTTGCAAGTTGATTTTCCCCAAAATATAATCCTGATTTCCGTTTAAAAATCCATGTCCCACAAGAAAAAGGTTTGGAGGTATAAACGGTTATTACAGCAAGTACTTTCTTGCATTAGCAACATCCCTGTGCCTTTGAAAATAAATGAAATTCTGTATTTTTCACTTTTACCAGGAAAAAAGGAAACCGCTTTATAGACTTTTTAAAAGTTACTAAAACAGCTGCAGATCAATAGTTCACATCAAATACTAACGACTCGGTCAAAGCTTTCTATCAAAAAGGCTACCTGAATTGAAAACCAGATTTTTTTGACATGTTTATTCTCGATGGGCGCCATCATCTCCTTTTCTTGCGGTAAATCTGAAATGCTGAGATTTCATCAATTATGCCTTCCACATTTTATTTTCTCCATCATCAATGAAAATACCTTGAAAAGTCAGCTATGTAGCCTTCTTCCTGCGTATACCATAATGAAATCGCCTATCTTGGAAGCCTGTCATCACTGATAAATTAGTGTAGCTGTCAAATTGAAGAGATTTCCATCTTGCCAAATGCAAAAACGTATTCATACGCCTTGGAACTAATTTCCCACCCACCCCCCCCCCCCCCCCCCAAAAAAAAAAAAAAAAAACAATAGTACACCATTGCTTTAAATTTAAAACATAATATTCATATTTGAAACTGTCTTGCGCCTACTTTCACATACTTTCTAACATAATTTGTTCGTTAATTCATGAATAGTATGCCTTCATTTCTGTACTAGTTTCTACGTGTAACATTGTCCTGTTTGTGTTGTTCACCCCTGTTCCCTAGTAAACAAGTTGAAAAGGGTAGATTTCTTTTTTAACTTCTTTCAGCAAAACATATTAAAAGCATTGGGCTTCTATGAAATTTAACCAACCCGCACATTGGTAAGTAGGTGACACAACAGATCATTAATTGGATTAGATAAATATGTCCAAACATCAATTATTTGTTTATGGTGACTCATGTGAACAGAAAACAGCGTGTTTTTGTTAATGGTGAATCTTCAGTATGGGCGCCAGTTTTGTCTGGAGTCCCACAAGGGACTGTCCTTGGTCCTCTATTGTTCTCCCTGTACATCAATGATATTTCCTCTGACATTGACTCAGAAATAAGACATTCGCAGATGACTGTGTTTGTTACCGGGAAATTAGAGATACAGATGACTCACTGAAACTTCAGGCTGACATAGATGGATTAGGATGTTGGGCCCGAAAATGGGGCATGAGATTCCAGCCAGTTAAATGCAATATTATGCAGATAACAAGGAAGAGATCTAATAAAGTTGAGGCTTCTTACACTTTAGAGGGAACGGTCCTCGAAAATGTGAATTCCATTAAATACCTTGGTGTGACAATCACTCACGATTTGAGATATGCAATATGTGTACAAAGGCGAATAGAACTCTTGGATTCCTGAGGCGAAATCTTCATCAGTGTCCCCAGGATGTGAAAGAGACAGCATACAGGGGACTTGTTCGCCCAATCTTGGAATATGGTAGTTGCATCTGGGACCCAAGCGGAGTGGTCCTAAATGAAGAAATTGAAAAAGTTCAGAATAGAGCGGCTAGATTTGTAACTGGAAATTACTGCTTTGAAACTGGGAGCATGACTTGAATTCTAGGAAAATTAAGATGGGAGTCTCTCAAGAAAAGGAGAAGAGACAGTGGGCTCATACTCTTTTACAAAGGTCTAAAGGGTGCTGCCAGCATTCCAACAGATGACCTTGTTCCCCCGGCTAGGCACTGTAGACAGCACCATTCAATGACGTTTCAGACCCTTACTGCAAGAACGGATATTTATAAAGAATCGTTCTTCCCCCGAACCATTAGAGATTGGAATGCCTTTCCGGATTCTATTATTTCGACGGCGGAAGGTGCTGATGATTGTGTAGCTAAGTTCTTTGGTTAGAGCTAGGGACTAACTTCCCATATCACAGGTCCTGGTGTATGAATGTCATTTGACGTGTCACCAGTAACAATTCTGATTCTGATTCTTATGTAACAAATCAATGGGTAAAAATCACTGCTATAACATAGCAGTTATTGGAAGTGATCAGAAGCCTTTTGCACAAAAATCCTGGTGCTGAACAGGCTGCTTTCATTCTTTCAGTTCAAATATGGGGATAAACTGTTTTTATCTTATTTTATTTTTTTTTTTGGTTTTGGATTTTATTCCAGTATCAAATCATCCACCCAGTAAACACAATCAATAATACAGTAAAACTTTGGTGCAGTGATTCATAAATTGTTATAAATTGCATGAATGAAATATATAAAATGAAATACTAAAAGCACCAAAGAAGGTCAATCATTTTACAAGCTAAATGCAAGAGACTGCAACACCTCAACCCAATCAGTGATCTTACTGCCAACTTGGTAGAACTGGTCATTTTTGGCTACCATACACTGAATTTAAAAATAGTACCAGGTGAAATAATTACATTTTTGGGGGGTGGGGGAGGAATCATTAATTTTCAGTACTATTTAGGTATTTTACTTGAAATTCCACTCTTGCAGTGCCTAAAGGCAACCTTTAGCCACAATTCTATGATAGTATTTTACACATTTTTGTTCTGTGGATTAAGATATCATTTTTGCAAAACCATGGAAAAATGCAATAAATTACTAACATGGTGACTTTCCAATAAAAATATTTTGCTTTCATATTCTTACATTTACATGGACTACCATCTGATGAAAAATCTGTTTGGGTAACTATTTGCAAATATGATTTTTTCAGTACCTCAAATGTAGTGAAATAACTGTATTGAGGAACCTTAAATCACCTTCTTTAAAGTAGCTTTTTGTTGTCTGTGGCGTTACTAAACCGTACAAATGTGAAATGGTTAGAATATACAAGATAAAAATTGCAACATGTGTGCACGTGGCCGATTTCGAAAAAAAAACAACAAAAAAACAGAAGACCATCATGAAAACATTCCTATGCAATTTTGACCCTCTTAAACTCCACTTAAATCCAGTAGAATGGGGTTTGTATGGGTGTACATTATTTTTCGCATTTCTGCCCAAAACATAGATTTTTGGTACTCGTCAGAAACCGCCTGGTCGAGACGGTTCCAACGAGTACCCAAAATCTATGTTATGAGCCGAATTATGAAAAATAGCAGAATCTTTTATCTGAACATTTTCATTTTTTGGGTGGAAAAAAAGTTCAATTTATTTGAAAAGGCATGTTTTCGTAATGCAAAAAAAAAAAAAAAAAAAATAAAAAAAAAATAAAAAAATAATAATAATAATAATAATGGCCTCACTCATAATCTTAAATAACTGGAGTATAGTATGCATATTACAGGACCTTCGTTTGAATAAACTCTCGTAAAAGGAATAAACACTTCTCAAAGCATAAACTAACGTCTATTCTAGTTGTAAGTTTCACAAGAACGAAGTAGAAACTATTTCAGCTCACTGAAAAACAAACTTTATTTCGTAAACAAAAACAACAAAAAGAAAAAAAAAAGAAAAAAAAAAGAAAAACTTCCCATCACGAAAGGAAAGTTCCTTCCGTTGAATAGACCAATAGGGGACAGACTTTCTTCCAAAGTATTTTCAGTAATGAAACAAAGCGAAAGCAACGACAAAGAATTCTCAAAAGGAAATATGGCCCCGGTGTAGATTTCGCATCTCCATCTGTTTCATGCAAAAATAGATTGATTTACGATCAGCACTAGCATTATAATCGATCCCTATGTGATGAAACCAAACATGATAATAACCACGGCCTTTCCTTCCAAACGATGTCAAAATGGTGTCAGTAGTTTCCAAATTTGCAATTTTGTGACGCAAGTAACCGTACAGTTAATTCAGCATTTTTTTTCCAAGTTGCCGTACTTAAAAAAATCCAAGTTGCCGTACTTGAAAAATCCAATATATATATTTCATCAGCCTAAATACTTTTGTAAGCCTTCATGAATGACGGTTAAACAAATAAAGCTCTTATATCTATCTCAAGACAGGGACATGGATCATTCACACAGAGCTCTTCGTCAATAACAAAACGATCCGGGATTACGAAATTTCCTTAATAAAGCAGACCTTGATTCGAGAAATTCAAGGAATATTAGGTTTTACCAACCTCCCTTTTTTCATTTCCAATATGCATATGATCAGTAAGATAGACGATGTGAGCGGAAGATTGCGATTGAACTGGACTAGTTTGTTTGTAGGGGTCCCAGGGGGTGGCAGCATATTCTAGTTTAGGTCTAACTAGTGACTTGTATGCTGTTGCCTTGATGTCCTTTGGGCATGCAGAGAGATTCCTGCGTAGGATAGGAAAGCAGCTGTCTGGCTGTCTGTCGTAGATAGCATGTCATAGTCTAGCTACTAGACCTTGATGTCATATTTACCAATTACCAACCTTCATGTGTGTTTTTATCAAATATGAAACCTTGTTAGACTTTAATCTCGTCTCAGACACCAAGGTCTAGTACAATGCGAATTTTACCTCGCAAGATCCTTGGTAAATGATTGATTACAGCTACAGTCATGAAATGTTTATTGCCTTTCTGTACCCCTTAACGAACACCAACTGATAAGGCAAACTAGCATTTTAGAAAGAGTATATCTTCCCAAGATCAAATAAGGGGTAGAAGAATATTACTTATTAACTTTAAAATATGATATCCGACCAGAAGCTAGTCTAAGCATGTCAGTGTGACTATTTCACACCAGTGTACTGTCTATAGCCAGGTTTTTTGCTTTACTACTGGCAATGGATGTTGTATGATGACTCCATTATCTTGCTTTTGTTGCCGATTCTGATGTACTCAGACTAAGTCTTGTCTGGGTGAAAACGCATCTATCAGTCTCTCTCCCATGCTTGTAAATAATTAAAGTCCTCTTGGGCGACAGCAACTCGGTACAACAGGCAGTGATCAGCGAACAGGGGAGACGCGTGGTGGCAAGTCGTTGATGTATATGAGGAAGAGGAGAGTGCCGAGCACTGTACTCTGTGGAACACCAGAAGTAACGGGCGCAGACGAAGAAATCCTCAATTACGACTTTCTGGTATCCATCAGCAATGAAATTGTGCGGAACCTCGTGAAAGGCCTTACTGAAATCTAGTAGGATGACATTTATGCGCTGTCAGTTGTTCATTCCGCCGGCTTGCTATCAGCTGGTACTCACATGACCCCCCCCCCACTAGCAGGGAGAACGACCCAATGTACAACGAAAGAGCCGATTACTGTGCAGAGTCTCATCCTGCAAACCTGGAGTTTATGTAATAAACTGAGCGTGACAGCTCAGTGGTTAAGCCCAGAGTGGTTAGTGCACTTGACTCAGATGCCAGAGGCCCTCGGTTCGACCCGGCGATGATTATTTCGGTGTCTGAACACCATTTACAGCGATGAATGTCAAAATGCGCACCGCCCTTTGGATCGGAACGTTTAACTGGAGGCACCGGCCCCCGCCCATAGGGGCTTGAAGAAATATATGGGCTGCATGATGCTTCCACGCAGAGCTGAATCCGGCCCGCACACTAGTACTGGTAAACCGCTTAGAGGATCTAAGCCTGTCCAGGAACCGCGGTGCGAGGCGGACCGCCTATGCTAATAAACCCTATGGGTTTCATTGGGCGACAGGGCTTGAGATGTCATCTCATCTCAATGTCGGGTAAAAGTCCCACAAAATTGGAAGCAACGTCAGTAGTAAGGGGGTCACTTGGGCGCCATGGACTGCGCATGCGCAGCATTTGTATCACTTCCGGTGAAACGTAAGCGAAACGATTAGATGACGAAACTACCCTAAATATCGGACGAGTGTTCGAATGACGTAACTCGCGGTAATTAAGCCGTAAGTATCCTAAATTTTGAGGCGAAAGATGTTCCCGCGGATTGGCAAAGTTCGCCGTCCCTGATCAGGTCGGGGGTGATCGGGGTCTACCCCGTTCGCTCGAGCGATCCTATCCCAATATTTAGGAAGATACTACCCTGTATAGTATCGATGAAATTAAGTCTCTCACCCGCAAACCAATTATCGCCTCGAAAACCGGGAAACAATGGAAGGTGTTGGAAGAGCTCGACTCGATGCGAGAAACTAGTAATGGACCGCGTCCCGGAAAAAAAAAAGTTTGGTTCGTTCGATTTGAGGTTTCACGTCCCCGTCAACGCCTTATAGATCATTTTGGGAGGCGTTGCTTCCAGTCGCGCGAGACCTTTACCGGACATATCTACGACATTTGAATCTCGGAGAATCTTTCTCGGCTACGGAATTTATACGGATATCGCGGGGCGTAGCCAGTATGCATTATGAGAGTGGAGCGTAAAATGAGAAGCAAATGATGATAGGATTTTTGATCAGCTGTAATTACCCTAAAAATTGGGGCACCTGAAGGGAGGTCACCGTAAATATCCTAAAGTTTGATCTCAAGCGATGTAGCAAACGTGTTCTGGTGGAATGGTGGAATGACAAACAGTGCAGACCCTGGTTAGAGGGATCCGGATCTACACCGTTTTTTTCTGTCCCAATATTTAGGGTAATACTACCCGGTGCAGTCCTGCGATATTGACAAATCGATTGTCTCCGACACTCAGCGCGAAACGCTTATCGCCTTTAAACTAGAAAACAATGAAACTCGCTGGAAGATAGCGTTTAGAAGGCTGATGTTATCGTTTAAATTTCTAAACACGCTCGCTTCTGAATGGGCTGCAGCTGAGAAAAAAGTTTTTATCAAACATGTTTGTTCGATTTGAGGTTTAACGTCCCCGTCAACATAATTTAGGTCATTTTGGAGACGTTGCTTCCGAGCCGACATTGCGCTGAAATGACATCTCAATCCCTGCCGCCTAATAAAAACGATAGAGTTTATACGCGTGGCCGGGCCGACTCGCGGCTCTAAGCCCCCGATGGGCGGGGGGCGGATCAATCATTTTGCCCCGTTTTCGACATAGAAATATTTTTACCCAAACGAAATAGATTTAATACGTCCGCAAAGTCTGCGCGGTGTGACGGGACTTTTTAGGCCTTATACCGTTACGAAATTCCGCCCACGCAAATATATGGAAAAAAATTACTAACCAAAAACTGAAAAATTTCGGGCGAAAAAATATTTTTTCTTATTTCCGCTTCAAACAGTAATATTTTTTTTTTTGGGTTCGGGTTTTACGACCCTTTCAAGACTATTTTACTCATACCGAGTCGATCGTTATTCAGAGGTGGGCGAAAACCGTAGTGCCCGGAGAAAAACCACCTGACCTTCCGTTGCTGAACTCGGCGTCACACACGTGACCCATACATTGTGGGTACTCGATAGAACCGTCTTAATGAGTCGGTTCTGAAAGGAAAAAATCGATGACGCGACGTTGATGCAACGTTGTATACCACGGCGTCTTATACGCATGTGTGTGTGTGTGTGTGTGTGTGTGTGTGTGTGTGTGTGTGTGTGTGTGTGTGTACTCGCTTGTCCGTTTTATGTCCAACCAACGACTAAGGGGCATAGCGGAGACGGGGTGAAATATAAAGCTTGTCCGGAGCGTACCTCTGATAGTTTTAAAGGTAATTAAGCGAAACTCGATATACTGATATAGGGGGGCTTTGAGGGGAATCGCGGAATGCGATAAACATAACCCTGCTAACACTATTTACGGAGTTACTGCCCTTCTTAATAGGACCCCGCACAGTATTTTGGGTGCCCTAAAGATATTACCGAGTCAGTCAGTTTGTCGCACCTAAACCAAAATATTTAACCGGTCATTACTTTAAAAGTATTTACCCTACGCTCACGAAACTTCGCTTACATACCATCACAAGACCCTACATTCTGACAAACGGTCATAACTGTATTGATTTTGGGTGCGCGTTTGTGAGGCCAAAACCAAACGACTTAAACTCGGTCATAACTTCGAAAGGATTTGTCCTGCTGTCACGAAACTTCACACACACACACACATACTAACCATCACAACGGCCCCCCGCCCATGGGGCTCGAAGAAATATAGGGGCTGCGTGATGCTTCCACGCAGAGTTGAATCCGGTCCGCACACTAGTACTCGTAAACCGCTTAGAGGATCTAAGCCTGTCCAAGCAAAGCGGTGCGAGTCTGTCAGTTCGCGCTAATAAACCCTATTGGCTTCATCGGGCGACAGGGCTTAAGATGTCATTTTTATAACAGACCAACGACTGAGGGCATAGCGGAGGCGGAGCGATATACGCGCTCGATCAGGGTTAACTCCGTTTGGTCAGGGGCAGTCGGTCAGTCGTTCTTGCAAATTGTTGCTCGTGTTAAACGAAACGACGTCGTTTTAACGTTGTACGAGCGGCGTGTGCCAGTGCACGGCAGCAGCACTCTACAGTCCAACATTTAGGATATAACTACTGTCAAACGCTGGTGCGGTGTCATGGTCAGCTTAATAAGTGGGATGTTTGGCCTAGACCCTCTAAGCGGTTTACCAGTACTCGTGGGGGTGAAAGACACGTGCAGCCCGATCTATTTATTTGAGCCTTAGAGGGGCGGGGAGCTAAATATCCCGTACAGAGGGTCCTCGCTATAACGACAGTATTTGTTCCCTTCTATGGCACCGTTATCCTATATGCCGTAGAAAGAATGTGTTGTATATCGTTTGTCATTTGAGAAAAGTACACCGTGTGACTGTAGAAGACTGGTTGGAGAAATTCAATTTCTAAAGGCGTGAGAAACGTTGAACGATCAGGGTTAGCTCCGTTTGGTCAGGGGACAGTCCGTTTGTTTGTTTGTTTGTTTGATTTGAGGTTCAACGTCCCCGTCAACACTGTATAGGTCATTTTGGAGACGTTGCTTCCAAATTTGTGGGACTTTTACCCGATATTGAGATGAAATGACATCTCAAGCCCTGTCGTCCAATGAAACCAAAAGTGTTTATAAGCATGGGCCGTCCGACTAGCACCGCTTTGCCTGGGCAGGCTTAGATCCTCTAAGCGGTTTACCAGTACTCGTGTGGGGTCGGACTCAGCTCTGCGTGGAAGCATTATGCAGCCCATCTATTTCTTCAAGCCCCGATGGGCGGGGGCGGTCAGTCAGTCCGTCGTTAACGCAAATTGTTGCGCGTGTTAAGCGAAACGACGTTGTTGTAACGTTGCACGGTAGCAGCAGTCTTCCATCCCAACATTTAGGATATTACTACTGTCAGGTGCAGGCGCAGAGAAAGTCATCTTAATTAGGTTAACTCATCAGATATAAGCTGAGCACGGGAGAGCTGTATTCGATACCTACGAGCGGATAGAAAAGTCCCATGCATTTGAAAGACCCCCCATTGTATCCTTACTGTATCCTGACTGTATCCCCATTGTATCCTGACTGTACCCCCCGCTGTATCCTCACTGTATCCCACCCGAAGTCCCGTCTCCGTATGACCTTAGTTGTTGGTGGGACGTAAAACTAAAACTCACTCACTCGCTAAGCTAAGTGTTTCATCTCTCAGATATTCTGTTACAAAAGCGAGTAAATCTTTGAACCACTTTTCGTAAAACTCAATATCTTTCAAATGCATGGGACTTTTCTCTCCGGGCCTGTCCAGGAACCGCGGTGCGAGGCGTACCGTCCACGCTGATAAACCCTATTGGTTTCATTAGGCGGTAGGGATTGAGATGTCATTGGCTGTGGTGGTGGTGGTGGGGGTGGCTGTTGTGGTGTGCCTGTGGTGCTGGTTGTAGTGTCTGTGGTTGTGGCTGTGATGGTGGGCGGTGGTGGTGGCTGTGGTGGATTTGGAGGTCAGTTGTAAGTAGGCAAATCACGCGCGCTACGCGCTCGTGATTTTATCTACTTTACAACTGACCTCCAAAATCCACCACAGCCACCACCACCGCCCACCATCACAGCCACAACCACAGACACTACAACCAGCACCACAGGCACACCACAACAGCCACCCCCACCACCACCACCACAGCCAATGACATCTCAATCCCTACCGCCTAATGAAACCAATAGGGTTTATCAGCGTGGACGGTACGCCTCGCACCGCGGTTCCTGGACAGGCCCGGAGAGAAAAGTCCCATGCATTTGAAAGATATTGAGTTTTACGAAAAGTGGTTCAAAGACTTACTCGCTTTTGTAACAGAATATCTGAGAGATGAAACACTTAGCTTAGCGAGTGAGTGAGTTTTAGTTTTACGTCCCACCAACAACTAAGGTCATACGGAGACGGGACTTCGGGTGGGATACAGTGAGGATACAGCGGGGGGTACAGTCAGGATACAATGGGGATACAGTCAGGATACAGTAAGGATACAATGGGGGGTCTTTCAAATGCATGGGACTTTTCTATCCGCTCGTAGGTATCGAATACAGCTCTCCCGTGCTCAGCTTATATCTGATGAGTTAACCTAATTAAGATGACTTTCTCTGCGCCTGCACCTGACAGTAGTAATATCCTAAATGTTGGGATGGAAGACTGCTGCTACCGTGCAACGTTACAACAACGTCGTTTCGCTTAACACGCGCAACAATTTGCGTTAACGACGGACTGACTGACCGCCCCCGCCCATCGGGGCTTGAAGAAATAGATGGGCTGCATAATGCTTCCACGCAGAGCTGAGTCCGACCCCACACGAGTACTGGTAAACCGCTTAGAGGATCTAAGCCTGCCCAGGCAAAGCGGTGCTAGTCGGACGGCCCATGCTTATAAACACTTTTGGTTTCATTGGACGACAGGGCTTGAGATGTCATTTCATCTCAATATCGGGTAAAAGTCCCACAAATTTGGAAGCAACGTCTCCAAAATGACCTATACAGTGTTGACGGGGACGTTGAACCTCAAATCAAACAAACAAACAAACAAACGGACTGTCCCCTGACCAAACGGAGCTAACCCTGATCGTTCAACGTTTCTCACGCCTTTAGAAATTGAATTTCTCCAACCAGTCTTCTACAGTCACACGGTGTACTTTTCTCAAATGACAAACGATATACAACACATTCTTTCTACGGCATATAGGATAACGGTGCCATAGAAGGGAACAAATACTGTCGTTATAGCGAGGACCCTCTGTACGGGATATTTAGCTCCCCGCCCCTCTAAGGCTCAAATAAATAGATCGGGCTGCACGTGTCTTTCACCCCCACGAGTACTGGTAAACCGCTTAGAGGGTCTAGGCCAAACATCCCACTTATTAAGCTGACCATGACACCGCACCAGCGTTTGACAGTAGTTATATCCTAAATGTTGGACTGTAGAGTGCTGCTGCCGTGCACTGGCACACGCCGCTCGTACAACGTTAAAACGACGTCGTTTCGTTTAACACGAGCAACAATTTGCAAGAACGACTGACCGACTGCCCCTGACCAAACGGAGTTAACCCTGATCGAGCGCGTATATCGCTCCGCCTCCGCTATGCCCTCAGTCGTTGGTCTGTTATAAAAATGACATCTTAAGCCCTGTCGCCCGATGAAGCCAATAGGGTTTATTAGCGCGAACTGACAGACTCGCACCGCTTTGCTTGGACAGGCTTAGATCCTCTAAGCGGTTTACGAGTACTAGTGTGCGGACCGGATTCAACTCTGCGTGGAAGCATCACGCAGCCCCTATATTTCTTCGAGCCCCATGGGCGGGGGGCCGTTGTGATGGTTAGTATGTGTGTGTGTGTGTGAAGTTTCGTGACAGCAGGACAAATCCTTTCGAAGTTATGACCGAGTTTAAGTCGTTTGGTTTTGGCCTCACAAACGCGCACCCAAAATCAATACAGTTATGACCGTTTGTCAGAATGTAGGGTCTTGTGATGGTATGTAAGCGAAGTTTCGTGAGCGTAGGGTAAATACTTTTAAAGTAATGACCGGTTAAATATTTTGGTTTAGGTGCGACAAACTGACTGACTCGGTAATATCTTTAGGGCACCCAAAATACTGTGCGGGGTCCTATTAAGAAGGGCAGTAACTCCGTAAATAGTGTTAGCAGGGTTATGTTTATCGCATTCCGCGATTCCCCTCAAAGCCCCCCTATATCAGTATATCGAGTTTCGCTTAATTACCTTTAAAACTATCAGAGGTACGCTCCGGACAAGCTTTATATTTCACCCCGTCTCCGCTATGCCCCTTAGTCGTTGGTTGGACATAAAACGGACAAGCGAGTACACACACACACACACACACACACACACACACACACACACACACACACACACACACACACACACACACACACACACACACACACACACACACACACATGCGTATAAGACGCCGTGGTATACAACGTTGCATCAACGTCGCGTCATCGATTTTTTCCTTTCAGAACCGACTCATTAAGACGGTTCTATCGAGTACCCACAATGTATGGGTCACGTGTGTGACGCCGAGTTCAGCAACGGAAGGTCAGGTGGTTTTTCTCCGGGCACTACGGTTTTCGCCCACCTCTGAATAACGATCGACTCGGTATGAGTAAAATAGTCTTGAAAGGGTCGTAAAACCCGAACCCCAAAAAAAAAATATTACTGTTTGAAGCGGAAATAAGAAAAAATATTTTTTCGCCCGAAATTTTTCAGTTTTTGGTTAGTAATTTTTTTCCATATATTTGCGTGGGCGGAATTTCGTAACGGTATAAGGCCTAAAAAGTCCCGTCACACCGCGCAGACTTTGCGGACGTATTAAATCTATTTCGTTTGGGTAAAAATATTTCTATGTCGAAAACGGGGCAAAATGATTGATCCGCCCCCCGCCCATCGGGGGCTTAGAGCCGCGAGTCGGCCCGGCCACGCGTATAAACTCTATCGTTTTTATTAGGCGGCAGGGATTGAGATGTCATTTCAGCGCAATGTCGGCTCGGAAGCAACGTCTCCAAAATGACCTAAATTATGTTGACGGGGACGTTAAACCTCAAATCGAACAAACATGTTTGATAAAAACTTTTTTCTCAGCTGCAGCCCATTCAGAAGCGAGCGTGTTTAGAAATTTAAACGATAACATCAGCCTTCTAAACGCTATCTTCCAGCGAGTTTCATTGTTTTCTAGTTTAAAGGCGATAAGCGTTTCGCGCTGAGTGTCGGAGACAATCGATTTGTCAATATCGCAGGACTGCACCGGGTAGTATTACCCTAAATATTGGGACAGAAAAAAACGGTGTAGATCCGGATCCCTCTAACCAGGGTCTGCACTGTTTGTCATTCCACCATTCCACCAGAACACGTTTGCTACATCGCTTGAGATCAAACTTTAGGATATTTACGGTGACCTCCCTTCAGGTGCCCCAATTTTTAGGGTAATTACAGCTGATCAAAAATCCTATCATCATTTGCTTCTCATTTTACGCTCCACTCTCATAATGCATACTGGCTACGCCCCGCGATATCCGTATAAATTCCGTAGCCGAGAAAGATTCTCCGAGATTCAAATGTCGTAGATATGTCCGGTAAAGGTCTCGCGCGACTGGAAGCAACGCCTCCCAAAATGATCTATAAGGCGTTGACGGGGACGTGAAACCTCAAATCGAACGAACCAAACTTTTTTTTTTCCGGGACGCGGTCCATTACTAGTTTCTCGCATCGAGTCGAGCTCTTCCAACACCTTCCATTGTTTCCCGGTTTTCGAGGCGATAATTGGTTTGCGGGTGAGAGACTTAATTTCATCGATACTATACAGGGTAGTATCTCCCTAAATATTGGGATAGGATCGCTCGAGCGAACGGGGTAGACCCCGATCACCCCCGACCTGATCAGGGACGGCGAACTTTGCCAATCCGCGGGAACATCTTTCGCCTCAAAATTTAGGATACTTACGGCTTAATTACCGCGAGTTACGTCATTCGAACACTCGTCCGATATTTAGGGTAGTTTCGTCATCTAATCGTTTCGCTTACGTTTCACCGGAAGTGATACAAATGCTGCGCATGCGCAGTCCATGGCGCCCAAGTGACCCCCTTACTACTAACGTCTCCAAAATGACCTTTAAAGTGCTGACGGGGACGTTAAACCTCAAATCAAACAAACAAACTGGAGGCGCCCTGTTCAGGGAGAGTCATCCCCTATGCAGGTTAACTGTTTGTTTGTTTTGAGGTTTACGGCCAAGTCAACACTGTTAAGGCCGTTTTTGAGCCTGTCAGTTTACTTTTCCTGGGCAGGCTTATACGTAAGAGGTAACCAGGAGAGTGCACATTCTTTCGCCAGAAACTGACAACTGCCCTTCTTGAGCCAGCGGAATGGAGAGAATGACCGTAGGAAAGATTTCTTGATCAATCCCCGCGAAAGAATATTGCCGACCCCGGCAGGTATCGAACCTGCTTCCCCATGATCAGCAGTCAGACGCGCATCCGACTGAGCTACCGAGGCCAGCGCAAGATTGATGTGTGCTGTAAATCTGCAAGTAATGGTAAAATGTGGCCGATCCCAGTATCAGTGAGTAGGTCCTGGTGCACGTTTGTTTGTTTGGTTTGAGGTTTAACGTCCCCTTCAACACTGTAAAGGTCATTTTGGAGACGTTGATAACAATTTTGTGGGACTTTTACCAGACATTGAGATGAAATGACTTCTCAAGCCCTGTCGCCCAGTGAAACAAATGGACGGACTCGCATCGCTTTGCTTGCCCAGGCTTAGATCTTCTAAGCTGTTTACCAGTACTCGTTTGCGGGTCAGTTACAGCTCTGCGTGGAAGCATTATGCAGCCCATATATTTCTTCAAGCCCCGATGGGCGGTGCGAATATGGGTAGTGTTTCTCTTTTGTTTCGGTATTAAAAAGTTCTTGCTCGGCTCCCATGGCGGGGCTTGAAGAAATAGGTGGGCTGCATGATGGTGCCAGGCAGAGCTTAAACCGACCGCTTAGGAGTATTGGTAAACCGCCTAAAGGATTCAAGCCTGCCCAGGCAAAGCGGTGTGAGTCGGGCCGCCCATTCATATGAACCCTATTGGTTTCATTGGGCGACAGGGATTTTTTTTTGGGGGTGGGGGGGGTTTACGGCCCTTTCAAGATTATTTCACTCATATCGAGCCGATCGTTAATCAGAGGTGGGCGAAAACCGGAGTACCCGGAGAAAAACCATCTGACCTTCCGTTGCAGAACTTGGCGTCTCACATATGACCCGAGCGAGGCTCGAACCACAGCGGTGAGAGACCTAATGATCAAGAGTCAGCGCTCTTAACCACTAAGCCACGGAGGCCCGTAAGCGACAGGGAATGAGATCTCATTTCATCTCAATGTCGGGTATATAAAAGTCCCACAAAATTGTAAGCTAGGTCTCCAAAATTACTTATACAGTGTTGATGGGGACGTTAAACAGTGTTAATTGGGACGTTAACCCTCAAATCAAACAAATCAAAAGGTTATTGCTAGTATCGTCTAATTCTAACAAATACCCACATCATACATGTACTCTCACATGTATGCGGTTTTTGTGTATCTTTGAAACGACCCCATGTCAATTCTCATCGATTCAGAAATTCATCCTCAGATATTGACGGTAAAATTATCTTCTTGCCTGTAAATTGATGCGTTAGCATTTGATAACAGATTAACATGCATGATAGTATTGTGTCAGTGCAGTATAAAGTCAAATACTTGTAATTTGGACTAAAAATTCTACTTTCCTCAGATGAACCGGAGGTCGCCATCTTATTGTTCGCCGGAGTGATGTTGCCCGGCTTTTTGTCACGTGACAGGAATATTTTTAGATTGAAATTCCCAAAAACAACAAATAAACAAAAATGAAAACGACGATTTTCACAAAGTTCTGAAGTGGTATTTGGTTTCAGAAGATTACAAATGACAAAGCTACATGAATAGAAGAAATAAAACCGAAAAACACGCTTTTCATTTTTGAAGCCCGATAGCTCAATAATGCACCTTTAATGCAGCAATGTGTAGAAACCAAATTTATTTATTTATTTATTTTCAGCTATAAGATATTTTGCATATACCGTTTATTATGAAATGACAATATCATGGCCCGCAGCCCGCAACCTGTGGCCCGCAGCACGCAACCTGTTGCCCGCAGCCCGCAGGCCCGCAAAACAGCAACTCTGGGCGGAGAAAAACCACCTGACCTATGGTTGCAGAACTTGGCGTCTCACATAAAGCCCAGGCTGAGCGAGGCGTGAACCACAGCGGTGGGAGAACTAATTATTAAGAGTCAGCGCTCTTATCCATCAGGCCAAGGAGGCCCGTTAGATATCTAATATAACATTAGATATCTAAATTAATAAACATACATTTGATTGACTCAAATATATCAGATATATAACATGGTATATAAGATATCTTATTTCCTATATTAGATATCTGGTATGTTTAATAAGATATCTTACTTAGTATATAAGATATCTGATATATTTTATTAGATATCTAATATATCTGAATAAATCAGCTATCTTATGAATTAAGATATCTAATATGTCAGTTAAGATATATTAGATATTAGATATCCAATAACATATCAATTAAGATATCATATGTAGCACTTAAGGTATCTTATATGCTATTTTGTTTGTTTGTTTTGGAGTTTAACAGCCCAGTTAACACAAATTAGGTCACATCAAGCCCATCAGTTTACCTATCCACTTTTAGAAGCTTCCGTGGTGTAGTGGTTATGCTACTCGCCTTGTAAACCATGGGTCGCAGGATAAGACTTTCGGATGAGTCTTTAGATATGTTCTAGAAAGGGTTATCCTTTTGATGCAAAGAATAGACAAAAGAACTGGAAAATATGGAGTGTATATGTTTTCTGGTCCAGACTAGCTAGTTTCGGCCAATTAGGCCTCATCAGTGACCCTCAAATATTTTCAAAATTCCACAATGGAATCAATGATCCCAAAGGACAAAAAATATAAACTACACTATGATGTAGGGCAGGGAGACTTTTTACGGCCGCCACGCATTTAAACCGAGGTCCCGTCTCCGTTTGACCTTAGCTGTTGGTGAGACGTAAAACTCAAACACTCACTCACTCACCTATCCACTTTTCCTGGGCAGGCTTATATGTAAGCGGTTAACCAGTACAGTGTACATTCTTTCGCCAGAAACTTACAACTGTCCGTCTTGAATCAGCGGAAGGGAGAGAATGATCGTCGAAAAGATTACATGAGCAATCTCCACGAAAATATGTCGCCGACCACGGTAGGTATCGATCCCGCTTCCTCCTGATCACCAGTCGGGCGTGCATCCGACAGAGCTGCCAAGACCGGGCTCTTATATCTTAATTGCTATATATCTTGAATAAATCAGATATCCAATATAATATAAGATAAGATATAATATCTTATATAAGATATCGGATAAATTAAATAAGATATCTGATTTACAGAATAAATAGTTAAATGGCTTGCCATATTTTACTTTAAAAATGCAGCAATGTGCAGAATCATTTAATAGAATTCAAAATAATATATGACAGGAATAATAAATAACAATTCTTTTCTTTTACTATTCAGCTGCAAGTACATGTAATTTGCTGTTTATTCATCAAATAAAATGACAAAATTGTGCCCGCAGCCCGCAGGTCCGCAAAAAAGCAACTCTGTCTCAATTTTGGGTAAAAGTCCCACATAATTTGAAGCAACATCTCCAAAATGACCTATGCAATGTTGACGGGGACGTTGCACCTCAAATCAGACAAACAACAATGGCATTTTTCTACAATAAGATAATGTACCTAGAATAGAATAGAATAGAATAGAATAGAATAGAATAGAATAGAATAGAATTTATTTCAAATTTTCGGCCATTCCTGGCATACACTCAATGTGAAAAAACTGACCTGATTAGAAAGAGGGTAAAAACATGTAAATAACAAACAACATTACACAAAGTATGAACATAATACGGATTCGTGAGTCTGTGTCAAAATGTTAGACTTGTATTCTGCCAAATAAACAAGAAAAGATATGACACTTGTCATATCAGGTGACTCCATTCTGATGCCATTGTTCTGTATTACAAGTGCAAACAGAATTGATTGACAGTAGCATACATGGTTCTAAAGATATGCTACGCACAAGAAAGCAACACAATTAAACAGCCAGAAATTGCAAATAAATAAGATATCTGATTTACACTCTAACTCTAACAACATTACATACACTCTAACAAAATTTTATTAAACTGGTAAAAAATTTAATCGGGTGATCTCCTCAGTCTGAATCGCTATACCAAATATCAATGCTCTAGCTCAAATTCTTTTTGATTTATATGTTATTTAATTTAAAGGGTTCAACTAACTTGAAAAGGGGAGATCATTCGAAAAAAAAATACGGGTCAACCATTTTTTCATGAAGAATCCATATATAAAATTCCAATCGCCCCCGCCCTATGGGCCTTGAAGTAATAAATCCATTCCTTCACTGAGGTTTGAACTCACGCCCCTCAGATTCATGGTTCACAATCTGATTCCAAGTCCAGCACTCTATCCACCACACTGGCACATGGTTCTTTCACAAAGCATAGAAAAGTGACAAAGTGCCACAACTCATGAAGTATTTTTCGGAATTTAGTCAAAAGTTAATCAGGTCATCTAATCATCACCACCAATCTATTCGCCAACTTTCAAAGTTCTAGCTCTAATAGTTTTGGGTATAATTTGCTGACAAGATTTTATCAAAAACAAACCTCAAAGGGCAATAACTCTTAAAGGGGCACAATCTGGATGAGAAAAAAATATGTCTCCCCTAATTTTCCATAAGGAATCCATATATGTAATTTCAAAACCCTAGCATACACGGTTCTAAAGTTATGCTATGCATCACAAAACATATAGAGGTACAATGAACAAATACCCAGTGACAAAGGGCCAAAGCTCATGATGTATTTTTCGGAATTTAAGCAAAAGTTAATCAGGTCATGTACTTGTCACCACCAATCTATTCACCAACTTTCAAAGCTCTAGCTCTTATAGTTTTTTGAGATATTTTGCTGACAAGATTTTATCCAAAGAATTTCAAAGAGCAATTACTCTTGAAAGGGGCATAATTTGGATGAGAAAAAAAAATACACATCCCCTTATTTTCCATGAGGAATCCATATATGTAATTTCAAAACCCTAGCATACACGGTTATAAAGTTATGTTATCCATCACAAAGCATATAGCGGTACAATGTAAAAATACCCAAAGTGACAAAGGGCTATAGCTCATGAAGTATTTTTGGGAATGAAGTCAAAAGTTAATCAGGTCATCTACTCATCACCACTAATCTATTCAGCAACTTTCAAGGTTGTAGCTCTTATAAGTTTTGAGATATTTTGCTGACAAGATTTTATCAAAAAAAAAATCAAAGGGCAATAACTCTTGAAAGGGGAACAATATGGATGCGGACAAAAATATGCATCCCTTAATTTCCATGAGGAATCTATATATCTAATTTCAAAACACTAGCATACACGGTTACAAAGTTATGCTGTGCATCACAAAGCATATAGGGGTACAATGTACAAATACCCACAGTGACAAAGGGCCATAACTCATTAAGTACTTTTCAGAATTAAGTCAAAAGTTAATCGCATCATCTACTCATCACCACCAATCTATTCACCAACTTTCAAGGCTCTAGCTCTTATAGTTTTTTGAGATATTTTGCTGACAAGTTTTTATAAAAAAAATTAAAAGGGTAATGCCGTCTACTAATTTTCCATAAGTAATCCATATATGAAATTTAAAAAACCCTAGCATACATGGTTATAAAGTTATGCTATGCAACACAAAGCATATAGAGATACAATGTAAAAATATCCAGTGACAAACAACAATGGCATTTTTCTACAATAAGATAATGTACCTAGAATAGAATAAAATAGAATAGAATTTATTTCAAATTTTTTGCCATTTTTTCAAAAAACGCTTTGTGTCCACCATTGCTGTTCATTATGATGGTAAAAAATACAGAAAATTCATGTAGCATGTAGCACTATCGATTGCGATTTCCTATGGAGTTCCCATTGAAAGCAGCATTTGCACACAACTTCCAAGAATTGGAGGTCAATATGTGATAGCCTGTTTCTCGTAGCTGATGCAACTAAAGTTCCAAATCTTCTAAGAATAGACGCAAATGGTATGTAAAGAAATGTCACATGTATCAAATTTTAGAAATGTAGGGTACAGGGAAATTTTGTGATGTTAAATCATAGCATGTTTTAATGATTTTTCTCTGCGAAAATGACACAGTGACCCCTTGGGTGTTTAAAGCAACAGTCTACGATGATGTGTTTACCAAAACAAAAACGAATGGTGCTTTTGCACGGAAGAATGAGTCTTCTTATCAAAACATAACACACTTTGTGTAGTTTTTATCTGTAGTAGCTATAGTAACAGAAGCAATTTTAGGTATAGGAACTTTTTTGACTGAGTATATATTGAAAAATACTGGCAATAAATATTTCCTGATAGGCCAACATGGACTGAAACCTGGAAACACAGAGTAAAAAAAACAAAGTAATAAGCAAATAGCTGACTTCAGCTTCAAATTGTTGCACAGAATTTTACCATGTCAGGAAAACTTATGTAAGTGACGCTTGACAGCTACAAATATGTGTAGATTTGGTTGTTTAGAACATGAAACAATTGAACATTTATTTGTTTCTTGAAAAAAGGTTAAGCCTTTACCGACTAAGATCGAAAACATTCGAAACACTGAACAACCATATAAAACTCACATATAGAGTCCTGATGTTTGGACACAAGACATGTTATGATGCCTACGATAACCTGAACACACTGATATCACAAATATTTATGTCAATACATGCATTCTGGCTCCACAATGATAAAAACGCAAACATTGATCCTTGGGTTACAGGCAAACTAAAGTTGTGGAATTCGATATATAGGGAGGACAAGAGCAATAATATGCATAAATCATTGAAAAAGTCTTAAGCATATGGTAACATACAGGTTAATACATGATAGAAAGCAATAAAAAAAAGCAATTAAAACTTAACAAAAACCAGAGGATGTAATCAGAGGCTGTGTATACTAGATACCTATTATGAATCTTCTCTTCAGCTACATATATTGTAAGGCCAGAAAGAAAAATACCTGTGTTTCAGGTGACCCGACCGACCCTCCCCAGAAGCTGCCGACCCTGAATCTTTCTTTTACGATTTTTGCCAATTTCCCGCCATTCGCTTTATTTCCCGCCATTTTGTTCCATTTCAGATTCATTGAGCGAATTGAACATGAAAGTAGGAAAAGTATTTAAGGCTAAAACAAAGAAAGTAGATTCTCAAGCACCGCCGCATTATGCAAAAGTCTGCCGCATGAACGGTTTTTATTTGTAAAAAAAAAAAAAAATCTCCGCTTCAAAGAAAAAAAAAATACTACTTACCAAGATTTTAATCTCCCTAATCTGACACCTTTGATCTTCTGCGAACCGACTACAACCTCATGCGTATCATGCCTGTCAAAGTAACACCTGTTATCAGGTATTAACGCACTTAGAAATCGGACAGAAATACCATACTTCATAGAGACATGCACTTGTTTTCTAATATATCATTCAGACAAGTAAAGACAGAGACACCTGCATCATCAAAATACATCTGGAAGTCGGGAGTGCTTGTCAAAATGATTGAGACCAATCAATGTACATTGCTTGATCCACTTTTAGAAGTCTTTAATGAATGACATAACTGGATGCAAAGAAAGTCATTGAAGGCCTTTGTACAATTTTGTGTCTAGCAGTCAGTCTAGCGTCCGTACATCCGTCAGTCCGCAAACACAACCTTGACATGCCTCACCATAACTCCAATACCCTTGGAGATATATATTGATGGTACTTTGGTATGGTTGTGCATGAGGCCGAGAAGACCTGTCAGGGGCAAGAACCACAACTCTGGTTGCACTGGTATTTTGATTATCACCCCTGACAATATAACCTTGTGATCACGATAACTCCAAAACCCTTTGAGATACATGGATGTAACTTTCACAGTTGTACCCAAGGTTAAGACGGTCTGTTATGAGCAAGAACCACAACTCTGGTTACAATGTTATTTTAGTTATTTCCCCTTGGCCCCCACCCATAGGGGCTTGAAGAAATATAGGGCTGCATGATGCTTCCACGCGGAGCTGAATCCGGCCCGCACACTAGTACTGGTAAACCCCTAAGAGGATCTAAGCCTGTCCAGGAACCGCGGTGCGAGGCTGACCGTCCCTGCTAATAAAACCTACTGGTTCATTGGGCAACAGGGCTTGAGAAGTCATTTCATCTCAATGTCGGGTAAAAGTCCCTCAAAATTCGAAGCAACGTCTCCAAAATGACCTTTACAGTGTTGACGGGGACGTTAAACCTCAAATCAAACAAACAAAACAAAAGTTATTTCAAACAGACCATTTATTTGCCAAACATAGGTCAGAAACAGTCTAAAAATTGCTCAAAACAAAGTCAATTGTTGACAGACAAGCAAACTTCCTTCCCTTGCCGTGCTTTAAACTGATATGTCAAGCAAGTTATCTCTTCAAAACATTAATAGCAACAGAGCAACAGCCATCTGTCTGTCTGTCTGTCTGTCTGTCTGCCTGCCTGCCTGCCTGCCTGCCTGCCTGCCTGCCCTACCCAACCATACCCTTACCTTACCCTACCCTATCCTTACCCTTACCAACTATTTACAATCTGCTTGCAGAACCACAATACTTTTGATTCACGATCGCCTGCAGGTCCATCATTTGCTCTATTCATTCGTCATTGTTTCTCATAGTCCTAAATTCTGTTAATTTAATTTTGTTATCTATTCACTCCTGTCCACATTTTTGTGGTAGATGTGAGGTAGTGAAAGGAGTAGGACACACATTCACAGCATAGAATGATAAATTCTTTGAGGCCTCTGACTATGGTATCCCACACCTATGGATTTTTGCTTTAGTTTTGAAGACAGTCTCTGATTTGTTTGTTTGATTTGAGATTTAACGTCCCCGTCAGCACTATTTAGGTCATTTTAGAGATGTTGCTTCCAATTTTGTGGGACCTTTACCTGACACTGACAGTCTCTGATGTTGAAACAGTTGATATAATATAACAAAGAACATAGCTGGAGTTCATTTAAATTGTTGCATTAAATAATTCATTTTAGAAAGAAAAAATAAAAAAGAAACTTTTTTCCTACCAACCGACCCTATTATTTTTTCAAGAGTCACCTGAAACACAGGTATTTTTTTTCTGGCCTAAGCCATCAGATGCTTTCATAATACTGACACAACTGGCACACAAACAAATATTCAGACATTTTTTACGAAGACCTGTATGTGTAACCAGAATGTAGTACTGACAATTGGCTTTTTCTCCTCTCGTAAACAGCAAACTGTAGAAGAAGGCGTCCAGTTTTGATTTTTGAAAACCTTTATTACTTTATTAGGCTCCTTTTAGCATGTTGCGAAAACTACACCACGTATCTAGCTCATTGTACTATAATCTCTACCATATGCAGTCTGAAAAAAAAAGATAGAGTTCCATAGATAAAGACTAACAGATGCCCAGTTGCCCAAGGCACCTAAATTTCTGCCTGGGCGCCTAAGTTTTTGAACAAAAACTGCCTATAGATTAACTCAATGTAAATTTCTGATTCATAACTATCTGGGCGCCAAAAGCACGATACTTGGTCTGTATCCCGGAGTACCATGCCAAGTTTTCACTGGGAGACAGGGCTTGAGATATCATTTCATCTCAATGTGGGAAAAAGTCGCAACGTCTCCAAAATGACCTATTAAGTGTTGATAGGGATGTTAAACCTCAAATCAAACAAACAAGACAATAGCCAGTAAAGGCAGTATGCTTTCAGTTCTAGTCTCGCTTGATGCACTATTAAAACATTTATGTATCACCACCAAAACCAATATTATCTGTATACAGATAGTTTCACTTAACCCCTCAAAATGGCACTTAATTAGTGTTTTGCTTTTGCCTTGCAGTTTATTAGTATGTTGCTTCTTGAAAATTTCCCCGAAAGAAAGCATCTTTGCCCGTATTCTATGACACACTTCCTGTGTTCAAAAACATGGAGGGAAGGGTTTTCAAAGACAAATTTAAGTGCTGTGCTGGTTTTTCAAGGATACGGTTGTTGATCTGGTTGAAAAAAAAAAACACACACATTTCACGTGCAAGTAAGCATTTTAATTACATTTGCATAATATGAAATTATTATGAACAGTTCAGTTAACTTAAATCATCTGAATGACAGTCATTTTTTTTCTGAACATGTAGTTTTAACCCTTTTTGTACGAAAACCCGAAAATAGGTAATTGGCAAACAGTGCATGCCCAGATCAGATGCTGCAGAATGCAGTGTCTGATCAGGGCCTACACTGTTTACAAAAAAGTTCAACCATTTCGCATATAAAATTGAAGAAGTCATAACCTGACACCCCTAAATATTGAAAAAGACTACATATCAGGAACAAAATTCCATTTGGTACAAAAAGAGTTCCTGAGCTATATTTTAAATACTGAGCTGTCTCAAATGCATCTGCATTCAGATTAACTACCCTGTTTAGACGACTCTTTAATGCGCACTAGTTCAGAAGTAGATGCACATTATCCGTTTATGCAAGATTCGATGGTTGTAGGCCTTTTATTTGCAGAGATCTGGAACTTCAACATAAAAATTTGTCAAAGTAAAAATATAGGTCAAGGTTACCGGGTCAAGGTACCTGCAGAGTCAGTACATCTAGGAGAAGCACTATGCAAGATTAGATGGTTGTTGGTCTTTTATTTGAGACGATCTGGAACTTCGACGTAAAATGTGTCAAAGTCAGTGGAGCGTAAAATATAGGTCAAAGTCACCATGTCAAGGCGCCTGTAGGGTCAATACATCTAGGAGGAACACTATTCAAGATTTTATTGTTGTAGGCCCTATATTTGAGAAGATCTGGAACATTGACGTAATTTGTGTCAAACTCACTGAAACGGAAAATATAGATCAAGGTCACCGGGTCAAGGTGCTTGTCTATTCAGGAACTCAGGGTGGTGTTTCAAGGAAGGTTTGATGGTTGTTTAGTCTTATAGTTGATTACAATACAAACTTCGATGTAATGTGTATGTGTGTGTGTGTGTGAATTCGGGTTTAACGTCGCTTTCAACAATTTTTCAGTCATATCACGACGGTGTCTGGTTGCGACAGGGAGCTCAATGCTCACTTTTATAGTGCTGCCACACTGAAGTATCATGTCCCAGACACATTACATGATACCACACCCAGTCACATTAACCTGACACTGGGTCGACCAGTCCTAGCTCTGCCCCGTAAATCTGAGTGCCAAGCGAGGAGCAGCTAGTACCATTTTTAACGACTTTGGTATGTCGCGGCCCGGGATCGAACCCGTGACCTCCCGTTTCCCGGAGCGGACACTCTACCAACTGAGCTATCGGGACCGGTCCAAACTTCGATGTAAATGTCGAACTTCGACATAATGGTAAAATCCACTGGAGCGAAAAATATAGGTCAAATTCACCAGGTCAAGGTGCTTACAAAGTGAGAAGGTCTATGAGATGTTTCATGTAAGGTTTGATGGTAGCTGAGGTTTGTAAAATAAAAACCGACGTAAATGTTGAACTTCGACGTAATGGTCAAAGTCACTGGAGCGCAAAATATATGTCAAAGTCACCAGGTCAAGGTGCTTACAAAGTGAGAAGGTCTATGATATGTTTCATGTAAGGTTTGATGGTAGCCGAGGTCTGTTTTTAAATAAAAAACTTTAGACATAAATGTCGAACTTTGACGTAAATGTCGAACTTTGGCATAATGGTCATGCGCAAAATATAGGTCAAAGTCACCAGGTCAAGGTGCTTACAAAGTGAGAAGGTCTATGAGATGTTTCATGTAAGGTTTGATGGTAGCTGAGGTTTGTAAAATAAAAAACTTTGACGTAAATGTCGAACTTCGACGTAAATGTTAACAGACAGACAGACAGACAAACGGACGGACGGAAAATCGGACGCCTTTGTCACACCCTGCTACAAGCAGGTGCGACAAAAACAGCTTTTGGCTACATAAAAATAATAAAAAGATAGTCGGCGAACGTGATGGTAACCATGTAATTACGTTAGGGTTCTCTTTAGTATTTAACCAATTACCCTGGCAAGCAGTGCAGACCCGGATCAGACGCCGCGTTCTAACGCGGCGTCTGATCAGGGCCTCTACTGTTTGCATAAATTTCAGCCATTTTCCAAATACATTTTTAAGAAAAACACAGCGTGACAACCCTAAATTTTGAAATGGACTCCAGCCATATATAAGGAGGTGATTGCAGGCCCTGATTAGGGCTGGCTAATCGGATTGAAAAGATAATCGATTATCAGTCATGTCATTGCGATCGATAATTGATTAGTAATCGCTAAGGTTTTTGTCATAATTTTACCTGTCTGGCTTTCTGTCTGAGCATAACTCTTACGATATGTTGCCCATTACCATATGTATATTTGAACAGACAGGCCTGAGCAAACAGTGTAGACCCAGATGAGGCGCCGCAGAATGCGGCGTCTCATCAGGGTCTGCTCTGTTTGCCACTCATCCCTCAATTTTAGGCATAACTTTGGGTAGTAAATTGTACCTATGAAGTAATCGATTAAAAGCAAATCAGAAATGATAATCATTTTTGTGGAATTTATCGATTGATTAATCGATTATACGATTAATCATGTCAGCCTTAGCCCTGATCCGCTTCGATCGTCTGTCAGGGTATTTCTCCCGATTCGGAAAATTGTATGAGGACAGCTGTTTATCCTCTTGTTGGTCGTATTTGTACAACCAGCTGCACTGCATATTTAAGGCATTTTCTTTTCAGTCTCTCAGAATTTTACGTGTGAATATCGTTCCTATTCAATTACAAGGTAACTCAAAATGGCGTATCTTTTCACCTCCGGTTTTGGTTGCTATGCAGAAAGTCACGTGACTATCGAGAATACCCGGATGACCGACTTCATTAATTTGACTTTAATTTCGTCCTCCTCCAAATCTAAATCAATGACGTCTGAGCAAATTTAATCATAAATGAACGAGCCTATCTTTATCACAATCGCGTAATGACAATGGTTTTCGCCGAACTCTGATGGGCTCGAGGTCACTGAAATAACTTTCAGAGCTGTATAATAATAATATAAAAAAAACACTAAAAACAGAAGAGCGTGATAGCTCAGTGGTTAGTGCACTTACCTCTGATGCTAGAGGGCCCGGGTTCGATCCCCGGCAACGGCGATAAAATTTCGGTGTCCAAACACACTCCATTGGCATCATTTGCAGAGATGAATGTCATGCACCGTCCTTCGGATCGGGACGTTAACTGGAGGCCCCCCTGTGCACATGGTGCAGGGAGAACCATCCCCTGTTTCTTTTTCTTTCTCTATAGGAGCTTTTTTCGTGACGTACTTCCTGTTCTAAAAATAGAACTGGAAAAGCCCTGGCCGTCAACGACCACTCATTCTGTCGTATTGCTTCGTGCAGTGGGACAGATAAAATGTTAAATACAGCGTAAAACAGAGGAATTCTTTTAAACTTTTGACGAATTCTAGTGTAAGATAATGAGAGAAACACTGTTATGCTGCCAGGTGTGAAATTTCGCATCACGAAAACATGTCTATACAAATACATTATCAATTTTTTGGGGCCAAAAAAATGGAAGTTTTAAGATGAAAAATTGTGATAATTTTCTTAATTGTGCTCAAAACATTGATTGCGGGGACTCGATAGAACCGCCTCGTCGAGGCGGTTCTATCGAGCACCCAGAATCTACCGTTTTGAGCAGAAATAAGAAAAATAATGTTTACCCCTGTAAACCCCGGTTTTACTATATAAACGTGGGGGTTTAGTGGGTCAAAGTCGCATAGGCATGTTTAAATGATGGCAAATCCCGACCCAACCCTTCTCTCTCTCTCTCTCTCTCTCTCTCTCTCTCTCTCTCTCTCTCTCTCTCTCTCTCTCTCTCTCTCTCCTAGCGTACCAGCAATGAGCGAGCGTAGGTAAATGTAAATTACAGTTTGTCGTTAAATAACTCCATGTCAACGTGTCAACAACGTCGTGTCTACATCAAACCAACATCAAAGTGAAGCATTGAATTTGGCTTTGCAACGTCGATGAAACGTCAGAACGTTGCGTTGGCGATAATACGGCGTTGCTTAATAAAATGTCATTTGCCCAGTGCTCGAACCCATCAAGACTCAGTGGGATTGGAACATTAAATTCAAAACATAGAACACACTTTCAGTGCACGAGAATGAAACACTTCTTCGCAAGTGCAAGAGTTTACAGTAAAATCTGGTAGATTTGTAGATTTGTTAACCTGCCCAGCCCTTACATTAACCCAGTTGGTACCAGAAACCCCAAAAGGGGTAAGTGGCAAACAGTGCAGGCCCAGAATATGGCGTCTAATCAGGGCCTTCACTATTTGCAAAAGGTTTAGCCATTTTCCAAATAACTTTTGAAGAAAACAAAACCTGGAATCTTCAATTTATTAAAATTGCACATATAGACAGATTGCTGGACATTTTTTAACTGCACTTCTAGACAGATCGTTGAATTGTGTTTTTTTTTTTTTTTTTTAATTGCACATGTGGACAGATCGTTGCAGTTTTCTCAATAGATAGATAGTTGGATGGGGAAATAGAGAGAGCCTCGGAGAGAGAGAGAGAGAGAGAGAGAGAGAGAGAGAGGGGGGGATAGATGGATGGATGGATAAAGATTCTGTCCGTATGTGATAGCTATACTTGGATAGCGAATAAAATGAACAGTTGCGTAAAAATCTTATTTTGTTAGTAAGCTTTCGTGAATAACGGTATCTCACTCTCAAGCCATTGACACGGGTCATTCACAAAGAGATTTTCGACAATTAAAAACGGATCCAGGATAAATTTCAGTAACAAAAGCAAAAAATATCATTCTTTCCTTCTCGAGGTAGTATTTCAATGTAAACGGGTATATTTCTCTCAAAATGTCTGAATATTGTTGGCATTTTAAGTTTCGCCAATACATTTGAATAGCGATGGCCGTTTCAAATGACGGCCAGTGCTTTGCGCATGCGCAAGAATGACCTCATAAACGGAATTCCTAAAACCTCCTATTTACTGCCATTCGCCCTCGCGGACATTCTAGACAGGTGTATTTTGGTGGGCGGACAATTTGGCCAGAGGACGATTTGGCCTAGGACAATTCGGCCTAGGACAATTTGGCCAGCCAAAAATACGGGGTAGGACAATTTGGCCAAACTGATTTCTCCTAGCTGTTTTACCAGTTCTTATTCTATCAATCATTTCATTAGGATTTTTTTTTCTTCATTTGGTTTCATATTTTCATCAAATATTTCATGATTTTTTTTTTTTTTTTTTTTTTTTTTTCAGTGATTTTATCCGTCATTTCTTGGCTTTGATGAGTGAAAATCAAATGTTGACATAAGAGGAAATTGCATAGTTTGACCAGTTTCTTAATTTGACAAAATATTTTTATCACACATCATTACATATTTTCTGCACATTTATAGTATTTGAGCCAAGTCAACACTATTTAGGTCATATTGAGCAGTGCAGTTTCCCTAAGTGCAAGTGGTTAACCAGTGTGGTGCACATTCTTGAACCAGGCAGGCATCATGTGAACAAGTCCGTAAAATGAACTTTATATAGAGAAAATTATGGTTTATGAGGGTATACATTATTTTTCTTATTTCTGCTCCAAGACATAGGTTGTGGGTACTCGTTAGACCAGTCAAAAAATCAATCAGCCAATTAACCATGCATGCAAGAAAACATGCCAATTAATCTTGTATTCCAACAAATTTAACTAAAATCACAATGCATACACAAACAAAATAAGTGTGGAATAGCTAATTAAGAAAGCAAGGAACTAAGACCAGTCAGCAATTCAGTTAGCCAATTAACCAGGAATACAAAAACATGTAATTAATCTTGTTTTCCAGCCAATTTAAACAACACCATAAAGTTTATTTATTTGTTTATTATTTTATTTATTTTATTGTATTTTTTGTGTTTGGGGGATTATAGTTTAGCATTTGTATTTAATTTGCACTTAAAGAATATCTCGGGCAAAAAGTTATAAAAGTTTAAAACAACAATGAAAAAAATCTTATTGTTTAAAATCTTCTTTAAACTGTTCCTTTCACATATTCAAACATTACTGTATATTAAAACAAACCTAAAACATTAAATTTTCAGTTTAAACTAGTCATTATATTAATCTGGCCAAATTGTCCTACCCAATATTTTTGGCTAGCCAAATTGTCCTAGGCCAAATCGTCCGGGCCAAATCGTCCGCTGGCCAAATCGTCCTACATTCGTGTATTTTACATACACTCCAGTTTTGCAGGATGAAAGCCTACACAGTAATCATGTAATTATGGTAGGGTTCTTTAACCTGCACAGGGGGGCTCCAGTTTACGTCCCGATCCGAAGGACGGTGCACTTTCTGACATTCATCCCAACCAACATATTTCTTGATATCGTTAAGTGACCAGTTTCAGTGACCGTAAGAACCATCTTTTGTACAAGAATTGAACAGTAATTTATCGATGTTGTTGATAGAAATGAAAGGTCTTTATTTATACTGTTAACAACTGGATGTGATGACGCCACAGCACTCTTTACTAAGAAATTACCACGAGGGAACTAAGTGTCACCGAAACAGGTGAGTCACCATTTCTGGCCCTCCTACGATACTGCGTCGGTCACATGCTTGTGCATGCTGAGATTGTCATCGAAACAAATAAATACAAGTTTATTTTCTTAGGCAACGCGGTGTTTAACAGGTGTGAATAATGACATGCAACTACATAACGCATGGTCCAAAATTTTACCTCAATCTAACTTTCAACTTCATCCTAGAGTCCTGAAGGAACTAGCAAATGAGTTGGGTCCAGTTTTTGCACACTTGTTTCAACAGTCTCTTGATACGGGTGAAATCCCCAAAGAATGGCTCTTAGCAAACATTTGTCCACTCTTCAAAAAAGGAGATAGGGCTCTTACCCGTAATTATCGCCCTGTGTCTCTGACTTGTGTTCTGTGTAAATTGCTGGAACATATAGTCTGCTCAAACATCATGGCCCACTTGGACGAACATAAACTTTTGTCAGACAGACAACACGCATTTAGGAAAACGCACAGTTGTGAAACTCAGCTAAGCACAGTTATTAATGACTGGGCAAAAATCTTGGACAAAGGGGGACAGGTGGACACATTTATTCTGGACTTCGAGAAGGCTTTTGACACCCCTCCTCATGAACTACTTAAATCTAAGTTATTTGGTAATGGAATGAGGGGAAAGACCCTCAAATGGATAGATTCCTTTCTTTGCTACAGAAAACAGCGGGTTGTTGTTAATGGTGAATCTTCGGAATGGGCTCCAGTTTTGTCTGGAGTCCCGCAAGGGACCGTTCTTGGTCCACTTTTGTTCTCCCTGTACATCAATGATATTTCCACTGACATAGACTCAGAAATAAGACTGTTCGCAGATGACTGTGTTTGTTACCGGGAAATTAGAGATACAGATGACTCATTGAAACTTCAGGCTGAAATAGATAGATTAGGATGTTGGGCACGTAAATGGGGCATGAGATTTCAGCCAGTTAAATGCAATATAATGCAGATAACTAGGAAGAGATCTAATAAAGTTGAGGCTTCTTACACCTTAGAGGGAACGGTCCTCGAGAATGTGGATTCCATTAAATACCTTGGAGTGACAATCTCACACAACTTGAGATGGAATACTCATATTAGCAATATGTGTACTAAGGCAAATGGAACGCTTGGTTTCCTGAGGCGAAATCTTCATCAGTGCCCTCAGGATGTAAAAGAGGCAGCATATAAAGGTCTTGTTCGCCCAATCTTGGAATATGGTAGTTGTATCTGGGACCCCAGTGGAGTGGTCCTTAACGATGAAATTGATAAAGTTCAGAATAGAGCTGCTAGATTTGTAACAGGCAATTACTGCTTTGAAACTGGGAGCATGACTGGAATACTTGGAAAATTAAAATGGGAGTCTCTCAAGAAAAGGAGAAAAGACAGTAGGCTAATCCTTTTATACAAAGGTCTAAAGGGTGCTGCCAGCATTCCAACAGATGACCTTGTTCCCCCAGCTAGACACTGTAGAAATCACCATTCGTTGGCGTTTCAGACCATTAGCGCAAGAACTGACATTTATAAAGAGTCGTTCTTCCCCAGAACCATTAGAGATTGGAATGCCCTTCCCGATTCGATTATTTCGACAGCTGAAGGTGCTGATGATTGTGTAGCTAAATTTACCTGTTTGGTTAGAGCTAGGGACTAACTTCCCACATCACAGGTCCTGCAGTATGAATGTCATTTAACGTGTCACCAGTAACAATTCTGATTCTGATTCTGATTCAACCTGGCCTACCGAAGAAACAAAATGGCGACCGACGCGATCCATTACGTATTCATACGCGCATGGCGCTCACAATAGTTCTTGTTTAATAAGCACCTGCGCTAATGGTTAAATGCCTTGCAAATTATATTTTTGTAAAAAAAAATATGGTACAAAATTTACAAAAGAAAAACATCCTGCAAATATCATTCATAAATCACCTCAACTCAATTATAAAGTCGTTGTTCCATGCACTATTTTAAGTACCAAAGTACTTACTCGCATAGCTAGATGGTGATCTAAATTTTTCTTTGAAAATACTAAATAAATTCTTAAATTCATGTGCAATTCTTCAAATTGATCAACCTATTTCTTCATAGGACTCATACTTTGGGGCATGTTTTCTTGCAACAACATTTTTTAACAACAACAAAATGTTATGAATTTGCAAGCAATCAAGAACTACTTGTGTAAAAAAAATGTGTAAGAATTGGCTTCGTGTAAACCTATGCAATTAAAACATTAGTGACCATAAACAGTTACAGCCAACGAAAAGTTGGAGTCACAAAAAAATACTGATCGACCCACCACGGAGAGTTGGCATAAGGTCCTCCTTGGTAGGCCCATCGACAATAATGAATTCAGCTGTACTTAAATATTTCTATAAATTATTTACCTGCTGCAAGAGGCGGAATATAACACGTTTTTTGTATTTGATGGCACTAAGAATTCCATTAATTGTGATTTGTTCTCTTACTTCTAATCAGAAACATAGACTGTGAGTACTCATTAGAATCGCCTAATATATGGCCTAAATACATTACAAAAACACGCCTATCTATATATGTTGGAAATTTTACCCCCCAAAGAATGAATATTTTGTGATAAAAATTGGGCATATACTAAAATGCTGAGTTGAGTCTGTGAGCTGAGTCTATGAGCTGAGTCTCTGAGTTGAGTCTATAGCACATGCTGCTCAACAAGATAATCCCATACCATGTATTTATTTTAAATGTAGCCAGTATTCACTCTTACAAAATACAGACTTTTTCTGAATTTTCTCTATTTTGTTATCTGACTTTAATCTCTAAACTAAACCATCTTTCTCCTTTTGACTGTCAGAATGGGTATTTTATTACCAGTGCTGGCAAAAATCTGGGAACAGTCAAAAGAAGTTGCTAAAGCTAAGGACAATACAGATGGCTTTTAACTATACAGAGGAAAATAAAAGAAACAGGTTTGAGTGGGTGAGTGAGTGAGTGAGTGTGTGAGCACGCAAGCAAGCAAGTGATTAGGTAAGTAAGCAAGTGATCTTGCAGGCACACAACACTGACTCAACTTTGATTCAACGTTGAAACAACGTTTTAAATGTTGTTTCAACGTTGATTCAATAGCAGGTAGGTCAGTAAATAAGGTAAAGTAAGAATGTTTATAAGTAACTAAGAGGTTTTAGTAATGAGCAAAAATCACAAATAAATAAACGAAAACAAAATTGTACAGAATGGGATGTCCCATCCCGCATTCAGAAGGGTGCATTTAAGAGTTAAGGGGTACCAGGCTGATTAGAATTTAATCATTGTTAAAAATTGGTTGAACTTTCAAGCAAACAGTGAAGGCCCTGCTCAGGCGTCTTGTTCTGCGGTATCTGATACGGGTCTGCACTGTTTGCAACGAGTGATAAGTTGTTTCCTTATTCCTTTTTCCTTATTCCTTTGTCCTTATTCCAGATTTATTTTTTCAACCTGTATTTTTATAAAGGGTCATATCAGGAAAGGTCTATTTTTGGCCCCATCAAAATATGTCGACTTTACGCTTCGGCTCCGACTTTACGTAAATATGCCCCAAAAAGACTTGGTAAGATTTCAACTAGCATAGAATCGACTATTCAGTTATCATACACAATATCAAACCAAAAATCGCCCATCTATCGTGGCTTGGAGAAATGTATTGAGCTGAATGGTGCTTCCACGTAGTGCCGAAACTGACGACACATGAGTAAGCGGCTGTGGGTTCAAGCCTGGCTGGGGTCACGTGTGAGACGCTAAGTTCTGCGTGGTTTTTCTCCGGGCACTCCGGTTTTTGCCAACCTCTGATTATCGCTTGGCTCGTCTGAATAAGTGAAATAATCTTGGAAGGGCGGTAAAACCACAGCCATTACGATAACACAGCCGTGACATATAGTGCATTTTTTTTTCACAGCACCAAAATGGCTACTTTTCTGATGAAAATCCATGATATTTTTCTTATTTATACACCAAGCTTAGGTTGCGGGTGCTCGTTAGAACCGCCACATTAAGGCGGTTCTAACGAGTACCCACAAACTATGTCTTGGGGCAGAAATAAGGAAAATCATGTATACACCCGTAAACCCCAGTTTTCTCTATATAAAGTGGGGTTTAGGGGGGGGGGGTCATTTCACAGACTTGTTCACCTGATGAAAACAGAAAAACATGTTGAACTTTTTCCTTCATTCGCCGGAAATTACCGAGTTGAATATCGATTTCCGTAGGAAATCGGCAGTTAAAGTTACCTGTATATTTTGAAGGTTTTTTATATTAAAATTATGAAGGAAAAAAATCTTAACTCCTCGTATCTTATTTATCCTTAACACTAGAAAAAAGTCACTGTTATCCTCATGTAAGAAAATTATTCAGTTTTTATTTGGTGCATTTCAAAGTAATGAATAATTAATTCTTGTTGCTTCCATCTGCAATTTAATGTCATGCCTATATGCTCCATAGACGGCAATGTATTTTTTAAAAAAAAAACGTTCAGATTTCCATGTTTGGTTGCCGATATTAAATAGAAATGATTTGTTTGGAATTAAGTCACTGTTATATACTGTTAGACTGTTGTTCAAAGTTGACGATGATATAAAGTTTATTTCTACTGAAAAATGATAAATTGCTTCCCAAAAATCGTTTATAAGCTGTTTTTTTCAGTAGTAACTGCAGTTCATGATGCGAAAATCGCTAAGTCCACATTATATGTACCAGAAATCGTATCAAACCTGTAAAGCTTTTTTGTATTAATTTTGTAATTACTAGTAATAAACAACATGCGGATAATATACTTGATACAGTGATTTCTTTATTTTATTTTGTCTCAGTTTTCTTACATTTATGTTTTCATTCATTATGAATGGGCGGCAAATATGTCAAAAGGACAACAAATGTCGAAATCATTAACTGTGAAATTGCGATTAAATGGCGATTAAAACCACCATGAAAAGTTAATTGACAGTCTGAAGTCAGTGATTGATTTTGTTTGTTTGTTTGTATTGGAGTTTAACGGCCCAGTCAACACTATTTAGGTCAGTTTTGAGCCGGTCAGTTTACCTGTCCACACTTTTCCTGAGCAAACTTATCCGTAAGCGGTTAACCAGTACAGTGCACATTCGCCTCATCGAGGGGGTTCAAACGAGCACCAACAATCTATGTTTTGTGCAGAACAAAACACTGTTTGCTATTCTGTTAATTTCTGTTAATGAGTTTCAACTCTGCCTATCCGGACAGTTACTTTGCGAACAGTGTAGAGCATGGTGCGACTGCTCAGGATGAGCCGTCTTTTCTGCAGATCTACACTGTTTGCCATTCTGTTGATGACTTTGACTAAACCACCGTCAATTAAAATGGAATTGTCCAAATCCACATTACGAAATCACGCCTATACTGACAAATTTTACCACAAAAAAAAAAAAAAAAAATGAAAATGTTTAGATATAAAATTCTGATATTTTTCATACTTCTGTTCCAAAAAAAGATTATAGGAACTCGTCAGAGCCGCCTCGGTGAGGCAGTTCTAACGAGTATCCACAATCTTTGTTTTGTTCAAAAATAAGAAAAAAATAATGTATACTACTGTAAACCCCAGTTTTACTGTATAAAACTTATTTATCTTCACTGCAGCTGATTTGAGGTTTTAGAGTAACAGTCAAATAAATAATGTATACCCCTATAAACCCCAGTTGTACCATATAAAAGTGGGGTACACGTGGGTCAGAATTATATAGGTGTGTTATCGTGATGACGAAGTTAACAAACGTGCTTTAATTTAACAACGAGTTGGCGCGTGCCCGTCGTTCCAATCCCACTGAGTCTTGATGGGTCCGAGCACTGGGTAAATGACATTTTATTAAGCAACGCCGTATTATCGCCAACGAAACGTTGTGACGTTTCATCGACGTTGCAATGTCAAATTCAATGCATCGCTTTGAAGTTGGTTTGATGTAGACACGACGTTGTTGACACGCTACATGTCGGTTGACGTAGCGTCATTATTAACGACAAACTGTAATTTACATTTGCCTGCGCTCGCTAATTGTTGGTGCGCTAAGAGAGAGAGAGAGAGAGAGAGAGAGAGAGGTCCCTGTTGGGTCGTATGTACAATATATCATTTTCGTAATGCGAAATTTCACATCTGGCAGCATATCGGTGTTTCTCCCATTATCTTACATTAGAATTCCCCAAAAGTTTAAAAGAATTCCACTTTTTTACGCTGAAATTAACACTTTATCTGTCCCATTGCCTTTGAAGCAATACGACAGATGACGGCCAGGGCTTTTCCCGTTCTATTTTTAGAACTGGAAGTACGTCACGAAAAAAGCTCCTATACGTGTTAATCTTTAAAGTGTCAATTATATGTAACCCTTAAAGTGCCAATCATAAAATTGAAGATAACATTTTGATTAATTAAATTTAATAAATAAATAAATAAATAAATAAATAAATAAAGTAACAGTCTCATCATTGTTCACTTTTTGTGATTGATTTGATAGACAATTTTTGTGGTGTCTTGATTTATGTACAGTTTTATTAACTCTTAAAGTGTAAATCATAACAAGTGCAGATGACATTTTCCAGGTTTTGAGTTGATTAATTTCGTAAACACGTCTATTTAAAAATATTGAAAATTTTTCCACCAAAAATGAAAGTATTCAGATAAAAAAAAATTGCTACTTTTCGTATTTCTTCTCGAAACATAAATTGATGGAATCGTTAGTTCCACCTCAGCGAGGCGGTTCTTGCGACAAACAACAATACATGTTTTAGCAGAAATAAGAAAAATAATGATCCATATTTTACTACATAAAAGTGGGTAATATGGGGTGTTTTTGTGATGTGATCATAAAACTATTGCAGCCCATTCACATATTAATTGCATGCCTCATTTTAATAAATAAATAAATAAATAAATAAATATGCCGTATCTGTAATCACCTTCTGTGACCGACTTTTAACGCACATGTAACTTTTATGGCGCCCTTTCAATTATTCAGGGAATATCTTATACAATATACTGTATATCGGTGTAGTGTTAACTCTTAAGGTGTCAATCATGACTTGGGAAGACAACATTTTTCAAAATGCGTTTACCTATAAGTTACTTTTTATGGCGTCCTTTTAATTATTCAGGAAATATCTTATACAATAAGGTGTCAATTATGACTGCGGCAGACCATCACGAAAATTTGACCCCCTATAACCCCACTTTCATATAGTAAAACTTGGGTTTGCAGGGGTATACATTATTTTTCTTATTTCTTCTTAAAACATAGATTGTGGGTACTCGTTAGAACCGCCTCGCCGAGGCGGTTCTAACGAGTATCCACAATCTTTGTCTTGAGCAGAAATAAGAAAAATATATATTTTTTTTCATCTGAAAATTTTCATTTTTTGATGGAAAAATTTACAATGTATATAAATAGGCGTGTTTTCGTCATGGAACAAAATTGGTTTTAATGTAAGAACTTTCTCATCTTAGTTCATCTCGGCTCCCGCCCATAGGGGCTTGAAGAAATATATGGGCTGCATGATGCTTCCACGCAGAGCTGAATCCGGCCTGCACAATAGTACTGGTAAACCGCTTAGATGATCTAATCCTGTCCAGCAACCGCGGTGCGAGGCGGATGCTAATAAACCCTATTGGTTTCATTTGGCGACAGGGCTTGAGATGTCATTTCATCTCAATGTCGGGTAAAAGTCCCACAAAATTGTAAGCAACGTCTCCAAAATGACCTTTACCGTGTTGAAGGGGACGTTAAACCTCAAATCAAACAAACAAACAAAATCTGAGTTCATCTTGATCGAGTCTTATAGGCGTGTGTTCGTGATTGGCTAACAATATTTTTCATGGCGTTATTTATTTAAATAAATAGATAAAATAAATGCATAAAAAGATCGGAGTCAAGAGATTTCACGTATCATATTTGACTTTAATCCTTATTTAAAATTACTGGACAAGAGACTGACAAGAGATATAGACCCAATATCCTACATGTCAAAAAAAAAAAAAAAAAAAAAAAAAATAAATAAATAATAAAAAACAACAACAACAACAAAAAAAACAAAAACAAAAAAAACACTACTACTACTTCTAATAATAATATTGATAATTATAATTATTATTATTATTATTAAGCAATTCTACATAATGTAGCTCTTCAATATGCTAAATATGTTCGTTCATACTCGATGGCTCGAAATGAAAAGGCATGGTTGTTACTTCAAGAAATTCTTTTTCACATTTAGATAGCCTTAATTTGAGCACTACTTATGCGCTCCTTTGAATACCTACAGGTAGATCAAAGTGTCATATCTGCAGATATATGATTAATGATTCCCTGAGGTCAGCGACTAGAGAAAAAATATTGGCTATTCTGTACCTTGATCCAAGTGGTGTACAGGGAGATAACTCGAATATCTCGCCATGATATGTTTTAACGGAAATTCACGACTTATTCCGATCGCCGCCTATGAAGGAAAAAGTTCGGTATGAATTGAGCAGGCTGGTCAATGGAAACTAAATAATGTTCAACTCTGCTATAATCTGGAAAACTAATTATACTCTGCTTTTTCTAGAATTTTATCTCCTTCCCACAACCAGTGTACCTTTTTCTAGAATTTAATCAGATAGTCTGACATATTATCTGATTTATAGTCTTTTGCTAGGATCTGTTTGTTTTAATTGTTGGAGCTAGAAAGATCAAAGCCACTCAAATTGAGGAAACTTTGGTCACATTTTTGCTGGAGTGTATTATGACTGATCAGGGTTTTTATCAAGCAGAATAAGGTTGATAAGCTGGATGATATAGTCATAAAACAATGTCATTTTAATAGTTCATGCACTCTCATGAATTGTTTATCTAATGCAGCAAACTCTGTAACTGAATATTTTCAATGGTTCATTTAAGTGGCTGTTTCTGTGACCTGAAAGATATCTTCTGTCTTTCCTTCAGCCATGAAAAATTGCCATATGTTTGCACGGGCTTGTTAGCGTAATGCACATTTCTCAAATGTTTCAGTGACTGACCATGTTAGAAATTGATCTTCCTGACCCAGTTGTTTTCTCTTGGATTTTAATATTCTCTGTCACGGTGAAATTATTATAATCATAGAATCACTAAAGTGTATTTATACCTATCACTACTACAAATCACCCCACCCCTCACCATTTCCGAATCACTAAAGTGTATTGATACCTATCAATACTACATATCCCCCACCACCCCTCACCATTCCCATAAACGGATTTGCTCTGAGTCTATGTGGAACATTATTAATACAGCATGGCGTTCTAACCAATTCCAACATTGCCGGCCTCGGTAGCCCTGTCGGATGCGTGTCTGACTGGTGAAAAGAAGGATGCAGGTTTGATACCTGCCGGGGTCTGCAACATTCTTTAGCGGAGTTTGATCATGAAATCTTTTCTATGGTCAATCTCTCCCTTCCGCTGATTCAAGAAGGGCTGTTGTCAGTTTCTGGTGAACCGGACCCGATAGCTCAGTTGGTAGAGTGTCCGCTCCGGAAAACGGGAGGTCACGGGTTCGATCTCGGGCCGCGACATACCAAAGTCGTTAAAAATGGTACTAGCTGCTCCTCGCTTGGCACTCAGATTTACGGGGTAGGGCTAGGACCGGTCGACCCAGTGTCAGGATAATGTGACTGGGTGTGGTATCATGTAATGTGTCTGGGACATGATACTTCAGTGAGACAGCACTACAAAAGTGAGCATTGAGCTCCCTGTCGCAACCAGACACCGTCGTGATATGACTGAAAAATTGTTGAAAGCGACGTTAAACCCGAATTCACACACACAGTTTCTGGTGAAAGAATGTGCACTGCATTAGTTAACCTCTTACCTATAAGCCTACCCAGGAAAAGTATGGATAGGTAAAGTGACCGGCTCAAAGGTGTCATAAATAGTGTTGACAGGGCCGTTAAACTCCAGTACAGCAAATAAAACCAAATCCCACAATGAATGCTTTAAAGCAGAATTAAGAAAATCACTGCTTGCAAACCCCACTTTTAGTCCATGTATAAGGTTGCTCATTGCATGGACTTGCTTACTGGCAATCGAATTATTGTACATTTCCTGTATCAGTTTAGGAGTGAGTGAGTGAGATTTTCTTTTACGTCCCACCAACAGCTAAGGCCATACGGAGACGGGACCTCGGTTTAAAGACTCATCCGAAAGTCTGGATAAGCCCGGGATCGATCCTGCGATCCCTGGTTTACAAGGCCAGTAGCATAACCGCTACGCCAGCCAATTATTTGGATAAAGTGATAACTTTATCGCTTTAGCAAGTCCATGCAATTAACAGTCTTGTAAAATTGAAGAGAAGGCAATGATCAGGAATCGATACAATTAACCCACAACGTTATATAATAGATTGTCATGGCATTCGATTGAAAATCAGGCAGTTCTTTTTAAGTTTCATCTGAAAAATGTGCCCCTGAAGAAATAGACTGTGAAATAGAGGTCTGAGCCTGTCAAGGCGGACCGGCCATGCTTATAAATCATAATGTTTTCGGCTTTAAATGTCATTTTATCTCAAAGTCGGGTAAAAGTCCCATAAACTTGAAAGCAATGTTTCTAAAATGACCTTAAAAGTGTTGGTGGGGACCTTCAACCTCAATTCACTGATTTTTGTGTACTAGGGCCAATCTCTTTAACAGAGCTGAATTGCACGACCCGCAGAAAAAGAAATCGACTGAAGTCGGTTGATTTCTAAGAGTGCCCTAAAATCACCGTGTCATTCTGTCAGTCTGTCATTCTGTCATTCTGTCAGTCTGTCAGTCTGTCCGTCCGTCCGTAACCCGTTTGTGAAAATTGGTGATAGTGACTTAACCGCTTGGAATATTTAAATAATTTTTGGCATACTGATAGATATCAATGAGATCTAACCAATGAGCTTGCGAAATATTACATTCCATTTAGTATAGCCTCGCCGAGGCAAAAAAATGTGAAAATTTTTGAACTGCTTCTCCTCGGAAACCGTTGGGCCGATTGAAGTCAAATTTCATATGGAGCCTCTATAGGATAGGGGAAACCAAAATTTGCTCATGGGGTCCGGGTCACATGACCAAAATGGCCGCCAAGCCATATATGGTCTGTCTGTCTGTCCGTCCGTAACCCGTTTGTGAAAACTGGTGATAGTGACTTAACCGCTTGGAATATTTAAACAATTTTTGGCATACTGATAGATATCAATGAGATCTAACCAATGAGCTTGCGAAATATTACATTCCATTTAGTATAGCCTCGCCGAGGCAAAAAATGTGAAAATTTTTGAACTGCTTCTCCTCGGAAACCGTTGGGCCGATTTAAGTCAAATTTCATATGGAGTCTCTATGGGATAAGGAAACCAAAATTTGCTCATGGGGTCCAGGTCACATGACCAAAATGGCCGCCAAGCCATATATGGTAAAAACCCTTCATAAATAGTCTTCTCCAGAACCACTGGGCAGATTTCCACGAAACTTGATAAATAGCATCTGGGACGTAGGCCCATCATAAATTGCTAAAATGGTGACCCTGGGTTGACCTTGACATTCTTTGGGTCCGTCCGTAACCCGTTTGTGAAAATTGGTGATAGTGACTTAACCGCTTGGAATGTTTAAACAATTTTTGGCATACTGATAGATATCAATGAGATCTAACCAATGAACTTGCGGAATATTACATTCCATTTAGTATAGCCTCGCCGAGGCGAAAAATGTGAAAATTTTCGAACTGCTTCTCCTTGGAAACCGTTGGGCCGATTGAAATCAAATTTCATATGAAGCCTCTATGGGACGGGGGAAACCAAAATTTGCTCATGGGGTCCAGGTCACTTGACCAAAATGGCCGCCAAGCCATATATGGTCTGTCTGTCCGTTCGTAACCCGTTTGTGAAAATTGGTGATAGTGACTTAACCGCTTGGAATATTTAAACAATTTTTGGCATACTGATATATATCAATGAGAGCTTACCAATGAACTTGTGAAATATTACATTCCATTTAGTATAACCCTCGCCGAGGCAAAAAATGTGAAATTTTTTGAACTGCTTCTCCTCGGAAACCGTTGGGCCTATTGAAGTCAAATTTCATATGGAGCCTCTATGGGATGGGGGAAACCAAAATTTGCTCATGGGGTCCAGGTCACATTACCGAAATTGCCGCCAAGCCATATGTGGTTTGTCTGTCTGTCCGTCCGTATCCCGTTTGTGAAAACTGGTGATAGTGGCTTAACCGCTTGGAATATTTAAACATTTTTTGGCATACTGATAGATATCAATGAGATCTAACCAATGAGCTTGCGAAATATTACATTCCATTTAGTATAGCCTCGCCGAGGCAAAAAATGTGAAAATTGTTGAACTGCTTCTCCTCGGAAACCGTTGGGCCGATTTAAGTCAAATTTCATATGGAGCCTCTACACAACTCAAACACTCAGCTCATAGACTCAGCTCAGAGACTCAACTCAGCATTTTAGTATATGCCTAAAAATTGCGATATTTTTCTTATTTATGTTCCAAACATATATTGTGGGCACTCGTTAGAACCGCCTCACTGAGGTTAGACCCAGATCAGTCTTATGAGTATACATTTTGTCATCCCATAATTTTTGGCCAAAAAAGTAAGAACAATATTTTGGTCATAATTTTAGGGCATTTTAGGTCATTTACAGTAGGCACTTTATCACAGCATTATAAAATTGCAGCAAATGGAATACCAGGGTGACCACATGCAGAATTTATGGCTTGTGTTATCATTCAATTTAGAAGATTATGCCAATCACTGAAATGTTCTCCAGTACTACCGAGTTAGCCCTTTAAAAACTGGACACCTTGAGGATATGCCGTAATTCTCCTAATATTTTGGACATATTTGTTTAAAGAACCAGAATGCAGACAGAATGGCAAACAGTGTAGATCCTGATCAGACGGCAGTCTGATCTGGTTCTGCACTGTTTGCTTAGGCATGTCTGTCAAAATACAAAGATAGATAAAGGGTGTGTTGATCTTTGTTAATTTGGGTGAAGAAGACAGTTCTTAGAAATTAATTGCCTGGTTTATATGAGCCCCGCCAAGCGAATTTGTGTCTTCAAGCATTCCGTCATGACAAATTTTAACTGCGCATGCCCAGCCATTCAGAGGATCCACGGATATGGCTTTCTGTCTGAAGGTTCCTCTTGATTAACTGCTCGCATAGGCGATAAGTACCAAAATCGCTTGACGGGGCCATATATCTGTTTATCCGACAAGACGGGATAATTGACATTTTAAGCAAAATAAGAACAACATCACACATTTTTCTCATAAATATGTCAGTTTTGAAAAAAAAAAAAAAAAAAAAAAAACGTGAAAATCCTTAAAATTGGTACACCTTAAGGATTTTAATTCTCCTTATATTTTGACAAATTTGTTTCAAGAACCAGCAAGGAGTCCAAAAGATGCAGACGGAATGGCAAACAGTGTAGATCCTGATCAGACGCAGTCTGATCAGGTTATGCTCTGTTTGCTTAAGAATGTGTGTCCCGATGTTTAGTATCATTACGGTATGATGGAATGTGCTGTATGGATGAGTTTGGCATGAGATTTTATATACATGCAGGAAGCTTTTCGTTTTGTTTTTCATTAAACAATAACACACCCGTGCAACATAGTGCATTTTTTCACATCTCCAAAATGGCTACTTTTCTGATGAAAATTCGTGTTTTTTTTTATTTATACTGTTTGTTGGTTTGTTTGATTTGAGGTTTAACATCCCCGTCAACACTGTAAAGGTCATTTTGGAGACGTTGCTTCCAATTTTGTGGGACTTTTACCCGACATTGAGATGAAATGACATCTCAAGCCCTGTCGCCCAATGAAACCAATAGGGTTTATAAGCATGGACGGTCCGACTCGTGCGCAACGCTTTGCCTGGGCAGGCTTAGATCCTCTAAGCAGTTTACCAGTACTCGTGTGCGGGTCGGATTCAGCTCTGCGTGGAAGCATCATGCAGCCCATATATTTCTTCAAGTCCCGATGGGAGGGGCCGTTTATTTTTACTGCAAATATAGGTTGTGGGAGCTCGTTAGAACCGCCTCTGACACATCCTGTGTCTCGACGAGTACCCAAATCCTATGTCTCGGAGCAGAAATGAGAGAAATAATGTATGCCCCCGTAAACCCCAGTCTTCTCTACATAAAGTGGGGTTTAGGGGTGTTCATTTCACGGACTTGTTCACGTGACGTTTTCACGATGTTTGCTCCATAACATAAGTTATCAGTTACCCCCTATATATATCGCATTGTATCGCATTAACCTGATAAAGATATGCTATCTCATGTCAAGTGAGATTTATCACGTCAACATGACATTGCACTTTTTTGAATGAAACGGACAACCGGAAAATTGGCCAAAATGTTATTATTACTAGAAAAATGAAACAAATACATTAAAAATATCAAAAGAAAAATAAAGGTCAGCTGATAGTAAATATACTGATCGATTATATTCCGCATCGGAATGTTTGGACGCACTAAGGACAATCGGTGACTGATCGTAAACTGCCAATTTAAGAATAAACTGATAAATAGAATACCAGATTCGTGTCATTTGATATCAAGTTTATCAGGCTCGGCTTCGAGAACGCATGTAGAATCGCTCGGCAAGCCTCGCGATTCTACAAGCGTTCTCGAAGCCTTGCCTGATAAACTTGATATCAAAAGACACTCACCTGGTATTCTCTATATCTTCATAACTGCATCAAGATACACAACTTTTCATCGGGTTAACAAAACCGTGTAATAAACACACCTCTAAACCCAACTTTATTTAGAGAAAAGTGGGGTTTACGGGAGTATTCATTATTATCCTTATTCTTGCTCAAAAACATAGATTGTGGGTACTCGTTAGAACCCCCTCATTGTGGCGGTTTAAACGAGCACCAATAACAGACTGAGAAGGACTATACTGCTCTTATACCCTGTTTGTGTGTGTGTGTGTGTGTGTGTGTGTGTGTGTGTGTGTGTGTGTGAATTCGGGTTTAACGTCGCTTTCGTCTGGTTGTGACAGGGAGCTCAATGCTCACTTTTATAGTGCTGCCTCACTGAAGTATCATGTCCCAGACACATTACATGATACCACACCCAGTCACATTATCCTGACACTGGGTCGACCAGTCCTAGCTCTACCCCGTAAATCTGAGTGCCAAGCGAGGAGCAGCTAGTACCATTGTTAACGACCTTGGTATGTCGCGGCCCGGGATCGAACCCGTGACCTCCCGTTCCCCGGAGCGGACACTCTACCAACTGGGCTATCGGGGCCGGTCTTATACCCTGTTTAGACGAAGCTTTTAATGCGCATTAGTTCCCAAGTAGATGCGCATTATCCGTTTACACGAACCTCCTTAATTCGATGGAAATTTTTATATCGCTGCAACTTTACCCATTTTGTACCAGGGGTACTTGGGAAACAGCGCAGGCCCAGATCAGACGCGCATGGACGGTCCGACTCGCACCGCTTTGCCCGGGCAGGCTTAGATCCTCTAAGCGGTTTACCAGTCCCCATATGCGGTCGGATTCAACTCTGCGTGGAAGCATCATGCAGCCCATTTATTTCTTCAAGCCCCAATGGGCGGGGACCGACATCAAAATCGGAATTAAGTTATAACCAGTTTTGTCTCAAAGTGCACGACCCGCCGGATGCTTTTAGCTTTATGAGTGTTACCATATATGGGTATGGCGGCCATTTTGGTCATGTGACCTGGACCTTACACGGTTCCCCCAATAAATGCGCCTTATCGTAAGGAGCAAAAATATATCTTATACTTTAGTACTGTACTCTGAATCGTTTGCAGGATAAAATGCATTCTCACATTTTCCGATACAAAAGCATATGTGTCAAAGTTTGACCTAGGCACAAAGAAGGTCAAGGTCAACTCAGGGTCACCATTTTAGCAATTTATGATGGGCCTACGTCCAAGATGCCATTTATCAAGTTTCGTGGAAATCTGACCAGTGGTTCTGGAGAAGACTATTTTTGAAGGGTTTTTACCATATATGGCTTGGCGGCCATTTTGGTCATGTGACCTGGACCCCATGAGCAAATTTTGGTTTCCCCATTCCCGTAGAGGCTCCATATGAAATTTGACTTAAATCGGCCCAACGGTTTCCGAGGAGACGCAGTTCGAAAATTTTCACATTTTTCGCCTCGGTGAGGCTATACTAAATGGAATGTAATATTTCGCAAGTTCATTGGTTAGATCTCATTTATATCTATCAGTATGCCAAAAATTGTTTAAATATTCCAAGCGGTTAAGTCACTATTACCAATTTTCAGAAACGGGTTACGGATTTTTCGCCTCGGCGAGGCTATACTAAATGGAATGTAATATTTCGCATGTTAATTGGTTAGATCTCATTGATATCTATCAGTATGCCAAAAATTGCTAAAATATTCCAAGCGGTTAAGTCACTATAACCAATTTTCACAAACGGGTTACGGATTTTTCGCCTCGGCGAGGCTATACTAAATGGAATGTAATATTTCGCAAGTTAATTGGTTAGACCTCATTGATATCTATCAGTATGTCAAAAATTGTTAAAATATTCCAAGCGGTTAAGTCACTATCACCAATTTTCACAAACGGGTTACGGACGGACAGACAGACAGACCATATATGGCTTGGCGGCCATTTTGGTCATGTGTACTGGACCCCATGAGCAAATTTTGATTTCACCCATCCAATAACGGCTCCATATGAAATTTGACTTCAATCGGCCCAACTGTTTCCGAGGAGAAGCAGTTCGAAAATTTTCACATTTTTCGCCTCGGCGAGGCTATACTAATTGGAATGTAATATTTCGCAAGTTCATTGGTTAGATCTCATTGATATCTATCAGTATGCCAAAAATTATTGTTTAAATATTCCAAGCGGTTAAGTCACTATCACCAATTTTCACAAACGGGTTACGGACGGACAGACAGACAGACCATATATGGCTTGGCGGCCATTTTGGTCATGTGACCTGGACCACATGAGCAAATTTTGGTTTCCCCCATCCCATAGAGGCTCCATATGAAATTTGACTTCAATCGGCCCAACGGTTTCCGAGGAGAAGCAGTTCGAAAATTTTCACATTTTTCGCCTCGGCGAGGCTATACTGAATGGAATATAATTCTTCGCAAGTTCATTGGTTAGATCTCATTGATATCTATCAGTATGCCAAAAATTGTTTAAATATTCCGGGCGGTTAAGTCACTATCACCAATTTTCACAAACAGGTTACGGATTTTTCGCCTTTGCGAGGCAATACTAAATGGAATGTAATATTTCGCAAGGATTGGTTAGATCTCATTGATATCTATCAGTATGCCAAAATTGTTTAAATTTTCCAAGCGGTTAAGTCACTATCACCAATTTTCACAAACGGGTTACGGACGGACAGACAGACAGACCATATATGGCTTGGTGGCCATTTTGGTCATGTGACCTGGACCCCATGAGCAAATTTTGGTTTCCCCTCTCCCATAGAGGCTCCATATGAAATTTGACTTCAATCGGCAGTTCGAAAATTTTCACATTTTTCGCCTCGGCGAGGCTATACTAAATGGAATGTAATATTTTGCAAGTTCATTGGTTAGATCTCATTGATATCTATCAGTATGCCAAAAATTGTTTAAATATTCCAAGCGGTTAAGTCACTATCACCAATTTTCACAAACGGGTTACGGACGGACAGACAGACTGACAGAATGACCGATTGACAGAATGACACGGTGATTTTAGAGCACTCTTAGAAAATCAACCGACTTCAGTCGGTCGCTTTTTCTGCGGGTCGTGCAATTAGAAAGGACTCATTACACTAAGATGTGTAAAAATACCTTTCTCTTCGATTTCGATAATCAGACGGTATACGATGATGTTTTTCCCTTTTCCCACGAAATTGCATTTATCTAAATGATAAATTATTCGTTCGTGTGGACAGAGCGCTGACACATACTTTATGTTTATCTTCACTTGTCAGAATCAGTTTCAATAAATCTCAGCTTCCCACGATAAGCCACACTAATTGTCTAAACATCTGACAATTAAATAATTCGTCGCTGTAACCACCAGTCTGCGAAAATTCCATTGATGAAAATTTCAGTTTAGAGACAGCAACGTGAACGTTAACGGCAGAGTTTAGCAGGGTCTGTCAAATCAGATAAGGGTCATAAAATTGTTTACTGCATCCAGAACCGTTCCTCCTTGTACAAATGCCCATCAGGTTTTAACAAGTCCAGGCATTACCTCCAATGTAAACAGAGAGATGTTGTGTCTACGGGGTAATTTCTTATTTTCCGTGTTTTTCCTCAAAATACTGGTTAAAACAACATTAATTAGGTGATTCAAAGGGGCCCACGTGCACACAATCTATGGGCTGCAAGAAATAAGATAAATATAAACCGTAAAGGAGTGAAAAAATCTTGACCGGCTGGAAGCATTAATAATCAAAGCACTGAGAGTACTGGTGGGTCTATTGTTTCCAAATGTAAGCTTGGTAAATTGTTCCGGATTGAGACTTACATGTAAACGGTTTGTTTAACTCTTAAACTCTAGTATTTTAAGCAAAGACTGTAAACCTGATCAGACGTCGCTTAATGTGGCATATTAGAAATCTACTGTATACCAGTGTCCCAATACAGGAGCCCAGTCCAGCTTTTACCTTTTTACACAGCGCTCTGACGTCACTGGGAGGAAACTAGCGCTGCTAAAAATAACTAGTACCTGGATTTTGTACATGGATGGACAAACGCAAGCGGGAAGTTTCTGCAGCCATACCCCCCAACTTTGAAAAAAAGTTGGTTGGGATGCATATTGATTCTGCCCTGTCCTTTCGTGCGTACGTTCGTTCGTTACGCTTTCTAATACCAAGCATAACTTTGAAACCATGTATGCTTGTGTTTTGAAATCCCATATATGGATTGCTCATGAAATCAAAGTACTGAAAGTACTGAGGAAAGTTGATTTATGAGGAATAATTGTTATGATAACAATGTGAGTCGTAGATAAAGCAGTTATCTAGATATTTTGTTGCAAAGGTCCCAGAGGGTTAAAAAATTCGACGAAGTAAAAAAAAAATGATTCGTCGATTGTTTTGACGACAGGCCAAACCTTGTGGATCATTTGTGTCTTCTCCAAGAGAAAGGGGGGGGGGGGGGTGAGATAGAAGAAATAGAAGAGATAGTAGAGGAGATGAGAGTGAGGGACAGAGTGAATGGAGGTGTAGAAACAGAAGAAATAATAACACTCCCTATCTACCGTTATCTGCTGCAAGGACAGCAGGCCTTGCCCAAATGTAAGTCAGTATCATGGCCCCCGCCCATCGGGGCTTGAAGAAATAAATTGGCTGCATGATGCTTCCAAGCAGAGCTGAAACCGACCTGCACACGAGTACTGGTAAACCGCTTATAAGAACTAAGCCTGCCCAGGCAAAGCGGTGCGAGTCGGCCCGTCCATGCTTATAAACCCTATTGGTTTAATTGGGCGGCAAGGATTGAGATGTCATTTAATCTCAATATCGGGTAAAAGTCCCACAAAATTGGAAGCAACGTCTCCAAAATGACCTTTACAGTGTTGACGTTAAGCCTCAAATCAAACAAACAAAAGTCAGTATCAGCTGGACTCCCCAGTGATACAAGATACACATCACCATTGCCACACCCAACCACCCCCACGAAGAAAAAAAAAGGAAGAAGGCAAGAAAGATAAACGTGTCTGCTCATTTCTTCATGGTTTCTAAATTAGCTCAGTACATTCTGTGCTTGTCCCATCTGCTAATAATCTTACAGAGAAGTTCTCCTAGCAGGTACATGACGTCTTAGCAACGTCGCATCAACGTCGCATTGACACGACGATGCACATACGTTGTGTGTTTTCCCGCACACTAGTACTGGTAAACCGCTTAGAGAATCTAAGCCTGTCCAGGATCCGCGGTGCGAGGCGGACCGTCCATGCTAATAAACCCTTTTGGTTTCATTGGGCGACAGGGCTTGAGATGTCATTTCATCTCAATGTCAGGTAAACGTCCCACAAAATTGGAAGCAACGTCTCCAAAATGACCTTTACAGTGTTGACGGGGACGTTAAACCTCAAATCAAACAAACAAACATACGTTGTGCAGCCGCTTGGAGCTATGTTCCTTCGGGCGTCGGTTTTGTTTGTTTGATTTGAGGTTTAACGTCCCCGTCAACACTGTAAAGGTCATTTTGGAGACGTTGCTTACAATTTTGTGGAATTTTTACCAGAAATTGAGATGACATGACATCTCAGGCCCTGCCGCCCAATGAAACCAATAGGGTTTATAAGCAAAGACGGGCCGACTCGCACCGCTTTGCCTGGGTAGGCTTAGATCCTCTAAGCGGTTTACCAGTACTCGTGTGCGGGTCGGTTTCAGCTCTGCATGGAAGCATCATGCAGCCTATATATTTCTATAAGCCCCGATGGGCGGGGGCCACTTCGCCGGGCGTAGAGCCTAAAAAGGAGAATAACTTGACGAAAATAAAAACCATTTGGTTTGGCCATTACAACCCTGATCAGACGCCGCGTTCAGCAAACTGGCGAATTAAAATACATGTACGTTTATTCGGTCCTAAAAACATTAACCCATAAATGCCAATCGTTTCAATGCTGGGACATTCGGAAACAGTTGAGACAGATTAGAGGCCACAGAATGTAGCGCAGTCTGATCGGTGTCTTCACTATTTGCTAAAAGTAAGGAACTTGATGTAAAACTCACAGCTTACAACACATGTTTTGTAATTAGAGCTCTCGAAAGCAGGTGTTCGATGTCGGTCAGTAAAGGGTTGTTTAGTTGGTCAGAAGCGAGCTAACCTTTTTAACCCTGTAGACTGGTGCAGACGCCGAGGTAGAAATACACTAGCTGTATCTATGCAAAGCTTGTAGATCCGGTAAGACGGCACGTAGCTAGCAGTCTCGTCAGAATCTACATGTACACTGTTCAATTGCCATCATGTCAGTGAATTAATCAGAAATCCCTTTCTATATTAAAGAAGCGAGAAGAGTCCTGTTCAGAAACTCAGGGATGAAAGAGTAAAACATAAATATCATCGGGAAGCGCGTAGGAAAATAGTCCCAGATTATTGTTTTCTTTTCAGATTATGTCTTTCTGTGCCAATTTATATTCAATCCGTAAAAAGTCTCGAAAAATGATATATTTTGAAAGACGTTCCATGCCTGCAAAATTATTTTTCAAGATTTCCTTTGGACTATTTTATGCAGCGAACGAACACCGGAAGTGGAGTAACGCGGTCCAGTACCGGAAGTAGAAATGTGTTGACAAAGAAACTTGATTTTCAAAATCAACTTTCAAAAAAATATCCAAATTTTCTCCCCCTTT